>JANBXA010000730.1:33172500-33695000 GCA_030556225.1 Cricetiscus sungorus
AAGTTAGAAACCCATATACAAGACACAAGAGCCAAAGAGAGAGAGAGAGTATACACTGGCAAAATAAGCAGTGAATCGAAAGCTACAACAATAGAATTGCCAAGATTAACTATTAACATTTATTGAGTACCATGTAAACCCTAATCTAAGTTCTTCTCACACTGACATGCTTAATCTTCACCACAAGCCAGTGAGTTATCACGACTATTCGCTATCATGCTATTATCACCAGTTTACATGAAGCAACTAAGAAGCACTGTATGCCAGAATTAAAAATAAATGTCACTGATAATAAAGCCCTGACATATAAGGCAATGACTAATAAAACTAAGGGCAGAAACAAGCAAATCAAAAGTAACAACTTTAAATGTGCCTTCCAAAATCTATTAAATCAAAATGTGTTTAAAGCATCCTTGAATTAACAATTATTCTTAAAAAAGAGAGAAAGAAACAAAGCTCTTGTTTTCAGAACAATACTAACTAAAAAATGCAGAAAACACAGTGGAGGTAGGAAATCACCACACCATCCACAACTAATAATGGAACTCTTCAGGTAAAGATCATTATTCTATAATAAAACTACTACTCAAAAAAGGTTTTGAGAAATTGAATATCTAATGGTCTTCAAGTACTATACCACTGATTTGATTTTAAGGTGGAAATAGCTTATTGATTTCAAAGTGAAAAAAGTGCATGGCTTTATGGTAAAGACAGTGCAGGAGTGCACACCACCAAAATAAAGTTAGTAATAAAGAAATGGACTGGCACCTTATACCTCTTCATGTAATGCAATGGAAAGAGCACAGTTTTACCAGAACACAAAATGTGTGGATTGTCAGAATGTTGACCCAGAGTGGCTACAAAATATTAATAACCACATACAAAAAATGATTACTGATAGGACCCTAGGTCAAAATTTAAATGAGAACAGATGTCAAGGTATTAAAAAAGAAAATATTGATTATCTTAATAACTGTTACCAATTGGTAATGTTTCAGTTCTATTTATAACTTAAAATAACTCAGAAAACTGGAAATAAGGAAATGCCTTAAGTCAATAAGAGGATCAACTGGAAAGACAAAAGAAACATTTTAATGAGTTCTCTTATAACAAAAACAAAACAAATATGTGCACTATTTCTGAAACTGCTTTACATAGCTCTCAGTGTTTTGGCCAATTGTAAATGAAAGCTGCAAGAGAAAATCAAAATTGTCATTGTTTTTAAATAACAAACAATGAAGGCTAATTTCAAAAAGAATAAAACCTATTAAGTCATACATTACAATTGATGAAGAAAAGGCTCAATACTTATGGATGATCTAGCATTGTATAAAGTCACCAATAAACTTAATGGAATTACAAGCAAATTTTCAGCAGAATTTTTAACATCTCATCAAACTAAAATAAGGAGAGAAAAACAAACACTGAATAATACAAATAATTTTGAAGAAATAGAGGAGGAGCAATCATCTACTAGAATAGATTTAGGGCTCCTGTAACAAATTGCCTCAACAAGATGGCCTAACAGCCAAAATTCTCTCACAGTTCTACAAACTTGACATCCAAACTCAAGGTGCTGGCAGGGCCCCGGTGCCTCTGAAAGCACTGTGTGAGAATTCATTCCTAATTTTTCCAATGTCTGTGGACTCCTAACATTCCTTAGCTCTCCTTGACTTGTGGCTACACCCCTCCAGTCTCAGCCTCCATCTTCACATCGCCTCTGCTGTATGCTCATGTTTTCTCTTCTGTCTTATAAAGATTCTTGTCATTATAGTAAGGACTTGCCCAATTAATCCAGGATGAGATCATATGAAGACCCTTTATTTAATTGCATCTATAATGACTCTTTCCCATGTAAGATGACATTTATGGAGCCAAGGATTTGGATGGTAACATGTTGAGGGAGCCAACATTTAATATTCTGTACTCTCTCTCAACAGCTATAAGGTATAATATGAAGCCCATTCTTAGTTCTAGTATACGGATGTAACCATTGTAAGAGTCCAACAGAACAAAATAAAATCCAGAAAGAGTTTCAAACTGAAAGCTGAAAAGAATGAGATAACTGATGTTGGAGCTGGCTTTCTGTTGCTGCAATAAACAACCAGTAGCAACTTGGGATGATTCTATTTCAGCCTACACTTCCCGGTATATCATCTACAGAAGTCAGAACATGAGCTTTACAGCAAAACTGAAGCTGAGACCATGAGGAGAAACACTGTTTACTGGCTTGCTTCCTCTGGCTTGCGCAAAGGATCTTATACAGCCCATGCCTACCTGCCCAGGGATAGGACCTCCCACAGTGGTCTGGGTCCTCCATCATGAGTCAGCAATCAATAAAATTCCCACAGACATCCTGTGATGGAGTTTCTCAGTTAAGATTCTGTCTTTCCAGATATGCCTAGGTTTATGTCAAGTTGTCATGAACTCACCAGCACAACTGACATGATAAATAGCAAATGAATCAATTTAGGAAAATTCTATAGCAAAATTGATAAGGTTAGGAAGAGCTGAATATCGAACCAGGAATCCAAATGACTAATGAATGTATAAAGAGAAGCTCTATCTCACAATTAACCAAAAATGCTGTAAACAACATAAAAATATATCTAGGTTAGCTTGGGAAAGTATATAAATGTAATAGTTTGACTGTAATTGTCCCCCATAAGTTCATAGGGAGTGGCACTATTAGGAGGTGTGGCCTTATTGAAGCAGGTGTGAGGAAGTGTGTCACTGTAGGGGCAGGCTTTGTAGGGGAGGTCTTCTATGCTCAAGCTACTCCTAGTTCACTTCACTTCCTGTTGCCTGCAGGATCAAGATGTAGCTCCTTGACCACTCTCAGCACCATGTCTGCCTGAATTTGGTCATGTCTCACCATGATAATAATGGACTAAACCTCTGAAACTATAAGCCACCCAATTGTTGGTGAAATTTATTTTAAGGTGTGTGACTTTTGTTTATGCTTCATTTATTTAACTCTGTGAAGCTGTGTTACTGTACCTATCTAAAATGCCTGGCAGTCCTAATGAAGATCTGAATGACCAATA
This sequence comes from Cricetiscus sungorus, assembly GCA_030556225.1. NCBI lineage: Eukaryota > Metazoa > Chordata > Mammalia > Rodentia > Cricetidae > Cricetiscus > Cricetiscus sungorus. Next base: position 33,175,548 of record JANBXA010000730.1, read on the forward strand.
GCAAGGCAGGAGCAAGGATAAGTGGGGCTGGTAGGCAGAAAGTATAAATAGAAGTAGCAACGAGAGAACAAGGAAAGGAAGACAGGAGGACATCAGGGACCAGCCACCCAGCCACATAGCCACACAGTCAGACACAGAGAAAGAAGGAATGAAAAGGAATACAGAAGTAAGAGAGATAAAACCCAGAGGCAAAAGGTAGATGGGTTAATTTAAGATAAGAAAAACTGGCTAGAAACAAACCCAGGTAAGGCCAGGCATTCATAAGTAATAATAAGTTTCTGTGTATTTATTTGGGGATTTGGGTGGTAGGCTCCTCAAAAAGTCAAAAGAATAAAAAGAGCAAGCGCATTTTAATTAACAATTAAATGTTTTCCTTTGTGAAAGTTGCCATTGCCATGGTGTCTCTTTACAGCAATAGAAACCCCAGGTAAGGCAGTGGCTGAGAATGTGGAAACAGGAAGTCGAATGCACTTCTTACAGGAGAGAGAGGTAGAGCATTACAAAGCATTCTAGAGAGCAAGAGTGGGGCATATGGGTCTCCTGTTACCTATAATCTCATTCTACAGTTAACATTACAGACATGCTCACCCTGGACTACAGAAAAGCCACAAACAAGAATGGTCCTCACAGCATGGTTGGTAGATTAAGTCAACAATGGTGTCTCTAAGTGGGATGGTGAGCAGAACACAATGGGTACACACTCTGGAACATGAATGAACAGAATTAGATAAACATTCACCTACATAGATAAATCCTAGAAAACTGTGCCAAGTGAATATCATCAAAAGAAAAAATATAAAACTTACTACTTACATCAATTTAAATGGTATTCACTTATTTAAATGGCAGCTCTAAACACATTAGTGCATATCATCTTTAAGACATAGTAAGGGACTCAACAGGCATTGAGACGGAGCATGAGGAGAGAAAACTCTAAATAAACTAGCATGTGGGAAAGACAACAAACACACAGACACATGTGTTGCTGAGGTTTGGACTTTCAATTGTAGCTTAGGTCCAAACCAGAAATAAAAAAATAAATAAATAAAATAAAAAGAGTGAGGGTGTTCTTGCAAAGGCTCAAGAGTTTGCCTTTGAGCTAAGCACATGAGTTGTATGTGGGTAAACTCGAGGTATCTATATTGTGTGTTCAACAGCAGCACTTTTTCTCTCTATACTGATTACAGAATAAGTCATTTGTTAATGGCCAGATAAGTCACCCTCAGATAAGAAAGGCATTGCAATATTGGATTTCATTACAGCAAGATATACTGACAGTATGGTCTGATGTTCATGAGTAATTCTTTCTAAGACCTTTATGAATTCCCCAGCTCACAAATAGTCATTATGTCACACAGGTTCCCCCATAATCTCTATATTTAATGAGTGAGAACATTTTTTTTTCTCTAGAGATCTGGGGCAGAGTGTCCAACTCATTCACTAACCATGCAACCCACCACTAAACTCCAGCATCCCAACCAGCAAGCATAATTCTAATTCATGCTTCAGTAAAAATACAAATTATAATACAAATTTTGAACCCAGAGGGTCATTTGCAAATAATGAGAAATGCAAATTCTAAATCAATGAAAGTCCAGGGAGAACTGTGGCATGATGGCCGCTCTGGTGCCCTGGGAGAGCTACTGCAGCCTTTTAAAGTGTTTAATATGATCTCTGAAACAACAGAGGCCACAAACAAGCCCTGCTCATTTTGATTGACAATTTGGCTGTGGCTCAGAACTGACTCACAACAAATCAGAGAAGACTGAAATTCTACAAGAAGCTGTTGGTTCCGAAGCTTTTAATAATTCGAATTTTCATTCAGAAGGGGTCTTTTTTTTTCTAGTTCATTACCCACAGATTCTCTGGGTCAACCAATGTGTGCAGCCTATCTCGCCTTTCTTTCCACTAGTATACAGTCCTGTCCATCATTTTACTAAGCTCTGAAAAACAAACCCAAAATATACATGTTCACTTTGCCCTCATTTACCTTGGCAGGATCCCAAAAGCCTGAGAAACAAAGTGGGAGAGAACCCGGCATTTCACAAGCATCTAAAATGGAGCTGATCTAGCTGAGGGGTCCTTAACACAACTGAACTGATGGGAGAGCGGGTACAGGCTGGTGGTTCTGTGTGACAAATGACAGAGTCATGTGATGAAATGGGGAAGAAGAGAATGGCTCAGCCTCAAGTTGGAACTGTCCATCTCACAGTGCCAGTCCACCTCAGGAGCCTGGAGATGAAAATAACTCCAAAACACACAAGGCTGTTCAGGAAAGCACCCAACAATTACAAGTATAAGGAGGGACACGGGAATAGGTTCCCACTGTGTAAAATTGCATGTTATTGAATTGATTGAGTTGTCATTCAGAAAAGGTGATTTTCAAAATGAAGCTAGCAAGGAAATAAATAGAGTAGAAATTCAGATAAAACTCATTCAAGTATCGCTATTGGTATATGTAAAATGAAAGGACTGTCACTAATGGAGGTAATATCATTCAACAATGACACCCTGAAGGTCATTTCTTACTCCACTTCTTTCTCTTTGGCTCGTGAAGTGTCACTCAGAAAAGACACCAGCACACTGACTTATCTAGAGTTAAGACCAGCAAGACCTTGGTAATACTAAGAAATTCCCATGTTCTGTCCACAATGTAGCTTGCCCTGACTTCTAGCCTCTTCTGTGCAACACTCCCATGAAAATGGTTCCTGGGGTCGATCAGTTGGAGAACTGTAGCGAACCAGCTCTGCTTTCCTGCTTCTCATCAGGCAGATCACACCACTAGGTATTCATTCTTTTTATCTGCATATAAAGATCAGGTTTCATCAAGGGTTTTTCCAAAACAAGTACACTCTCTACAGGTATGTGGCAGTCAGTCCATCACGGCAGAGAAGGCATAGAGGAGACTCGTACAAACAACTTCTGGATTGTGTGTATTGTCTGCAATGGGTTCTCAAATTTTTAAAAAAGTCCTCAGTGAATGAAGAAATAGTGGATCTCTGGAAGCCCCCTGTGGTAACAGGAGTCTTGGGGTGGTGGGGAGAAACCCCAACAATACATACAAAATGTTGGTGCTGTCAACTCCAAGCTTAGAGGACATACATATATACTCACCAGCACTCAGAATCTGCAAGCACTATGAGCCAGGAGTGGCAAGGAAACACTGCAGGACAAGGATTCCAGGGCCGGTCCTGGATGGGCAGAGCTGAAAAAAACTAATGAGCCCACTCTCCAGGTCACATTTCTTCCTATTCCATACTGGTGCCTGCACGGCAAGAGTAAGAGTCAGCTAAAGTATAAAAGACTCCAGACAATGATGTTCCATCTGAAACCCAGGATCCCGGCCCCTGTTTAAGTAGACAGTGCCCTCAAACAACTCGTTTAACTTTTCTAAGTCACAGGTCCATCTTCATAATTGGGGGCAGCAGTAAGACTGATTGGAGCACTTGAGAAGAAAGGAGGCTACCCGTGTCTGAAAGCATTCTGCGCCACTCTCGATGTGGCTGTTTGTACGTTAGGCAGTATTCAATGTGGAGCCGTGGCTAAACTTATCAAATCAAATTATAATTATAGAGCTACAGCTTTGGTTTCTTGTTAAATTTTAAACATCAAGCAGGCAAAATGAGTTTTGGAGGAGGCCAGAGAGGCTTTCCCCGAACCTCTGAAATTACACCATCCACTTGGTGCACATCGCCTCTTAGTGGAGCACTGCTTGAAACATGAGCAGCAGCGTCAGTATGCAGCCGCATATTTAACTGTCTGCTGGAGGGCATGTAAATAAAACTTTCACTAAGGTAAACACTTGCACGGTTTTACAGCCCACTCACACTTAACTTTTATGCCCCATTATGATATATGACTTATATGTGTTTGGAAGTCCTACAACGTCATTGGATGCAGAGTCCTCTAAGTGACTGGCTGATAAACGGTTATTTACTTACTAGTTTTCACGGCCCATGAAAGCCTTTAAACTGGAACACTGTCCCTAACTACCCATTAGTGATCATGGTAATTCTTCCTAACGGCATGTGAGCCAGTTATCTTGACAGCCTTAGTGGCTTGGGGCAGCAGGTTGGAGAAATGTGAAAGGACCCATGCTTAACCCAGGGGAGTCAATACATTGTCTAGACAAAAGGTGCACGCATGCCACACACCTGTATTCCCATCACATGAGAGGCTTAAGCAAAAGTTCAAAAACAAGTTTGTATGGAGCACACAGTCCATGCCATAAATATGAGGCTGTTCCAAGAGAGAGCATGAGAACATGAGTGCTGAATGCAGCATCTGTTACTAGACTAAGTCACCGAACTCTCAGTACTACCAAAATGAATGCTCAGAGGCTTGATGGAATCACTAGGTAAACGGAGACACAGAAATTCCTGTCCCTGTAGGGACCTGTGAAGCTCTGAAATGTAAATTAACTCAGGTCATTCTGGGGATTTCGGGAAGGCATCTGTCAACAAATAGTAAAATTATTTTGCTTGTAAAATTTGCTTTGCAATACATTTGTAAAGTGTTTTAATAGAAATTTGGGGTTAAAAAATAACAATGGTTATTCCTATAATAGACATATATGTATTGTGGGTATTGGAACAAAAAAATAATGAGTATTGTTTATTATTTTCCAGAAAATGTGCTAATGTTCCATATAAGCATTTTAATAGAATACTCATGTGATACTCACTCCACATATATATATATGAAAGTACTGAGGCTCAGAAAGGCTAAGTAAGTTGTTCCAGTGTTACAAAGTAGCCAGACCAGGGAACGATGCCATCCACATTTAGGGTGGCCTTTCTCCTCAATAAATCTGAAATAGGATGATCCTTCCTGCCACAGACAAAGGTTTATCAAAAACTATAAATATGTGGTTCTCAACTTATGGGTTGTTACATATATACCAGGTATCCTGTATATCAGATATTTACACTGGCAAAATTACAGTTATGAAGTAGCAATGAAATAATTGTATGGTTGGGGTCACCACAACATGAGGAACTGTATTAAAGGGACACAGCATTAGGAAGGTTGAGAACCACTGCTCTAGACCTTGTCAAGTTTACAACTGATGTTACCTATCTAGAAGTGTAATGGTAAAAGCTTTTGAGTGTCAAATTAAAGGCTGGGGACTCCATTCCATCTCCTAAACCAATACTACTTTTCACCTTGTGAATTTCATAACGTAAGACTGTAATGAACATTAAAATAGCTATCTGTCAACTAGAAAAGAGAAGAAGTAATTGTCGGCAACTACAAAGCACAAATTTTTTAAAGAAATGAGATTATTTAAGTGTCATACTTATAATAAGAATCATCTCTTCCTTTGAAGTAATGAAACATGATTTTCACATTTTCAAAATACTAATGATAGTCTGGCATGCTGAAGCATTGAAAATGGCTTAATGGGTGTGATGGGGGCCATGTTTTCTGCTCTCCCACCCTTCCCACCCCTCCACTACTTTCTCTAATTCAACAAGTCTGTCCTTTTAAACTGGGCTACAGGGATTTCTAGGCAGGCCTCACCCTCCCTTGTCACTAGGATATTAAGCAGGGGAACAAAGGCAGTGGCTCAGTCTGTGGCATTTCAGAAGACTGGCTTTCAGAGACATGTTGGGTATTCATGGTTCAGCCAACTACAAGAAAAAAATAAACACCAGGCACCTCCCTTTCTGGTCACAGCAAAGGTACTCACACACTGAATACCAGGCACTGTGCTGAAACTGGGGGAAACAGATCAGATGGGCTCCTAACCTGCAGTTGCCCATAGCTGGTAGAAATTTCTTGATCCCCAGGGACAGCTGGAGCTGAGCATTTCTGCATTCTGAACTGACATACTTCCTGCACTGTCACTCTTCTTCTGCTCACGGATAAGGAAAAGGCCTCTTCTCCTGCACACAGCAGTGGGGAAGAAGATGTTCACTTTATCTTAGATTTGTTTGACACTGCATCCTGGCATCACATAGTTAAGATCCAGTTCACCAAAGGCCTGACCCAAAGGCTGCCTCCTGCAGCCAGTATAGACATTTATCAAAAGTACTATGTTCTTACCACTTGGGACTCTCGCAATTTCTTTCTTCCAAAATGTATATTCTCTTCCCAACACCCCTGCACATCCAGCTCATTTACCTAGTTCTACATTCAAGTATTGGCTTAACCATGGCTTCTAAGGGGGTGGGTCTTCTCTTACACAATAGATTTCACAGTTGGCAATACACCCCATGTAGTGACTTGAATAGGTATGGATGCCATAGACTCGTGTGTTTGAATGTTTGACCTATAGAAAGTGCCACTATTAGGGCTGGCCTCTTTGGAGTAGTGTTGCCTTGTTGAAGGAAGTGTATCACTATGGGGGCAGGCTTTGAAGTCACATATCCTCAAGCTATGCCCAGTGTGGAACTCAATTTACTTCAGGTTGCCTGCAGATAAAGTTATAGAACTCTCAGCTCCTTCTCCAGCACCATGTCTGCCTGCACAACACCATGTCCCACCATGATGATAATGGACTAGACCTCTGAAACTGTAAGCCAGCCCCAATTAAATGTTTTCCTTTATAATAGTTGCTGTGGTCATAGTGACTCTTCACAGCAATAAAAACTCTAAGACACCCCCTCAGTGCCCTCTTGTTCCCTTCCATAACTCTTATCACACTTGTACTGACCTGTTGTCTTCCACCCCCAGGCCATAAACTTTAGAAAAACAGGAATTTATCTGTCTTTCTCCCCACCATATCCTTGTCATCATATAACAGATGCTCACTAAATATTTGTTTAATGAATGATGAGTGAGCTATGAGCCACATCTTTAAGGAAGAATAAGTTTCATATTAGTCTATAGTGAGTTCATTTGGTCTAGACAAGGACCACACCTGTTTTATGTCTGTAACTATGCTACCTTGCATCGTGCTGAAAGAATTAAGTTATAGAAGAAGAAAAAGCTTGACCAAGGATTTCCATACCAACTGGCACAATTGACAAAGTCACAGACAATCTGTGGTACTTTGACCAGGATCCAGTCTTATAGGAGCCCTGCTAAACCTCTCACCTACTTTTCTCATGGGCAGAGACAGGAAAGGCCCCACATACAAGGACCTCTGGGTATGTCACTAATCCATTCTCCTGTGTCTATGTCACATTTAATTACTCACTCAATACAGAACTATCCATACTGAAACTCCAAACTAATAAGATGCTGCGAAGCCTTCACATTGGGGGAACAAACTTCATCATGTTCCACCAAGGTCAGTGTAGATTGTTCTGAAGCTCTGATTTGGACTTGATCACCTTCTCTTTAACCTGAAATCCTTTAGTTGCCATTTCTTCAAAAAGGGAAAAATCAGAGTGCTTTGGAGGAGGCGAAGGGTGACGCTAGTTGTTTGTTTTAACTATATGAAAGCTCTAGTGATCAATATCTAAATCCTCGGAGCTGGGGAGCCACACTGAAGTTCTTTCTCCTCCTAATCTTCCCAGCGGGGTATATTGACCTTTGCCTCCAGGGGATAAGAAAACACTACCAATTGGTAGCATTTTGCAGGGAAATGATGCAAAAGTTGTGTAGGCATTGCTTTAAATAAAGCTGTATTCCTGTTTCATAATTAGAAAGGTTACAAGCAGTCTTTACATTCAGTTCCTCAGCATGTGGCTCTCTGGAGGACAGGATGACTATATCTCACCATATTTGTTCTGCCCAGGAAATATGTTATGGAGATGATAAATTTCCAGGACTTTAATTAACCCTGACTTTGACTATACACTTTGTATGCATTGGTATCTACAATAGCAGCTCAAACCACATATGGCAATTGAGCAGCTTAAACATGGCTAGCCTAAGCTGAGACACATTATAACTGTAAAATAACCACCAGATTTAATACTTATCCTGAAAACAAAATTGAAGTAATAGGGTAGGTTATTTTTTTTTTACATTTGGCTACATATTAAAATCAGGGGTTGGAAATAGTAACAGAATTTCTCAAGCCCAGCTCTAGTGATATTTGGGAACAGATAATTCTTGATATTTGAATCTGTATCCCATCCCCATCCTACCCTCTGTGTACTGTAGAATGTTTAGCAGCATTTCCAACTTCTACTCACTAAATGTCCTAGCACCCGGTAGTCCTGAAAACTAAAAATTGCCTGCTAACATAGCCAAGCAACATTGTTAGACACCAACAAAAGATCCTTGAAGGGCAAAAATTTTTCCTGGCTGAGGGCTCCTGGAAAGGATAAAATATATTACTGTGACTATTTGAAATTGTTTAATATTAAAGTTATTAAAATGTAGTATTAAAAGTAGCATCATTATTTCATTTCACTATTTTAAAGTAAATTGCTAGAGAATTTTACATTTATTCATGCACCTGGCATTGGTGGCTTGTGTTTTACTTCTGCTGGGCAGTGCTGACACACACACTCTAAACATCTTACCATTGAGGCTCATGATTTTTCATTATTATATTTTCAATGCCAAGAACAGAGCCCTTTAGGACCTAGTACCAGAGAAAGTGGAGTACTTGGATCCATAGGAAACAATGATTTCAAGGAAAGTTGCCCACTGAAGATATCCAGGAACCTAAGAGGAAGAAAATTGGATAGACGCCAAAGGTCACAGTTCAGACCCACAGGATGGAAGAATACACTTGCAACAAGCCTTAGGCTTAGAGGAAAGGAAAATTCTTAGTAATTATTATAAAATCCCACATCACCATTGATGACATCCATGCCTCTAAATGAGACCACTTCAGCCTCATCATGTCTCTTAACTGAGAATAATCTATAGGTGTTAACCAGTAGAGTATTAGTATATAGTCTGGAGATACCATGATCTCAATCAGGACACAAGCTCCCAAATCCCTTTGCTATTTTTATTTTGCACTTTCCAGTTCTGACTCCCTTGGCCTGCCTTTCCCCAGCTGTCCTTCCCCATCCTGAGATTACTTTCCAACCATCATGTGTAAACCACATAATTCTCAAAGGTTTGACATGTTTCTGCTACCCCAGATGCTACCTGCACTGATACAGTTGCCTCTCTCATGTCGGGAACTCTTACTCACATTTCAACTTTACACCACCCCCTTCTCTTCCCACGTGGAAACCCCTTCCTGGTTCTTAATAATTCAGTCTCAGCTCAGACACACAATTTAGCACACAACCTACCTCCAAGTTCTCATGAATCAAAAGATACTGTGGCATCATTCTTTGTCAATTAAGCTTCCTTTGCCTGAAAAGGACCAAGAACTCAACCAACCCAACAGATAAGGAGTAGACAGCTCCACAGTTAACTAGGTAATTTGATAATTTCATCTGTCATTCTCTTTACCTTTAGGTTTGCTCTTTCCTCGTCACAAATTATTTTCAGCAGTTCCACTGTCCTGTCCGGATTCGATGCCCAGAGTAGTGAGGGAACAATGGGACTATCATTTTCCTGTATCTCTCTTTTTAAAAAATATTTTGAATTCTCTCTCTCTCTCTCTCTCTCTCTCTCTCTCTCTCTCTCTCTCTCTCTCTCTCTGTGTGTGTGTGTGTGTGTGTGTGTGTGTGTGTGTGTGTGTGTGTGTGTGTGTGTGTGTGTGTGCTTGTATGTTATATACATCAGTGCAGGCACAGACAGAAGCCAGTAGAGGGCAGTAGATTAGATGGAGCTGGAATTGTAATAGTTCTGTTGTGAACTGCCAGATGTGGGTTCTGGGAATCAAACTTGGGATCTCTGGAAGAGCACCAAGCATTCTTAACTGCTGAGCTCTCTCCAAGTGTGCCACCCCTACCCTATATCTTTTTGGGAGCATGAGAAAAACTTTCCCATAAGCACTCAGCAGATGTACCATGTCTCATTTATCAAGACATTATGTCTATATCTAATGGCAAGAAGAAGCAGTCACCTTGATTGGCTTAGAGCAGTGATACTCAAAGTGTAGTTCTCAGACCAACAGCATCAGTATCACTTACACAATTAGAAATGAACATTCTCTAACCCATTGCACACCTACAAAATCAGAAACTTCAGGCGTAGGACCCATCAGCTTATGGTTTAAGATGACTTTGATATGAACATTAGAAGTAGAGAGTCACTGGCTTAGACCAGTAAAGAACTGCTTCATATTTAAAGCTTGATTCTTCTGAAAGATGAAGTCATAATGAAGAATGGCTGACTCTGAAGGAAAAAAATCACAGTTCTTTCATAAAGTAGAAAGGAATGATGGGTACATAGGCTGTTTAATAGACAGCCAAATTTATCTTCTATAATCAGTATGTCAATGGTTTTTCCTCTTTTACTAGAAAGAGCTCTGCTGCTTTTTTTTCTTTTGCACATGCTCTATAACCAATAACTCAAGAGAATTTTTACAGAGACTATTTTTCAAATAATATTTGACTATCACTATACAATATTCAATAAAACACCAACCCTGCACCATGCACACGAGGTCTTTAAAAGTAGTTCCCACAAAAGGCTTCATAACATTCCCAGGATGATTCTTTATGGGAGAAAGATGAGTTATTGTTTTTAATTTTCATTTTACAGATGGGAAAACTGAAGCTTAAAGAGAGAAGAATCACATAGCTAGCAACTTTGTGTGCCAACACTCACCGTGTAGAACTGACTGGGAGCTTTCTGGAGCATCTTCCATTAGATTTTGCTGTCTGGGAGGAAATGGCCCCTGCAATAAAGTCTTCCATGGGAAAAAAAAACTATGAAGATTTCAGTAGCTTTATCTGCATGGCCTGGTTGCCTGCAAGACTTTACAGTTCCTCCTAGAGCACAAGAGAAGCTGACAGCTAGAACGAATGGCAAAGATTTCTCCACCACTGCTAATTGCATGGCAGAGGAATTTTGCATGCTGCTACCCAAGAAAATTAACATTTTCATTACCCACTGTAGCTTTAATGAATGACCTAAAGTATAGCCACAGAAATGCTACCTCGATTGCAATGCCTAACAGCACATTTTTCTCCAGAAATTCTAAAAGATTGTGTGTGTGTGTGTGTGTGTGAGAGAGAGAGAGAGAGAGAGAGAGAGAGAGAGAGAGAGAGAGAGAGAGAGAGAGAGAGAGAGAGAGCTGGAGGTTTGAATCTTTTTTAAAAGCATAAAGAAAAGGAAAACACATGACATGTTGTCTGCTAAAGTAGATTTCAACTGTGGCTTTTCGGGTAGGGGACCCAGACTGGTGTGTTCTTGAATAAAAATCAAATCTGAGCTCAGTCCCCAGAAGGCCACATGGGGATCTTATAGCAAGATAGTCTAAGATACAGGGTTCTCCATACCAGGTATTTGCTCTACTCTACATCCCTGCCAGTAACTCTCTGCAGACCCAAGAACATCTGCTCGAATAGCTCTACTGGGACTGGAGAGATTGCCTAGTGGCTATGAGCACCTGCTGCTTTTCCAGAGGACCGGAGCTAGGGTCCCAAGTCACCCATGTCAGGTGGCTCACAGCCACCTATAACTCACCTTCCATGGGATCTGATCCCTCTGTGGCACACTCACACAGACACACACCAACACACAGAAGTAAAAAAAAAATTCTTGCTTGGTTTGGTTTTTTGTTTTGTTTTGTTTTGTTTTTCAAGGCAGGATTTTTCTGTATAACAGTCCTGGCTGTCCTGAAACTCTCTTTGTAGACCATACTGGCTTCAAACTCACACAGACCCACCTGTCTCTGCCTCCTGAGTGCTGGGATTAAAGGCCTGTGCCATCACCACTCCCAGCTGAAAACAATGTTTCAATAGCTCTGCTGAGAATCTTGTGATTGTCCAATGTCCACCACAGCCTGTGTCACCTCTGTGAGGTCTTGAGGCCAGCAAGCAGTAAATGCCATTCTATAGGGACTTCTGAGAGACAATAAAGAATATTTCAGCAGATGTCAGTGGGACTGTGAATTAAAGGGCAAAGGGAACATGGTCCACAGGCCCTTTGCCCTAAAGCTTCCCAAGGAAGCTCCAGATTCTCTACTTCTAGCCTTCCTATTGATTTGGGACTAATGCTTCTCCTCTTGTGGTTGAGTCCTTGCACATCCCCCAGGCTTGCCACAGTCTTCCTCTGGAAGTCAAGCATCTTTCCTATAGAACTCAGGTGGAGGAGAGCACATTCCTAACTCAACCCTGCAGGAGCACCAGAGTTCAAAGCTCCAGGCAGAGCTCTGCCTCTGCCTAAGCTGGCTTCATGAATGCTATATTATTGTTCCATGGAGCAGTTACCCCCATGCCAAGCAAGTCAGAACAAGCCTTCTAAGCTGTGGTGATGGATGTTTGCAGGGAACCCGTGGGAGTTATTAATATTCATGTTCCTGTCACACTTTTGCAAGTAAAGGAAGCTTGTTTTCTGTAACACATCATTAGGTGAGGAAGACAGGTGATCTCCTAGGGTTTTGAAGCAAAAAGGGTGGTCACTCTAGACCTGGAAGGGCTAAAAGGGGAACAGGCAAGGTGAAATGGTTGTAAGCAGTAAGCTATCTCCTTGTGGAGATACACAAAAGATAACTTTTCATCAAACACAGACATTTGTAGGCCTCTGCAAAGAGCAGAGATGGGATATGAGGCTGTTCACAGTCTTCCCCCTCTCACAGAAGGTCAGCAGGACACAGAAGCCATGTCTGAGGACACAGCTTTCCAAGTACACAGTAGGGAATTGGGGAATCTAAGCTGAGCCACCCTGCTTGCCTGTAGAACACAGGAGGGGTCTTCAGATTTGGGAAGAAAATAGCAGGAAATCTAGTTAGGATGGCTGTCATCAAGAAGACAAAAAAATAACAAATGCTGACAAGGATGCAGAGAAAGGGGAACTCTGGTACACTAGCGGTGGGAATGCAAATTAGTACAGCCATTATGAGAAACAGCATGGAGTTTCCTCAAACAACTAAAAATAGGACTACCATATGATCCAGCAACCCCACTACTGGAAATATGTCCAAAGGAAATGAAGTCAGTACGTCAATGAAATATCTATACTTCCATGTCAGTTGTGTAATAGTCAAATCATAAAGTGTTTATCAACAGATGGAGAAAAGGGAAACAGTGTGTATACTCAATGGAATAGTATTCAGTCATTTAAAAATAAATCCTGTTATATATGGCTGCATGGATGATGGATGGCACTGGGGGACAATATGTTATAAGAAATAAGCCAGGCCCATAAAGCTGAGTGCTGCATGATCCCAGTGGTGTGTAGAAACTAAACACATGGACCACATAAAAGAAAAGCATCAGAGGTCAGCAGCTAGGAAAGTCAAGAGGCAGAAGAGAAAAGATAATAGTTATCAAATAGATAAAAGTTACAAAAATTCCATTAGATAGGAAAGAACTTCTTCCACCCCACAGCACAACAGCAGGATTGTATTAACAATTTACTGTATATTCCAAAATAGTGTTCCCAACACAAAGAAAGAATAAACGTTAGGGGTAAAGAAAATCCTAATTACACTCATTTGATTATTACACACTGTATGCATGTATCAAAACATTACATTGTATCCTTTAAATGTGGAAGATTATCTTGTATCTCCTACAAATGCTTTTAAAAAACAAGTCACATAGATCACGAGGAAAGGACTTGCTGAGCCCAGAACAGACCCCATCCAGATACAGTCCGCAGGTGGAAGGGAGGGGAAATTAAGTATAGAGAGAAACCAAAATGGCCAGTCCGTGATGGTTTAAGTAGAGAGTGCCCGTCAAAGCCACCACCATCCCCTGACTCCTCCCATTATGAAGTGCCCAGCTAAAATGTAAGCCACTTTTGTCAGTCACTGGAGCAAGCACCTTTAATGACAAACTCCCATACTTCACAGGGGAAAGGTTTTAGCCCTTTAGAAGATAATCATAGCACCTACAAAGTTGCTCTTTTTGTTTCAACTAAAACTCCTTCAAGACAGTTACAAGAAACCAACCTGGTCATTTTGAATTGTTGTTTTAGGCAACCTAAGAGAAATCTTGGCTTGTAGTACAACCAAATGCTCAGTCCAGAAGGTTTCGTGTGAGCCTTTTTGACTATGTGCTCTTGAACATTGAACCAAGCATGCTCAGAAACAGACACCTCAATGTGAGCATGCTCATAAGATACCACATGTGGGTGGGATTTCTGTATGTGTGTATAGGTCTCCTAATACTCTCCCCTGGAGTTTTCTTTGTTCACCAAGAGCACTATTTGGAAATAACCCAAGTGGATTCCTGACAGTCCCGAGATTTCCTTGACTCAGACTGCTCTGTTTGCCTTTCCAGATCTACTGTTTTTTCACACTTCCATATTCCCCCAGAACACATCTCAGGCTACACCATACAAGGGTGTATGGCTTCCCCGTGCATATTTCCTCAGCTGCAAAATGGAGAGAAGAAGGGTTAAAAAAAAAAAAAAAAAAAAAAAAAAGAAGCACGTTTTGTTGTGAAAACTGAGAGTTGGTGTGCATAAATGTGCTTCGAGCCGCATCTGGTGGGCTGTACTGCCACCCTTGGGATACAGATTCATTTCTTCCTCAAACCATTAGATTATTAATTCATTCAACAAACAATGACCATATGGTCTGAGACAGGTGCTATTCTAAAAGCTGTGACTCCAAAGCATTAAACTGACAAAATTCTCAGGCTTTCTGAAGATTACCTTCCCTGAATGTTGGGGAAAGGAGACACAAAATATAATAAACAAAATAAAGTAGCAAACGATATTGTTGAGCTAGCCTAAGAGGTGGGGAGTGGGGAGCTGAATTATACAGTGATGATGAAAAGCCTGACCGAAAAGGGACACTTGCAGGGAGCATGAAGGGTCGAGTGGGTGGTCACAAAGCTTCAGGGGAAAATCTTCTAGTCAGAGGGAGCAGGAAGTACAAAGATACACTTTATTGTATCCTGGCAGGTGCATCACCATCTTCATCCTCAGGTCATCTTTTGGAATGGATTCTCCCAACAAAATCAAAACACAACAAACTGGCCAGGCAGTGGTAGTGCACGACTTCAATCCCAGCACTCAGGAGGCAGGGACAGGGGGATCTCTGTGAGTTCCAGGCCAGTCTGGTCTACAAAGCTACATAGAGAAACCCTGTCTTAAAAAACAAAACAAACAAAACAAACAAACAAAAAAAAAAAACCTAACAGCCGCCCTTAATTATCTTGAGTTTATATGCAGAGTAAAACTCGGCTTCCATCTAGTCAAAAATGATATTCAAGATTTGCTTCTGCCCACGTGTCACTGACCTCTTTCTTATACATACCAGGGAGAAAATATAAGTGAATGCCTTGCCCTGTGCCTGTCATGGCGGAAGCAGCTATAGTATCTACAATATATTTTCAGTGTGCTTGGCATTGCTGCCCTGTTATCCCTCAACTTTCCAAAGTCCTACCAAGGACAAAAGGTACTTGAAGAGGCTGTTGCCCTGTTACTACTTAGGGAGAATGGGTAATGAGGGGGAGGAAACTTACAATTGATTATTAATGTATTTCTTTCCACACCATACTGAGAACAGTGTGACTTCAGCAGTCTCCAGCCTTCTGACTATGCACAGCACCCAGCAGAGAACCTGGCACATAGTAGCTATTCAATAAATGCTTGATGAAACAAGAAATGGAAACCAGTGCTCAGAACTATACGCTGAGGCACACACAGACTGTTCTGCGTTCATTTCCTCAAACCTTGCTCTGCTTCTCAGCCAGCAGGAGCTAGGGACACCCACAGAGCCAGCTTGACAGAGCCCTGACATCTCAGAAAGTGAATCTCACCTCTCCCTTCCAGAGAACACTCCCTCATGCCACCTGGTGTCTGAGGGTGCCACTGAGTGGCAGCCCACAGAGGGAGTTGGGGTGATTTTACTGCAGGTTAGCTTTGTTGGCATTTACATCAATCACCCCTTTCTGTAATTTTAAACTCTAGCTCAGCGTTCTTAGAGATGACATAAATTATTAAACAAAAGAAAGCAACTCTGGCTTCAGATCAGATGGTAATATGCATCACCTAGTACAGCTCAAAGTCCCTTCATGTGGCCTGGGTGGCAGCAGAAGGAGTTTAAGATTTGGCAAGACTGCTCAGGTTCTGGCTGGTGTTAACTGCAGAAGTGTTTGGAACTCACAAGGACTATTGGAAACAACTGTGGCACGTCTCCCCATGCGTGAGGAAAGAGGAGGGTGGGAGGGAAGGGAGAAGTAACCTTTCACATCACAACAAAGGAGATTTGCACTGTGCACATCTTCTTTGTCCTAGGTACATATGTGGTACCATGATAATATTTACATCATAATGCAGGTGTCACTACCAAGGCTCTGCAGGTAAAGACATCAGGGCACAAAGACATGGTTTAGCTAATTTAAAAGCACACAGTGGATGGAAGAGCTGAAACTGGAATCTGGGCCCATCACCACACATGGCGCCACACACCCTGTGGGCAGCCATGAAGCCCAATCTAAAGGGCACCATAGGTGATGAGCCCTGGACTTAGCTTTATTGTGGGACACGTGCTGTGAATGACACACTCAGGAATGAGACCCTGTTGCATGTCTATAGCATCAGAATCACATTCTTCCTATACAGAGGGGAAAGACAGCATCAGGACAAATGGTAAAACTCATGCATCCTGGAACAGTGCTCTCAGCATGGCCTCTACTGTGGCTCCTACAAAGCTGTCCTCTTAGATGTGTTCTTTAATCGCCATGAAAGTTTAATGCTACATACAATATATATTACATATGCTTAGAGAGGGACAGAGAGAGGAAGCGAGAGAGCACACGCTTGGTGAACAACACAACCCAAAACCAACTTCTGTTCCCATTGAGTGTGCAAACTAGAGCAAGTCAGACTTGCCATTCTGTGATCCATACGATAGGCTCTGGAAACAGGCCCCAGACCACAGCATCTCACACATTTTTCTCCTCCTGAAATTGAAAAGGAGAGGCTTAGTGAAGCTGAGAACCTCCAGAAGCTAGGGGACAGACAAAATAGAAGAGACTGGATCTGCCAGGATGAAGAATCCAGCAGAGCCCATTCAAATCCCACAGAACTCTCATTTCTACATTGGTATCTGCAACACATGCCACTGCAAGCAAAAGCCCCCCAGGAAGGCTGGTCCAGTGTATACATTCCCAGAAGTGTGCCAAGTCTATGCTGTGTCAAACTGCTCTAGGGGAAGGGTGTCTTTTGTCTCTTCTAACAAACTCACCTGTTTTACAAAAAGATACTGACATGCAGAAGGAGATCACTTGACCAAGGTCATAATGACCTCATCAATGACAAAGGAGCAGGAAGCAAGGCATCCAGATGCCCTTTCTAGAATGCTGATCAGTTCAATCCTGGTACATCTCAGCAAAAGATGATGATTAAGATGAAGCCAGAGCCTGATATCCAGCTCATCAGGTACTGCAGGTAACCAGCCAGAATATACACACCTGTAGCAATAAAGACAGGTGCCCCAGACACCTGCCCCAGAGAGAGCCAGGGCAGAGACTTCATCATGCAAATAAACACCCAGTGCACTGCCTTCTACTCTCGAAGCCCACACCCAGTCATCTGAAGTGGACAATACCCAAAGCAGCTAGTTTGGAGTCTCCAAAAACTAACATACCTAAGAAGCTGCAAGAAGGCTTATCCCACACACATCTGTGAAAATGCCACTTCTTCCAGGAAGCTCTCAATTCTCACCCCCCACTCAGTTCCAAATGAGCTCTCTCCTACCTCTCAAAACCTTCAGGCTTTATCAACTCTGGGCCATCTTAAGGTCTTGCATGATGGCTGCTTTTGAGTTCTCTTTCAGAAACCAGGTCTCTTCGTTATGGTTTTTTATGAACTCATACAGCTTAGAGACATATTAATGAATTCTCCTCCAATACCTAGCACTGAGCCTTGCCCACAGTACACACTTAGTAAATATTTGTTGAATGAATATTCTTATGCAAAATCCATCACGGGAAACAGAAGATTATCGCTGATCCAACCAAATAGGTTCAAAGAAGAGAAGCTTTAGGCATAGATATTTCTTCTAATTCCAAGAGCAAATCCCCTTCTTGGAATTCAGAGAGTGAAAGGGATTGTTGACACCGGAATATGGAAGAAGACGTTGAATTAATCAGCTGTTAAACCAAAAATCTTTGTTTACTGAAGGGCCCCTCAGCCTGCACCAGATGTCTGTTGGGATGAAGTGCCTTCCCTTCTCCGGTGTGTTTCTCACAGGAGTGAGAGTGGGAGGAGGGATATGACTGAAAATGTCCATTTTAAAAAGTTAAAAAGATGCAATCAGAAAGATACCCAGCACTTTCAGATCAGAATGCCAACTGGTTTAACTGAAAATGGCAGAGAAAAAAACGAAGCAAGGGGCTACATTGAAATGATATTTGGCTGCCAAAGCAAAACTGAAGGTCCAAGCAAGGAGAGCCAGGTGAGTTAGGAAGAAGATGCTGCCCCCAAGGCACCTACAAAGATCCTTCCTACTCACCTGAAAAGGACACACACTTGCAACTGATGAGAATGTTCTTGAGCTCTGGGAACCTTCCAGCAACCATTGTTGTCAACTGCTGTGCCCTTTGGTTCCCAAGCCACCTGCTTAGCATGATACCAGCCAGAAATTCCAGCTGTGTATCCTAAAACCATGGAAGCCCACGCTAGCCAGGTGACTTCTGAGCCTGAAGAATAGAGCCAGCTCCAATATTTCTCTTGGGAATCCGGCCAAAAAGCAGCTGCCTAAATAACAAGCTCCATATCCAGCTTCAGTAAGACTTCCCTTCTCCGTGCCAAGGGTCATCCACAGTGCCAGGAAACAGACTTGCAAAGCAGAAAGAAATGTTCAGACAAAAGAACCTACGAATATTATTAAAGCTATATATTTCTTCCTTGGGAATTTCAAATCTTCTTGGCTCCAGAGTCTTAGAGATTTCTTCTGAGGTTCCCTTCTCTCTACCATTCCATTGCTCTCTTGCTCTTTCAAAGTAGCTAGAATTGATCCAACAATCTCTATTCACCCAGCACTATTTGGGGCGTTTGCAGGAACTAACTCATTTAATCAAGACAAAAAGAAAATTCTGTGAAGAAATGCTATCACTTCTACGGATGAAAAAACTGAGGCCCTAGGATGCTAACTCTGCCAAGATCACATGGCTCTGCAGCCCTCAGCTTTATGCATAACACCTGTTTTTTGTTTGGTTTTTGTTTGGAATTGTGTCTTTCCGTATATTGTTGCCATAGATGCAGAACAAGCCCTCAATCTTTACATTGGGAAGAAATGTGGATTCCTAAGGATTATACAATTCACACAACCACATGAAAGGGGACTCAGCACCTACTAGGTGAAAATTGAGATAGGATATAGGGGCAGGTGCCATCTGGAGAAGGGAGTCAGGACTACCTGAATTTTACTCCAAGGAGGAGGTACCTAGCATTGAACATGGGTTGAGAAAGTACTGAGCCACAGTGCTAAGGAGGGTGTTCAGTGCAATGAAAAGGAAGCTAAATATCCATGCCCGCTTGAGTGGCTTTCTTCTTGCTCGCCTGATTTCATTTCCAGATTATGTCCCTTATATCTGGTTAGCATGGTAAATTAAGCCTTTAGCTTCCTGCTAAGCCCTGTATTCAAAGTCTGAGAAATAGGACATGAGCCATCTACTCTCCGATGTTCCCCTAGACTGGCTCACTGCTTGGTTCGGTTATCCTCAAACTTCTCCTCATCAGAGAGACCAGTAACTAGATGTAGACCTCAGAAAAGGGGCAAAGAAGCCAGATTTCAGTCTAATCTTTGAGTATCTTGGGGCATGAAGATGCTGTGGCTCATGTACATGGTGAAGTCAACTCGCTTAGACTATGGGGTGCATGGGGAGGGGTTGTCCAGCACCCTTTGGTAAGAAAAAGTGTGCTCATATGTGGTCTTGACCCCATGTACTTATGCTTCCAAACAAGTAATATAAACTGTGTCTGACTGGGGATCTAGTTTGTAGCATTCTGGTCATATCTATGTCTGTCTTAGTGATATGAGGATCAATAAACTATGATCCTGTTGTTACTTCAAATAATTTGCAGTCTAGGAGACATGGGCAGTAGTGAGGTAGAAGGTAGATAATGCTCTGAAGAGCTCATGATAGTTTTCAGTTAAAAGAAATTAGCAAACACAGAGGGGAGAGAAACTAATAAAAACAAAATATTGTCCATTTATTATATATATTAATGAAGTTCATTACTTCATATACTAAAATAATTTTCTTAATAATGAAAGGTTTGGAAAGCCTTAGAGGAGGAGCAGAACTCTGATAGCATGGAAAGGTAACACATCCCAGGTCAAAGGACAACAGAAGCAGAGATGAGGAAAATGATGAGCAACTGAAGTGCGTGAGTATGGGAGAGGTCTAGTGAGAGGTGAGGCTGAAAGCAGCCTATAGAAATGCTTTCATATATTAAATGGCTTAGGCTTGTCTCTTAACAGGTAAGTGGGCACTGAGGTTATAGCATTTACTGCTCTTCCTTACCTCTCCCTTAAACTCTGGACTAGTCAATCCAACAGTGTTATAAACACACACACACACACACACACACACACACACACACACACACACACACACACACACCTCAAGCCTGATATGTCCAAGTCAAACTTTGATTTTTTTTTTCTCACCACATTTGCCCTTCCCACCCTTTGCGACTTGAGTCAATAACCTGTCAGTCAAGTTTGACTTCCTTCAAGCTCTCACATCTCAAAACCATAAGCAAATTCTACTAGCTGTAATATAAAAATATACCCAGAGTCCAACCACTTGGCATTTCTATTTCCATGGCTACCTCCGTATCTTTTATAGGCTGAATTATTGAGAGACCCTTATCTCCACGTACAGTCCACCCCAGAGTCAGAGTGACCTTGAAAATTGTAAGCTAAAGCACTCAGCCACTCTTCTGCTCAAAGCCCATCCATAGTTTCCCACTTGCTGGGAACAAAGGCCAGATTCCTTCCCTTGACCTGAGCTCTGAGCCCTCCTCTGCCACCTGCTCCCCCTGCATCACCCCCGGCACACTGGCCTCTTTGCTGTCACTCTCACAGTCCACCTCCAGAACTTTACACTTGCCAATTTTTGTTGTTGTTGTTGTTGTTGTTGTTGTTGTTTGGTTGTTTTGGGTTTTTTGGTTTTTTTCTTGCCCTGGTTTCTCTTTGCATGCCCACATGGCTGACCCTGTCACTCATCTCCTGGTCACCAACACTATGCCTGGCCTCCTGATGTTAGAAAAATAGGAGGAGGAGGAGGAGGAGGAGGAGGAGGAGGAGGAGGAGGAGGAGGAGGAGGAGGAGGAGGAGGAGGAGGAAGATATAAAGAATATGAGCTTTATGCTTTTCATTTCGTTTTTCTGATTTATTATGCCTTATACCTTTGATTGCTTACATATCAACTTCCTTTCACCAGACTATGCATTCCATGACAGTGGAGACTTCGTCTGATTTATTCACAGAGGATTCCTAACGGCTAGAGAAGTAACAAGCATGGAGTACAAGCAGTGCTTTCTTTTTTAATGTTGAGCTCAAGAAGGTGAATTTCTTGAGTCAGCAATCCTCACCACCAAAGAGGTATTTATAATGGTCTAAGACACCAATAGAGTCTAGAACAAAGTCAGACCCTGGACAAACACATAAGCTAAGAGTGACAAGTCATGGCTCATAGCTTCAAATCCCAGAAGGCCCAACTTCAAGGGGCCAGAACTATAATGGGGCTATTCATCTTCATCATAGTGCAGACACAAAGCTCTAGGGATGGCTAGTTCAGTAATTTGACAACTTCAAGGGCCTTTCCAATCTTCCCAGCTCACATGTAAAGGTAGGTTCACAGAGATCATACAGCAGAATCCCCCTTATGTACCATTGGTAGAGCTGAATCCCATGTCCACATCTGGCCAGCATCTGTCACAAGGATGAGACCCAGAGCCTTGGGAGCCAAACAGAATCAGGATTGTTTTGGTTTTTTTTTGTTGTTGTTGTTGTTTTGTTTTGTTTTGTTTTTGCTTTGTTTTTGCTTTGTTTTTTTACATGAAAAGGGGGTGGGGTGCTGTTACCTGTTACCAGAAGCTGAGTAAAAGTCCTGTAAGGTGGGACTAAATAAATGGCCCCTGGGTTAAGATCATGTCACAGAAGATCAGAATCCAGTTTCAAACATCTGTATCATATAGTTCACAATCTCCTATAACTCCAACTCCACAGGGATCCACAGAGATCTGATGTCTCCTGCCTCTGTGGGCAGGCAACACAAACAAAAAGTCAAAAGTAAGAAAAAGCTGGGCATGGTGGCACGTGCCTTTAATTCAGGAAGCAGAAGCAAGAAAACTCTGTGAGTTCAAGGCCAGTCTGGTCTGCAGCTAGCCTGCAGAACTGTGGGCTAATGAATGTGCGCTTTTAAGTTACAAAGTTCACAGGCATTTGTTTCAACAGCAACCAGAAACTAGTAACACTGCAGAACCAACAATGCCTACCCAGCACACACAGCCACAGAGAGCCCTGCACCACCAAGGAAGGATCCTTTTACTCATACTATTTCAACAAGCAAACATATGAGATTATCAGATAATTTTTTTTAATCATTGTAGTTGCCACCTCAACTAGAAACTTTTGGTTTCTTCCACAGTCCTAAGAGACGAGGCCAGGCTGCTCCACTCTTCTCCATGTGTCCTCTTTTGTAACAGCTGCTTTAGGAAATGCCATCTTCAGACCTGACATACAGAAATCATCTTATTTTTTTAAGAGCATTAACTTTTCTCTTTCTTTGTCCAATGGGAGGAGGAAAAAGAGAAAACTTCAGGCCCTCAAGTCAAAATAATTACCTTCAGAATTTTAAGACCGCATCCCTGCTGCTTACGCAGGTCTGATCAAAGCCAGTCATGAATTAAAAATAAACCGTAGCCATCTATTCACTACTTCTTTAAATAATCTTTCTGCCTCTCTTCTTGGAGGAAGAAAAATAACGTTAAAGCGAAGACTGGTATTAACTGTAATGATAATGTTTCACATTTATATTCGCAAAGAGCGTTAGTATCATTAGACGGCTAATGTGTGTGACACTCTCTCGCCGATGCAGGTCAATACTGTTATTCTCTCCTAGCAACATGGATCCAGGTGCTGTGGGATGCAGCAGTCACTCATAAACTTATCAACCATCAGTTACAGAGCCAAAGCTGAAAACCCAGTAGACGGTTGGGTCTTAGTTCCTTCCAACACAAACAGAGCCAGGTTAGACCAACGTCCTGCACAAAAAGAAAAGCTAAGTTTATTAACTAGTGACAGGATTAGGATGGAGAGCTCCTATTCTTTATGTGAAATAAGACCATGACTGATAAACTGGATATAGGAGACAATGTAAGAGCCGAATGCTGGGCTGTGCCACTGTGACAGCAAGTCCTCCAGGAATGGGGCAAGAGAAGATGTATCTATGAAGAGCCTTGTGAGGATTTGGGGGTAGGGTAGGGTTGTTTCTTTCCAGGTTTCACACCAAAGTGTGTTCTCATAGATCAGAGAAGCACTCTGGAGTATGTAGTCGGAGCACATATGTGATCCACCTAAAAACAGACAGCAACTACATGCTCAGCAGAGCAGAACACATTAGATCATGATAAATCGAGCCTCTGGATGCCTCTGGTACTGTGACTGGCCTGAGTTTAAGAATGCTCTAGGCATCTACAAACCTATGGCCCAGCCTGGATCCCTGCTGTCCATAAACAACACAGGCAAGCACTTAATAGCATTGAAGCATCTTATTTACCCAGTGAGTCCATTTGAGCAGTCCACAGACTCAGTTTGGGCCAATCTGAGGTTTCAGTGGCATTTTCTCAGGAAGATGGACACAAGTTAATACAGTGGTCCATACGTTGGGATTTCAGAGACCACTGAAAAGTCACCTGGCTTCTAAATCAGCAAGGGAGGTTCAGGGATCAACAGGATTCTGGGAATATATTGTTTTACTAAGTGAAGGCACTTGACAAAAGGAAAAGCAAGCTACTGTCTCTTTTAAAGACCTGGGACCAGTTCTTTAAAAGGAGTTCATTCAAAGAAGTAAGCTCAATCTCAGAGTTCTAAGCTCTACAAAAAAAAAAAAAATGTCATATGTTGTTCTTACTTTTCTATTATGGCAGATAGGGAAAACTTCACTACATTCTGGCACCAACTGCAGGCCTGCACTTGTGATCTCTGGACCACATGATTCTCACTGTCTTAACAACAGCTAGTGTCCTAGATTCTGCTCTCCATCTTACCTGTATACACAGATACAAGGAAAGCCGTGTGACACATCTGCTCTACTCCTGGAGGCCACACTGGCTGTTTCTGAGGAAGACAGTCTCTGTGAGGGTGGGAGGCATTTCATTTGTCTCCTTCTCTACTCATTCATTCAATCATTCAGTCATTCATTCAATATTTGAGAAGTACCTACTAAATACAGAGACTCTAATGGAAAATGGAAAAGCAACAAGGGATTTACAAGCAAGCCCTACTGACATACAAAGTATTAAACAAAGAACCAAGTTGCAGGAAGACATGCATATTATAGTGACAACAGCACCAGACAGGGAGTGAGCACAAGTGGGGGGATGGGAAGGATGGAACAGTGTGCACAGGCTGCGCCCACTGGAATGCTCGTCTTTCATTGTGCATCCCCTGGTAGCAATGCTGACAGCCGGCATATCTTGGGAAAAGGCAGACAATGATACATCCCACTGTTCTAATTCTGGAACTGCGATGCCACCTCATTAATATGGGGAAATGTGTTAAAAAGCTGCTGATAAACAGCTGCACAGAGGCAGAAATAGTGACTCCCATCACATTTGCAAGCTTTATTGGCTCTCCAACATGGCATAAGAGGCGAAGCTTTGCCTGCATGTATAAGCGGGGTAATTTGCTGTAATGCTCCAGTTTATTGGTAGACATTTTGCCATATCATGTCTCCCCAAGCACAGTTTAAGGACACTTCTGATTTATGCAGTTCTGTAAACTGCCTCTTTCTTAGAACTGTCACTATTATTCTTACATTCCTAACCCTTTATGAAACAAAAGACTGTCTAGCCTCCACCCATCCTACGAGCCCTAATAAGGAAATGTCTACTTATTCAGAGGACAGATGATTAAGAAATTAGCTATGAGTTGTGTACAGATCACAGCAAGTTGACTGAAGCAATGGAAAAGAACATTTCTTACACAAGAGGTGTTAAATCTTTTTTTAACTAATCCAAGGCCAGACCTGGAGTTACAATAGAGGTTTGAATGCAATGATGCAGCAAGGGCAGGTGTTAAAACCTGGTGGGCACAAGTCCCCAACAACAGACAAAAAGTTCCAATTTCCCTTACTGGGAATGGCCCTGCTCTGTATTGCTCCAGCTACATGAGGAAGAGTCCCAAGGAAGCTCAATTCCAATTACCTCCCTCCTCCCCAGTCTCCCTCCTTTCTGATGACAGATTGATGGCCTCCTCAGGTACCTCCTGAGTGCAATCCACGACAGGGGACAGCAACATTGAACTCACAGAATTGATTTCCACTGGGTCTCTGTGTAGGCCAGGCCTGTGGAGGCAATTTTCATTACTGACCTCCTCTTGACCCCCTCCCCCTGAGGAATTATAGCCCGTTGGGGAACCTTCTCTGCTTGATAAATATTAAACTGTTTTCTGTTTGGCACCAGGTGGCAGCTGCTCCCTTCCTTCTGGGTTGGGGATTATGTATTTGTGTAATTTTTATATTATGTTTGTTTTCTTGGCAGATGGCTTATTATTGGGGTTGCATGGGAAGAGAGAAAGGTGTAACTCCAGGGGCACGTTCTGGTAAATTAGAGGCAGGTAGGGCAGAAAAGTGGGGATTCTTTTAACAAATAGAAGCCAAAACTGTATAATTTAACTAAATGTGAAGAGCCTTGGAGCCTACAATTATCCAAACAATGCTTTGAAATAGTGACTTAGAGACAAGATTTTCCTGGTAGACACATTTAGGTGAGTCTCCTGGTGGATACTTCTCTTTGGGCCTAATTTCCCAATTCTAACCTCACCCCATTCCCTAGAAGAATGTCCAAACAAGCTCTGGGACTGTGTCCTCATCTCCTGAAAATGTGACAGTTTCTTGGCAGCACCAGGGTATGGGGTCTTAGAACTGCCAATATAGCATCAAGTTAGAGCCCTTGGTATAAAATTTGACCTAATTAAGACACTACGGGCAAAGCATTCCAATAGCAATTACATAGGTTGTAAAGGGGTAAAGTACCTTTTAAAACCAAGAAAGGCTTCTGCCAGAAATAAGTGCCCTGGAGGGTCAAATGAGGAGCTGTAAGCACAGGACATTACTTTCATTGACCTTAAACAGGGCACTTCCATCACCTGCCATGAAAGCTGTCAGCTGGGGATCTCAAAGCCTGCACAGAGCTCCAGCATCCCAAGACCAATCTCATCTCCTTCAAGTACTATACCTCAGAAGCTGCACCAATCCTTTAGTCTGTGGTTCTAGCCTCTCTCACAAAACCATTCTTTGGTTGATGTATTTTGTGGGAGACTTATGTCATCTTTAAAAGATTCATAGAAGAGTGAAAATGTAGTGACAACAGGTTCCCATAAGCTGGATATAAGCTGTAGTCATTTTCTTACATTCAAAGAGTTCTAGTTTGGGAAATTCATTCTTGACTGTTTTGAATATTGAGCTGGTATTGGATATAGGAACTGTGCAAGGTATTCCATTTGTTGTATTGTCCCTGCCTCAGAGAAGTCACGCAAATAGTGGAAAAAAATATATATCCACATAAACACTTGAGATAATGAGCAATGTCTCTCATCAGCCAAAGAGAAAGAGGGGTACAGAGAATCACTCTACCTGAGGCAATATAAAACCAGGGACAGAGATCAAATGGCCTGCTCAGGCGTGCAGGAGACATTACAAATCTGGGGACAGATGCCAAGGTTCTGTTTAGATATGCAGGAAACAGTACAAAACTGGGGACAAAGGTCAAAGTGCCTTCTCAGATGTGCAGGAGATAACACAAAACTGGAAACATAGGTCAAAGGTCCTGCTCAGATGTGCAGGTCAGTTACACCTATCCCAAAACAAGACAAAAAGTATGGACTCTGAAGGTGGGCAGACAGCACAGGCTAACTCCCAAATCCTCCACTTACTCTGTGGTCTTGGAAAAGATACTGAAGCTTTTGTGTGCCCCTAGCTCCTCCTTTACAAGCTGAGGCTCCAACACTGAATTGTCTTAAGGACTAAGGACCAGTGTCTGCAGAGCCCCAAGCATATGCCTGCCCAGCTCAGTTGCTGGCTGTGAAATGCTGGGCAAGTTATCTGAGTTATACACCCTAGCTTCCTCAAAATACTCACCTTATTACAACCTTAAGAGAATTTAATGAATAGACACATGTAAACTCTTCCAACAGTGTCCAGTATAATATCTTAGTTATTCTTATTGATGTTTTATAACCAAAACTATGCCCTTAGTGATATAATAAAGCAATCTTTGCATTTCAATTGATGTTCTCACATTCAAAGGAAAAGGCCATCAGTTAGGAGATCAAAAACTTTAATTGAGAAGATTTAAGAAAATTGATTAACCTCTCCAGGCCATGGAGGTTTTTATCAATGAAGTTACATCCTCCAGAACCATCCTGATAAACTCCATCCCTGGCAGGTAGAGTCTGGAACAACCAGAACACATGTTTCCCGGAGCAACACATCTTGATTTGAACTTGATCAGTGAGTCTCCAGTTCAACTGTGAGTTCTGTGAAAACTAGGCTTGGTTCTCACCTCTATGTCCAGTAAGGAGTCCCATGTAAATGGCTATTGAGTACATAATGTCCAAGTGTTTCCCTGAGATGCTAGTAATTCTCTGAATCTTAAGTTATCTCATTCTTATTATACCATCCTCAGGAGTACACAGTCAGCTTCTAGGAAGAAATAATACAGGAATGCAAGCAATTCTGTATTTTAGGGATTTAATGTCAGTGACCTTCAAGTTGCAAACTGTTGCAGGGCATCTAAAAATTAATTTGATTTGATGACACAAGGAAACGTATCTGGATCCCAACTCGGGTTCTGCATTTCTGTATATTATAATGATGACTAATGCTATAATTATATTGGAGATTTGGGGTGGGGTTCTTGTTCTTATTCCAAAAGAGATTTTTGGAAAATTACAGAAAGAGATTAGGACCATAATCCATTAGGACTGTTCTCAATTCATGGGCATCTATTCAAATACCTAGAAAGGTAAGAATGACATCTTGAGGAGCCAAACTCAAATTATTTCCACTCCAAGACAATGAGAGTTCCTTGTGATCCCAAGTCATGACTGAAGTAGAATATAAAGGCATCACAAACAATCTGTGATTATCTCTTAAATTCAAAAAATAGTTCCTAAAACTCAGGCAGGTTTTAAAAGCCAAGTTGATATCCAAGAAACCAGTTTCAGAAACACGAAAAAAATGAGCTAAAATTTGTTGGTCAGAATTTAAATCCTTGACACAGAATCTGTTCTTTTTATTCTGAGGAGACTGTGGATGTTGCTATGGAACAGATGTGATTTGAGGATTGTTAGAAGCTTAGTCCTCAGTGTAGTAAGGAAGTGATGAAGTCACTAGGAGGAAGACCCTGGTGGCAATTGTGGGTGCTGCCGTCGGAAGACATAACAGTAGTTTTCATGGGACTTGGTTAGTTCCTACAGAAGTAAGAGCTGTAAATAAATAAATAAATAAATAAATAAATAAATAAATAAATAAATAAATAAGAGCCAGGCGGGAAAATTCTGAATTTGGATTGAGCCTGGACAACCTAGCAAGTTTAAGAACAACTGGACTAAATAATTAGATCATGTCTCACAGATAAACAAATACAGAAAGAAAAATAAATTTTACTAAGAATGTTTATAAATGAGTAATGCTGGTCCCTCTTCCAGCTGCCATGCCATTTCTCACTATGTGATCTCTCCACATTATACACACTATAGCCCAAAGCTATCTGCTACACAGTGACTCAAACAGGGCCCTCACCAGAAGTTAATGGGGCCACGTGACCCTTTTCTCTATGTATTTTCCATCTTCAGTGAGTTTATTACAGCAACAGAAAGCAAACAAATGTAGACATCTTCATTATAGCAGACACTTGGGAGATGCTCCAGGGAGAGGCTATCTTCTGAATGAATGTATCTTTAAAATGAAACTTAATTATGAAGAGGGGAAATAAGAGTCTGGGCTGGGGGCTAGACAAAAAGAGGTGCATCCTGAAAATTACCTTATGGGACGTTGCCCACAAATCTGCATAGACCCAAAAATCACTGCTTGGCTTCATCTCTACAGAGGAACTCTACAGCAGAACCCATGGCCTTTCCCTCTTCTAAATTCTGTGTAGGACAAAGGGAAGCAAGGGTAAAGCCTATGATGGCAGCTCAGCAAGTCTAAACCATGTGGTCACAGCTATCTCAGCTGAGAAAAAAGTGGAATGCTTGCTCTGCCATTCACCTATCCTCACTGACAACAGCATTAAACTTGATGAATAAATGTGTGGAAAATTCACATACTTCCAGAGATAACATGACAAAAAGCCCAGATTTTCTATCAGACTACCTGGATTCTAATTACAGCTCCATCCTTACCAGCTGCATCAACTTGTACAAAAGACCTAACCTCTACCTCAGCTTTTGATCCTTCATATCTTGTATGATATCCTTAATAAATGATATTGTATTTATTCTTGAAATTCAGAATATTTGATCTCCATAGACTCTACCAAAAGGCTCCAAGAATCTATTTTAATCCTTACTTTTGGTAAAGAAAATCCCATTTTGTAAGACTTCCTTTCCCATGCAGAAATGCAATCTGTTGCTGTTTAACATGTGACATAGTTCCGGCCCAGGTAAGCATCTGTTTCCTGTCTTCATTTGGGGATGTATTAATTACTTCTCTCATTATTATGACCAGAGATCTAACCCAAGGGATCAACCTAAGGGAAGAAGGGTTTATTTAGGCTTACAGTTTAAGAAAGGATACAGTCAGTCATGGTGAGAGAGGCATGGCAGTAGGATCATAAGGCAACTGATCGCATTTGTGTCTGCAGTCAGGAAGCAGAGAGCAGAGAGCAGGACATGGGGCTAGGTTATAAACCCTCAAGGCTTTCCCTGCAGTGGTCCACTTCCAGAGGGCACCTATTAAAGATCCTGCAACTTTCCAAAAAACAGCACCATTAACTAGGGCCAAACGGTCAAGTACATGAACCTACAGGGGACATTTCATATTCAAAACACAATGGAACATAAATGGAAGCTATGGAATTCCCCTTAAGCTTCTTTTTAAACTGAATAGGCCCTCTCTACAATAGGCAAAGGCCAGGAAGCATCTCATGTTTAAAAAACAAGCAGTTTTCACAGGTCAATAAAGTTGACTTAAACTGCTGTTATCTTGATCCAAAGAAGTGCTATTACCTAGAGATGTAAATGTATAGAAAGGGAGAAAGTGCAGGAAGTAGGTTCTTCCACTTAGTAAGATTGTGATGAAAACATTTTAATATGCTATTAATCTTCATTCAAAATAACTTCCAGTCTCATTAAGAAGCCGTTTCTGACTCCTGAATGAGTGATGGCCAGGTATAAGGAAATCATGAGCATGGGCAAGCATTGTGGGCATGCTAAGGGACAAGCTCAGCCAAGCACCTACATCCTAATGCTATTACTTCCAGAATCCTGCAGCTGCTTGGGTAGTTTTCAGCTGAAGACAAAAGGCAGATGACATAGAAAATGACTTCCATGACTCTCTCAGGTGGAAGGGTTAGTAAAATTCTAAGAATGGTGAGAACAAAACCACACTGCTCTTACTCTTTTCCAAGCAAAGGGCAAAAGGAGTGTTTGCATATTCCCACTGGGTAGAAAACACTCTGATTTTTGGTAATGTAGTTTGCTCCTTTTTTTTTTCTCTGAAGAGAAGCATCTTGGAGAAATAAAATTCTAAAATAGACTTTGATCCTGGGCAGTCTGAAGCCTGCTTGGAGTTGGAAGGGGAGCCATGTGAAGGTGACAGAGGTAACAAACTCATTCACAGTTTCAGAGCCATGAATGAGGATTAGACAGAGGGGTAAAATGGTGATATGTGATAAAGACACTTAAATGGAATTTAACAGTTTGTTCTCTTTCAAATTACTGAACATTAAGTTTAAATGTTTTCATATAAATATTAAATTATATGTATATAGCTGAATCACACATTTGCACTTACCACTTAGTTTCATAAGGAAAACATGGATTTATTTTCTTTCACTGTTTTATCCTCCCTCCAAGCTCCTGCTCCACTGAGGAACACAGGAAACAAACTTGCCAATTAATACTGTGTCAAGCTCTTCCTTTTAAACTGTGTCTTTTGGCCATTTGTTCTGTTTAAAACTAGAACTCTATCTGTAGTCTGTCATGATAGGAAAGAGGGTCTATGGCCCACACAGCTTCTCTGTGTTTTTCTCTGTTCCTGTCTAGTCCTGTTCCTGTCTTCTGAACACCACTGGTCCCCTCTGGCCTTTTGGAAAATTATTTCCTTCTAGATTATTCCCTTCTAAAAGGAGATCTACTTCTCATTACAGATCTGGCCATCCCCAAGATCAAGCCACTGTGACCCCAACACAATGGCCACAGTACCGAGCCAATCTTGCAGGCCCTCCTGAGCTATGGAGGAGGAAATGGTCGCCAATAACATTGCTTTCCCATTTCCACCATACCCTCCCAGAAAATATTTTCCTGTTACAGCTGTACTCTTCTATCTCACCACAACTGGTTTCCACCAGCTGAAGTTGTTAAATGGCTGTGACCTTCAGCAACACAGCCACCACTACACATCCAAAGCTAATAAACAATGAAGACCTTTGAGTGACTCTGGTTTGTCAGACCCTTCCTGAACCTACCTCTCCTGGTCCATGAGCAGTGGATTTGTTTTAATCAAGCATATACAGACTGATGGATGCATTCTGACTTTGCCATAGTGAAAACTTTCTATCGTGAATTAGCATAAGTATCCTGAACCTCCTCCTTTTCTGGTGCATAAAGCATCCTGTCAGTCCCTCCCGCCACAGGAAGAAGCATTCAAAGCTATGTGTTCTTCAGCTAGGGACTTGAGGATGCTCAGCTCTTGCTCGGTTTTGTCGAGCACTGTAAATACTGGTTTCCTGTTAATGCCTGAGCAAATAAGGACTTGGCCATGGAGGTCTTGGCCACCTTCTTTGGTCTTCAGAGTCCCCCACTGAAGAGCTCTCTTTCCTTGGGTAGGACATTCCCTATGTTTTTGCTCCCAGGGGAACTATGCCTTTTGCCAACAAGGTGGCAGATTGGATACTGGGGGAGCTGGCTTTGTAATTAAGACACATCTTGAGAAAATTTTAAAATCATCGTTCCCAGCAGACACATATATCAAAAAATGGCACAAGAAATCTGGCAGACGAAAGTCAAAGTCCCGTATTTTGCTTCTTAGTTACACACTAATAATTTAAAACACAATGTTCTCAGTATAAACCATCCACATCACTATCATTTTATAAATGACAAAAGCGAAACACAGGACAAAGAAGCAACCTTGTCTACAGTTACAAGGCAAACTGCATGAGCAGGGTTCGGGACTAGACAGTTTGGTGCCTGGGATAGTCACACACAACTACTAGGGTGCTGCAGCTAGATGTCAACATACCAAACCTAGGAAGAAAGGAAAACTGCACATAGTAAAGTTTTTTCCCAGGTACAGGTACAAAATGCTTATGTATATAGTTTCTAACTTCATCTAAGATGAAAAGAATAGGAAACAGAAAGAGCTACATTCATCTAGCGAAGTGACTAGTTGGTTAGGGGAGCTTTTGTCCATGTTTCTTAAATTGGGAAAAAAATGATAGCATTAGAGTAGACCTAGAAGTTAAGAGGACCAGTCTTTGATTCTCCATTAACAAAGGGCTCTTTATAGCTATTCACACCTGATCACACAATGGAACCATTATTAAAAAGACTTCAGGGAAGAGACCATCAATGTACTTTCTCCCTGTGCAGAAACCAGCCAGAGACAAGCATTTGCTATAAAATTATCTGGATTTAATCACTATCAACATCAGAACCATCGTACATTAAAGTACAAAACTTTTATGTACAATTACACATACAAAAAAATGTTCTTTGTGAAGAGCAATTTTAAGCAAATCTGACAAACAGCAAGAATCATTCCTATTTGAGGTTTGAAAGGGAAAAAATGGAAATTTTCAAGACATCTCCCTCCTCCATCAGGCCCCAGTGACCCACAGAACATCAATTTGCAAAGGCCTGAGGTAGGAAGGCAGGTATTAACAATATGAGGCACTCATTCCTCCCCTCTTATGGAAAGGATGACGTTTTTTAGGAAACGTTTTCCATTATTTATTATACTGATGTTCCATCCATCTGCATCATTAGGTTCAGTAGTTGCCATGACAATATGATGCCTACAGCAATCTAACTTGATAGCCAGATGTCAGAATGTGAAAAAATAGGACCAGCTAAGAAAGTGAGAGAAATATAATTAGTCTGAACCACACAGAAAATGTGCTCAGAACCAGGACCAGGAGGAAAATTGCTGAAATGTCTTTGAAAAGGGAATCACTGAAGGGCAGCAATAATCAAATTCAATGTAAAAACTTTGCTAACAAGAGCCATAAACTGGTCTTTAAGCAAGTCTAAGGAAGGAGTCCAAGCTACTCTGGGATGTTGCTTCAAGTCCCTGCGGCATAGCCCAGCAGTGCCATTTTTGTTCTCGCCTTGGGATTCTCAGGGCCCTCATTTCCCTGAGGTTCTCAAGCTTCTACCTCGAGTGCTGCTGCTATGACATCTACTGAGGACATTGTCCCCTGTCCCTCCATCTGATGAGATCATTCCCATCACTCTAAAGCTAAGCTGAAGACTTGTGTCTGAGGAGATCCTGCCCTTTACCCCCAGGTACCCCGTATGCAATGGTTCATAGCAAGTGCCTGAATATGATGAGGAGAGTGGAAAACAACAGAAGAGCTTTGCTCCAGGAGATGAGCCAGGGGTGGGCAGGTGGTAGTTCTTATGAGCCTGGGACAGATGGTCACCCTCAGCATGGTTGGGTTGGATAGCGACGCTGGGCTAGGCGGTTTGGCCGGTTCAGGCTAGTAGCTGTGGAAAGCTGTAAAAGAAGAGACAGGACACTAGAGAAAAAAAGCTCCAAGCGTCTCCACTAGGGGGCTAGTATGTTGAACAAGGGCGCCCACTTCAGCTGTAGGTGACTTCCCAACACTGTATTCTAATGGGCCAGCCTTTAACTCTAAAGGATGGTAAAAGGACGTTTGACTTCATAAAGAGCAAAGGCCAAAGAATGTATCTGCAGAGTCATCCTAGGTCACTGAGGAGCAGAGAATATGGCTCCAGGAATGCCCTCACCCCAAGACAGGAGAAGACACCCACACCAAAACATCATCACTCATATCTCAGGACCAATTACAGGTCAAGAGTGATGCTCAGAGGTGTGATATTTCTTAGGCACTTTCTAGGTACTATATTACATACATGAGACAGCTACTGCTAGCTCCATTTTACTGATGTAGAAACAGAGACTTTCGAAAGGCTCAAAAATTGTCCAGAAACTCATTCAGTGGGTGGAAAAATGGAACTGTCTACCGCCCTCCTTAGTGTATAACCTGGCCTCCTAACTCCTCCCCATAAAGATGGTTCTTACCTGAGGGACTTGAGATGGATTGTAGAGAGGAACAGCACCTTGCAAGGTGGGTGGAGGAGGCAGAGCACCTGGCTGGGAGTAGTACTCAGAAGATACACCCTGTGATTGCAAACAACAGAGAATCTGATTCGTGGCTGCTTTCGTAGGAATCAATGTTGGCCAACAGAAGGATTATAAAACTCAAGTGGCCACAACCAATGCTAGGACCCAAGATGACCATGCAGAGACAGGTGCTCTTAGACCCAAAGGAAGTAGGAAGAAAAAGTCACAATAAAGTATATGGGATCATTAAAATCACTATCAAACTCTTCAGAAGACCTCATACACTACAAGAGCACTCCAACCAGGCTTCAAGAAATAGAAACATTTTCCTTGCAATAGTCACAAAATCCCTAGCTATATAGACAATTTGTGAAGAATTTATGATAGTCCCAGCCAAGTGCATATGAGTGAACTCTACCTCCCACTAAGACGGAAGAAGAGGCCAGTCCCTAGACCCTGTCTAAGTCACACATGCTGAAGTGTGACCCTCCAAAACTGCATACGATAAAGCCCCAGTTTCTCAGCATAAAACAGAATCCTTCAAGAGGCACATAGGTACCACACCCAACATGTATGGTGTCCTCACAGAAGGAGGAGAGTTAACACAGACACATACAGACGGAAGACCCAATGAAGCCTCAGGGGAAAAGTAGCCAACTGTAAAACAAAGAGAAACCATCTGAAGAAACCAGATCAGCCAGCAGCACCTTGGCCATGCATTTCTGTCCCCCAAATTTGTGAGAAATGATGCCGCATTGTCTAGACTCTCCAGGCTGAGGTACTATGTAAGCAGCTGAAGCAAAGTCATACAGAAGGTGGCTCCATATGCTGTGAAGTCATCCTTTACAGAGATTCTCCTCCAGGCTGCTGGAGACATTCAGTCCTCACACACAGGTGCTTTCTGTACTCCTAGGACCCAGCCCACAGCCTGCTCACCTGTGGCCTCAAGAAACTTCCAAACCCAGCGCCTTCAGCTGTTTCACTGCTGTTTGAGGACCCAAGTAGATTGCTCCCACCTAGAAGGCAAGAAGTCAGAGCTGTTTCACATGCCCAGAGAGTACCCCCAATCTAGGAGCACCAACAGCACTAGAGATGACCCAGAAGATGAGGCTGACAGTACCTATGTCTCTGGCATCCAGTGGAGACGGGGACTTGAGTGGAGATGTTGGTGAGAGGCCCGGGCCGGTATGGTGAGAAGGTGATGTGCTGGCAGACTCCTGCTTGGTGGGAAAGAGGCAGGAAAGATGACATCATTGCTCAGTCAATTCATGCCAGCATACATGTGTTCTGGAATCCACAGTGGTGATCTCCACATAGGCAACTCTCCAAAAACACTGTTTCCTTTTGTGAAGCCTCTGCTAAAAATGCAGGTCAGCTTCTTGTTGCTGAGCCTCTGAAGTAAAAAATCTCCATCTTAATTTTCTAATGTTTCTGCCCTCTCTCTCTCTCTCTCTCTCTCTCTCTCTCTCTCTCTCTCTCTCTCTCTCTCTTTCTCTTTCTCTGTTGCTTTTTTTTTTTAATGAGGTCAAACTATGTAGCCCAAGCTGGCCTAGAATTCACAGCAATCCTCATGCCTCAGCATCCCAATTGCTGTGATTACAGGCATGAAGTCTGGCTTCCAAGGCTGGTCTTACTCTGCCTTTTGCCTTTAAAAACAGATTTATTTCCTGCAGTTTTCTTTCTTTAAGCCCAAGGTAGAGTGTGATGCCAGGACTGTGATGTGTTTGGATTTCCTCTGGGGTCCACAGGGAAGGGCTACCAGCCCATCTGTGGAGGTTACCTCTGAGTCAGAGCTGTCCGAGGAGTCTTCATCTCCAGAGGGAGACACACTATTGGAAGGCTTTGATCGAAACCAGCTGAACCAGCCAAATCCAGAGCTCTGAAGGGCAAGGAGAATTGTTAAGGCCAGTAAAGTTGTTTCTCTCACCAACTGTGAGAGGGGCCAGCTAGGCATGAGATGGGGTTGGGGGAGGCTCCCTGGACTCTGACCCACTGTTTGAAACAGGGATGAAAGGGGCACAGAAAAGAACAAGTCCTCCACCTTTGCATTCTTTTTCCCATCCCCTGGCTTTCCTCTCTGCAAAGCATCTTGGTGAGATGGTTCATCCGCCTCATCTGAAGATGCCTCTTCATCCTTCTTGGCTGAAATGGTGGAATCCTCAGAAAACCTCTGAGCCCTGGGAGCTGGTGGTGCCTGAGATAAAACAAAACAATGGAGATTCACATAGTGATTGACATATCCATGTGACTTCTCACTCCAAACCCAGGGCTAGCCTTGACAGATCCCTTCCTGCTGGGAAGAGGGGCAGGCTTGCCAAGGGATACACCTGGTCATGGGTGAGAGGACAAGCTAGGACCCCCAGTCTCTATCTCCTCCCTAATACTGGGGGTCATAGTCTCCAGAAGCTACTCAGAGTACCTCTGAGAGGCCCTCAAAACCAAAGAACTTAGCAGCTCATACGTCTTATCTTGGAGCTTATTTCCTAACATGCTCTCCCAGGAATAACTGAACACCAGAAGGGAGCCAAACACACCCACACCCCACACTTCCTACTAACTTTTCCTTATCATGGTAAAATATGCATAGCCAATAAATCTCACTGTAACCATTTATAACACAGTGGCATTAAGTATATGTACAGTGTTGTCCAGACATCAGCAGTATCCATCCCCAGCATTTCTCATCACCCCATCAGAAACACTACCTTCCTACTCCCCATCCCCATGCCCCAGTCACCTTTGCCCCGTTCCATCTGTCTCTTTGAGTTTGCCTATACTAGGTATCTCACATGAGTGTACTAATGCAACATATTGCTGTTTGTGTTGTATTTTCATTTTGTACCCTCAATAGAGCATAATTAAGTTTTAAAAAACTTTGCAAAATACTGCAGCAAAATACAGGAAAGGCTTCATTTTCTATTTGCATGGGTGTATCATCTTCAGTGTACAGATGCTGTTCTAAGTGCCATGACCCACTGAATACCTACAACAGTACAGTGAGAAATGTGCTGTTTTTATCCTCTAGTTTCAAACAGGAGAAAACCAACCTGTTGCAAGGCCTAAGACACACAGATAGTAAAATACAGGGAAGGGACTCTAACCTGGCTTTCCTCCTAAGAATCTCTTCTGATTCAGTAAGTCAAGACATAAACAGGAACCTGTATTCTAGGGTGGCCACAATCTGTGTTGTATAAGAGTGAAATAAAGGATGGAGAAGTCTGCCCTGCCAACTGGACACCAGAGTCCCCTACGATCAAGCCAAGTCCAACAGCTTCCAAAGAGTATTTTGAGAAGGTACATCAGTAGGTCATCCCATGGCTGACGTTCACCCAAAGCTTCTCATGCCAGAAAAGAGCCACAGCTGGAATCCTTTCAATGACCTGAAGATTATTCATAGATGGCAAATCCTCATCATGCTTCTGTTTATGAGTGCTGCCCCATGGGCTTTATTTTGTAAAGCAGGCTCGGGCTCTCTAAAGATGGGTGGCTGCTCCCATTGCTGTCCTTACTAGGTACTTATTGATGGCTAACCGATTCCCCCATTTCTTAGATCATATCTTCAGAGGATTAGCATTCTTCTCCTTAGCCTGCTCTGAACTTCGGTTTACAATGCAGTCTTGAAATTTCCCCTTGATTTTTTTGTGAATTAAACTGAATGTCCCCATTATTTTTCTTATTGTATTCCTTAACTTAATAGTGTTCATAGGTATTGATGAGGTATAATCATGAAGGATTGTGTCTAATCTGGTGGTTGCATTTTTAAAATCAAGTGCTGAATGTATAGTATAAAAATAAATATTTGCATTTTTGACATCATTTAAAAAAAGAGTGAAATAAAGGAGGTGGAGGATGAGAAATGTACAAGGGAAAATGAGGGGAATTGGAAAGGAGAAAGCAGAGAATGAAAGACCTGTTGTTAAGTCCCTTCCCTTGCACACCGACTATCCAAAAGGAATCTTTCTTCGTTAATCCAAGTGTGTCCATGCAGGACTCTCTCTACAATGTCACTTTTGCCCTCACCACCTGGCTCATTTCCATGTTGCACTCTGATCTCTGCTTAAAGACTTCATCAGAGACGTAGTCCAGACCCATCCTCTCTACCTGTTGCATAGTATTGTTCATCTCTAGATATCCCCATCAGACAGCAGAGCATCACGCTGGCTGCATCTAGTCACTGATGCACATCTAGCCCCACCATAGTGCCTGGCACACCGTAAGAGTCTGTCAGTCACTTGCAAGCAATGATTTTCACACAATGGATCTTGTCGTACCATTTCTGAGACTATACTTATGAATAATAGAAAAATCTTATACAGTGTTAAATAACAAGTAGAAAAAATACACCCGTTTTAACTACTGAAAAGCATGTGTGTGTATATATACTTATTAATAGACATACATATGTATACATACACACATACAGGAAAAAAAACTGATGGAAGAACCAAAACATTTACTGTGAAATTCTGAGTAGTATTTATTTAGATCCTCATTTTAATTTTTCTACAACAATAGTGTACTATTTTTTCTGCAAAAGAAAAGTAAAGTAATCCATAGCCCTGGGTATGAGAGATTGCTCAGTGATTAAGAGCACTGGCTGGACTCTCATAAGACCTGTGTTTGATTCTCAGTACCCACATGGTGGCTCACAATCATCCATAACTTCAATTTTAAGAAATCTGGTTCTTTCTTCTGGTCTCTGAGGGTACCAGGCACACATATGGTACACAGACATACATACAGACAAAACACACATACACATAAAAATAAATAAATCTAAATTTAAGAAATAAAAGATCGGTAGCCCATTACTACTTAAGAAAATCACATGATGTAATATTTAACCAATGCAAGGCTGCAGAACATCTTGTTTGGCCTCAAAGTTGAGAGCTGTGCAATCTGTCAGCAGCTAAGGAGAAAGTCAGCAACTAAGTAGAAAGAAAAGACACAAGCAGGTACTCTCACCACTACCATAGAGCTGTGACAAAAACAAGGTGAATGTTGAAATAAACACCAAAATTGATCCTCAACATGGAAGAAGAGGATGCAGAAAAACAAAGATCCATCTACAAGCCATCTCTACTGCTCTGTCCCCCAATGGCACAGGTTGGAGGACAGGTGGGACTACGTATAAACAAGAACACAGCCTCCTTTCCAACTCCCAGGGCTTCTGATAGAAAGAAACAAGGAATGACTTGCACAGCTAGAAGAAAGAATCCCCAGTGCCAGAGAGGAGCCTGTGTGTGGCTGAGAAACCAGGGCCCAATGGCAAAAAGCAGATGACTGGAGCAGTCACCAGCAGCACTAATTGTCTGCTCACCTGAGGACTGGAAACAACTTCTAGACCAGCGGGGTCTTGAGGCGCTGTGTTCTCCCCTGAAGCACCAAAGAAAAATTAAGACAGGAGACTCAATTTGCACTCTTCCACCCATCTTGAAGAAAGGAAATGGGGGCCCAGTGACCTAAGTGGCAAGAGTTTATAGTGCAAGCCAGGTCACCGCAAGTGCTAAATCTACTTGCTCAATTCCACTCTTTTCATGCCACCTCATGACACACTGGCCAACCCAACTCCACCTGCTAAACACAAGGTTGTTCGTTAAGTGAGTAAGGAATTACAGCTTAGTCAAGGCTTTATGTTACAGGACTGAGATCTAATCCTTTGTGGTCCCCAGAACCTCCCTCAGATGACTCAACACTATCCCCTCACATGTAGCCTTCTTTTCCCCAAGATTTGACAGTCCTAAAGAAATGTAGAACCAGACTAGAAATATGGCCCCAGCCACAGGTCCTGTTAATAAGCTCTTGGGTAGAGGATGATATCAGAAAGAAGCCCCCTGGGGCTGGAGAGATGACTCGGTGGTTAAGAGCTGCTCTTCCAGAGGACCTAGGTTCAATTCCCAGCACCCACATGGCAGCTCACAACTGTCTGTAACTCCAGTTCCAGGGAACCTGACATATTCACACCAATGAACATAAAACGAAGTTAAATAAATTATGTAAGGAAGGAAGGAAGGAAGGAAGGAAGGAAGGAAGGAAGGAAGGAAGGAAGGAAGGAGCCCCTTGACCACTATGCATGAATGGCATTTTTGTCACTCCGCTTTGCAGACTCCCCATTTCAAACTACATATAGAGTAAAAGATAGAATAGTGATGTCTGTCCTGCTCTGCTTGTCTTTGCTTGTCCCAGTCGAGAGGTATATGGGCTAGCAGAGAGCACACTCCTTTGAGCTAACAAGAGCAGACCAAAGTGCATTCCCCATGTGCCATTGTCTGTTCCAAGCCCACTTCCTCCAGCAGGTCTCCCCACCTCCCTCACTTGTCTCTTTACCACCGAGACTCTACCCTCCAAGGTCTCCAGTCTGGCTGGCAGGTCTTACCAAGGGAAGGATGTATCTGCAGCATCTCCTCCCCATCCCTTCCTCCAGGAGCCCCTGTCACTGCCATGCTGCTGCTGCCTCCGCCACTGGTCACTGACAAATGGGTTGCAGGAACCGAGTAGAGAGGCACTGGGGTCCCCATGTGCCCTGAACCTTCTCTCTCTGAGTAGGCATCTCGATGCAGAGGGAAAGGCTGCTGTGGGGTGGGCTGGGTCAGGCCTGTCTGCTCAGGTGTTGGCCACAGGGCTGAGCTGTACCCAGGCTCCCCTAAGTAGCTTTGATACCCTGAAAGATCCTGGTAGGGAATGTCTAAGGAAGAAGACAGTGGCAGTTACAGACAAATCACTCTTAAGCATTCCTGCTCTTGTCCTCTCTAGAAAGCAATCACACGAACTGGCTGCTCCATGTGGCTTCCTAATGACAGCTAGCAAAGCATTCACAAACAGTCACACCTCTCCCTGCTATCTTCAAAGTTATGCCTACAATTCTTGGACGATCTCTATCTGGCCTTTCTCCTATGGTCTGGGAGGCCAGGAATGACATCTGTTGAACTCTACATCTTTTAATATTTGTATGTTTATACTCTCTACTTTAAGGGGCCTCGTTAGACTTTAAAAGCTTACAGATAAAAAAAATCAAATGACACTCTAGAATTGACGGTTTTACTTATAAAGAATCAGGGTCTATTTGCCCTAAAAGGGGCCTTGCTGATATGATCAACCAAGAAGGTGTGGGTATGAGAAACGCTTGGCCCAAGGACACAAGGATGTTGTGAGCTGCCAGCCTTCATGTTCCAAGGCTGCAAGCAAATCAGCATATAGATACATCCAGCCAGGCTATCATAAAGGCATGAAACAGAAGCCAAAGCCTCCCTACATTCTGCCCATCCAGGAAGGAAGTACAAAAGGCTGGAAGGCAAGAGACAAGGGCCATTGTCTGAACTTGACCACCAGGGGGATGACTCCTGGAAATGTATGGAGTTAATTTGGAATATAACTTCTGCTGACCAGACACTTAGAGGCATTCTGAGGGAAGAGTAAGGAGACTGAGAAAACGCTTTGAAACATATATGGCCAATTGATAGCTCAAAGCCATCATACTTCCAATGTCTAGAACACTAACATAAAATACTAATAATATTTCCTCTCTGGCCTCAAGAAGCATATCTAGCTGGGAGCAAGGTATTCACACAGGTGAAACAATTAGCCAGCAATAAAAAACATGAAGTAGTCAAGTATTTGAAAACCTAGGCTGCAAAGCAGGAACCTTCACACCACAGAAATTCAGATGTGTCCAGGTCTGTGAGGCCAGCAAGGGACAATCAAAAAAGGCAGTTTGGATCAACACATCTAATTCCCAGACAAAGATGACACCAAGGAAGGGGAGTGTGGGTGTGGCTGAAAATGTTTTAGTCATATTATGGTAGTCAGATCTTTGCGTTGAGTACCTGGCGTTCCTCTGGTTCCATAAATATCCGAATGGATAAAATCGGGATCTCTGTAGTCTCCTGTTTTATTTTGCTGTTTAAAACAAAGTAAAATCCTT
This sequence comes from Cricetiscus sungorus, assembly GCA_030556225.1. Taxonomy (NCBI): domain Eukaryota; kingdom Metazoa; phylum Chordata; class Mammalia; order Rodentia; family Cricetidae; genus Cricetiscus; species Cricetiscus sungorus. The sequence continues at coordinate 33,218,118 of JANBXA010000730.1, forward strand.
TTAAACAGTATAAAGGAAAATAGGGACAGAAGTAGTGGGGAAAGGAGGTTAATAAGAAAGAAATCCCCCACTGAAATGCCTAGTGCCCAGAGTCCTGCCATGGGTCTCTGTTTCTCAGGTCTCCCGGCTCTGCTCAGAGCAGGCCGGGATGGCTACAGCCAGTGTCACCATCCTCCCCAGAGCGAGGGGCTAAAGGAAGGAACTAAACCATAGACCTCAGAGTGTGCTACCCAGGGAAGGTGAAAGGGCAGACAGACTACATTTAAAAATCTACTTTGGCCTGTCTTCAGAGCAGGGTAGAAGAAAGAAATAGGGGAGGCCCTGCTCCAATTACTCTTCTGATTATAGCCAGCAGCTTTTGCAATTGTCAGAACAAAAAGGAAAGGCCCGGAAGTCTTTTAAGCAATTGCCCTACATTACATGAAAGTGACACAGGTCCACTGTGATCCATTGTTCCTAACAGAGATGGGGAAGCTTTGATGGCTGTGAAACATTCTCTGGGACCGCAGAGAAAGGGTGGCAAGAGTGATTGGAAAGAGCTCCCCCCTGTGGCACTAGGCAAATACAGGGAAAAGTTTGCACGTGGCACAAAAGCAATGAACAGAATGCTCTGACTCCCAACATATGAGACACTGATCATGCCTCAGAAGTAATGAGAGATGCCCAAGGCGGAGAGCTGGGCACTTCTCCATCCAGTCTATATCTGAGGAGCACAGGGCACCCAGTGACCCTGTTACCATCCTACTCACCTCCAGGGTCTTGTACTGCCTCCGCAGTTGCACCAGCCAATCTGGGTCCAAGTCCCTGTCCCCAGGGCATCTTTCTAAAACCAGGGGATCTGACAGCTTCAGTTTCTCTGCAAGCTGAGTGCAGTTTCCAGGAAGGTCAGGGGTAGAAAGTGAGAGAGGACAAGAAGAGAGAGAGATGGGACACATAGACAATAAGGAGACAGAGGCAATAAAAAGGAGGGGAAAGGAGCTGTCATTCATGAATACATCGTGTTATAAAGAATAACTGAGAAATAACTAATTCAGCTGATCTCCTCCAAAAATTGCAGCATAAATAAATAAGCAACCCATTTTGGCATTATTTCCCCCAAATATGAGGAGGAAAATAGCTCCACAGCTTTGTGGCTCTGCAAAGCTGTCTTCTCTGCAAGAAGCTTCTCGAATAGGAATGCAGAGAAACACGGGAACCTCATTCGTGCTAATCCTGATTCCAGTCTGGGTGGGGGCTCAGATCTACATTGCTAACTACTTGATGCTGCTTTCTGATTCTAGGTGTCATTGTGTTCTGTATCTGGAATTTCTAATCAACAATCAATCCTGGTCCATCAACCCTCTAACAGAAATGTCCGAGTTTGGGGGTTGGGGGGGAGTACTCTGCAGCACAGATTTTAGTTGGTTACAGAATCCAACACTTGGGCCTCCTGTAAAGCAACACACAAACTGAAGCTCACACTGCCTTTTACTCTCTGGCTAATGGGGTTTTTTCTTCAGTTAATTGGAACAACTATTTGCCTGATTGTTGTTTTCTTCCCAAGGAACTAAGGGTTGGTATGTTTTTGTTTTCTTTTTTAAATGTGTCCCACATGTGATAAAATATTCTATGCATTTAAAAGTATTTTAATAAGGATCATTTCCTATTTTAATCACTAAAATCTATTTTCAAAGGCCTGCTTTTTGTAATTAGAACAGCTCACCACAGCTTGCAGTTTAACTGTACCAGGAAAACAGACTCATGGAACTTCTCAAGCGAAACAACGCCTGCTTTCCAGGCCCCCAACCCCACTGCCCCTGCCCAGTCGGTTGTTTTTTGTGTAGGCAGGCCTCTGCTTATCACACCGGGGCATGCATACATGGTCAAAGACAGCTGTGAGCTCCAATTTTGCAGCGTGTTCAAAGAAGATGAAATATAGAGTCTAAGCCTCTCTACAATGGCTTCTCTGAACACTGAAGATAAAACACCTACAGAGACCCCTTTGAGATGCTCACCTTGATGAGCTCCGCTAATAGCACAGGGTGACTGCTCCCTCCCTGGCTCAGGACAGCTTCACCAATGGCTTCACAGTAATGCAGGGCCTGGGATGCCAGGCCATAATCTGCCAGACGGGAAGCATAAAGGAGCTTATACACCTGTGAAGAGGAATGGGGCCAGTGATGAGTCCATCCAGGCAGGAGAGAGTGAGAGGAATGTAGATAAGACTTCTTGGAAGTCAGCTGACTGCCAGCTTCCACTCACTCTAGCATCCAAATAGCAAGGGCCCTGTGCCATTTGGGGCAATTTATCTGTGTATGGGCACAACTCCAAATCCATCCTACATATAGTTCCTGCGGTATGGAGCAAAGGATAAGGGTAGAGGGGTCACATCAACTCATCTTCTCAGGCTCCATTGGAAAGGCAACCAATTTATCTCATAGTCCACATCACAGGGGGATCCTGGGCATGTGAAGTTCAGCCCCAGGCACAAAGGCCCACATGAAGATACAAAAGTAGACCCTTTGCAAAGGGTGTGAAGACAAACACAGGAGTGGGAGGGGGCTTTCATAGAAGGAGCTATAGGATGGGATGAAGTGTGATGACTCTGGTGTACACAAAACCAATCCAATCCAAGCTCATACTAGGTGTGGAATGTTTGGGCTATTTCCTTGCCTCTCCATGCCTTAGTTTCCCCATTATAGCATACAACTATTCCATTGGAAGCTCTAAAGATAAAATGAGAGGATTCACACAGAGTACTCAGAACAAACGGTGTGCACAAATGAGTTGCAAACATATAACCACACCCTCTGAGCCTCAGTCACCTCTTTCAAAAAAGGGGAAACCCCATAGAATTAGAATATTCGGGAAGCATAGTAGTACAATGCTGAGTATGTGAAAGAGTCAATAAAAATCTCTGTGCTGTGACTATCCACCCAGAACAGTGCCAACACAGCATGTGGGTGTGATGAATACAGAAGGAGAAGAAAAGAAACCAAAGCACCTATGCAGGAGCTATGTAGAAGAGCAGTTAGGCAAGGAAAAACTCTCAAAGAAGAGAGATTAAATGGGTTATTTATTTATAATACAGTGATTCATTCCCAAGGTTGTGTGTGTTTTGTGTTGGGTGTGTGTTGTTATTATAGCTGTGTACATTCTCAACACCAGGCACTAAAGAACATCTCATCATGAGAAAAGGTCTCAGGTGTTGGGAGGTATTTGATTACACTGTGTGAAGATGTGTCACTGTGATTGGTTTAGTAAAAAGCAAAATGGCCAATAGCCAGGCAGGGAAAATAGGTGGGACTTCCAGACAAAGAGAGGAACTGGGGATGAATCTAGGTACTAATAGGACATGCAGAATAAGCCAGATGTAAGAAGGAAAGGTAAAAAGTCATGAAGAAGAATGTAGATTTGAAAATATGGATTAATTTATTATCTGTGAGCCAGCTGGGAACAAGCCTAAGCTATAGACTGAGCTTTCATAATTAATAAGGTGTCTCTATGTCATATTTGGAAGCTGGCTGGTGGGCAGAGAAAGACTCATTAAATATGGTGCCCAAAATGGAACGTGTATTTCTTCATAGAACCTTCAAAAGCTTAAAAAGAAAAGTTTCAAGCACACTCTAAACATGGAGCCAGACATGGCTTCCTAGTCCCACAGTCTCTCAGGGGCCACAGCATACACAGACATGGCTGCCAGCTGCTGCCTGCAGGCTGGAACCAGCCATCAGTGCCATGTTCTAAGCTGAGTCTGTGTAGTAGCTGACATAGAAGTTTAAGATTTATCTCACATGATCAGAGAATGCTGCAGGCATTTAGTAAAGCCAGGTCTAGACACAGAAAACCTCTAAAAAGGTGCAGTATGTTTAAAAATGTGCTTAGATGCTAAAGAAAGAAATTAAAACAGGTGTAGACAATCATTAAAAAATAAACAGGTTAAAAATAATAAAATAAAGCTTTTAAAGAAAAAATAAAATAATATAAAAAGAATAAGCCATATAAAGATGGGAAATACACAGTGAGTCTGGATCCTATATGGTGATTTGTTGACTTTGAATTTTTAAATGCTAATGTACAAAACCAATAGCTGCTGAGAGACATTGTGGACACTGCTAAATTAAACCAACCTATATATTTTAAGAATGTCTTAACTTCAAAATGGAAGTCAAGATTATGTTGCATTGCAGGAAAGATTGTGCCTTTACTTCCACAGGAAACAAAAATCCATGGTTCTCTTCAAAATTAATGAAGATCACACTTGATTGGGGGAGACCTCCTGAAAATCTTGGCTACAGACAAAAAAAGAGACCAAGAAAGGCTACAGGACAAATGATGTATATTCTGATCCCTCTACCATGGGAACGCTATGAAACTAGATGAGACGTGATAAATTTTGTTGGCTATAGAGACCTCATGACTTATTACATACCATCATTTCATATGGCATGGATAGAGGTTTGGTTATACAGTCTAAACAAACCTATAAAGTTGACAGATGTGTTTTACCTGCTCAGACATAAAATAAAAGACCATCCTTGGCTGGCTTGTGTACAATGCACAATCCATACTTGTGTTAATGCAGATATATATGTTACTTTTGAAAGTTTATGTGTTTTCAGAGCAGGGAGACCAGATACTGATGAAAATAGTTGGCCCATGTGATCCGGCCTCTCAGAGTGTCTCTGTTGCAGTCTCCTCAGAGTTCTGAGTTCAGATCAAGTTCAAGACTATTAGCTGAGATGGTCCAGGCTCAAAGACTAATCTAGCCAGGACTTCAAAGAAGCCTTGCATTTTCCCATTACATAGAGACCGAACAACAAATGTTATAGATAGTTTTCTTAGGACTTGACCATTATCTCGGGTTTCTCAGTGTCCCCTAGGGATGCTGTCAACCCCAGACAACAGAAAATCTAGAGAACATAATGCCCACATTCCCAAAAGGTGGGGTGAGTGGTTTGGGATCATTCAGTGGGTTATGGATATTTGTCATTGTTTGGGGGGTTGGTTACAAGTTGTTATTGGTCATGGTCTGGAAAAAAAAAGGCTGAACAAAGGAGATTAGATTCAAAGATCTCTTTCTGAAGGAAAAAGGGCAGATATAGTATAGAAATGATAGAATAAAAGGATGGATTGTTGAGTCTACTTTTGAACAACCACTAGTCTCAAATATTTCACATTGGTATGGATTTTTGTATGCTGATGCAAGTTTAATATTATTTTTGTTTTACTGTATATATGTTTCTATTCTTGTTTAAGGTATTGTACCTATGCAGCTCAATCAAAAATGTAATACAAAGTTTTAGTCCTTGAAAGCTATTTAGTATAATAAAGAAAGACAGGTTAGTAGTTAGTCATCTATAGCAATCAAGCTGATATTTAAGTATGTTTTCAGGGTCAAACAGAGATATATTTTAAATATGTGGTCTTTAAATATTTCAAAGGCCTACAGGATATGGCATTTAAATGTTTTAATAATAACATGAAGCTTTTTAATAGTGAGACATATCTGCTCCTGGCAGCACCAATTTACTTCAAAAAGAGAGTGATGGGTGTTGAAGAACCTCCATATGAAGTTTGCTTTCATTGTGTGTGGCGAAGCTGGGCATTTGGGCAAGAAACTGCCCTTGCCTCAACAACTGACAGTACACTATACAAACTGGACAAGTAGGACACAAAGCAAAAAGACTGCTTCACTTTGACAAGGTGAAACAGTCTTCCAAAATTCCTACTTCACAGAAAAGTCTGTCAGATATTCTAGGCCTGTAGGCCAATGATGGATGTCCCAACATTGCAGAGGAACCTTGGGTGACTGTCCACGCAGCCAGATGCTTCTGTCATTTCTACAGTTTTGGAAGTTGTTTGCTCTATACTTCTTGATTATGTAAGTAATATTATATCCTTCTTGGATCTCTGATGGAGTTGAAGACAAATAGTTATAGTTTTCCTTGTTTCTAGATTCATTTTAAAAAATCCTACATAAGAGATGCAAAGTTTATAAGGTGGAAAACATAAAAGCTTAAATTGTTTATCTAAAAAAAGTTTTAAGGTATAAAAAGATAGTTTTGGGTTGGTAATACAGGTTATAATAAAAAGTGGTTTAGGTATAAAACTTTGCACTCATCAAAACAGGATAGATTAGAATATTTTCTCCAAAATTGTCAAATACAAATTGACTGAACATTGTAAATATAATTCTTACCTAATAATTGTTCTTATTGTATATAGTTATATCATATTAGGGTTAAAACATTTCTTTTTTGCTTAGACTAAGGGGGAAATGTTGCAAGATATTTGATTACACTGTGTAAAGATGTGCCACTGTGATTGTTTTAATAAAAAGGTAAATTTCCAATAGCTAGGCAGAGACAATAGGTGGGACTTTCGGCAAAGAGAGGAACTGGGGATGAATCTAGGTGCACAGAGGAGATGTCAGGAGATGCAGAATAAATCAGAGGTACAGAATGAAAGAAAGGTAAAAAGCCACGCGGTAGAATGCAGATTTAAAAATATGGGTTAATTTAATATATAAGAGCTAATTGGGAACAAGCATAAGCTATAGCTCCATGTCATTAGTTGGGAGTTGGCTGATGGCACAGAGAAAGACATTAATTACACTTAGGCCTGAAGAAGATACTCAAGGCAGAGAAGAAATGTACCTGCCCATAAATAGGAAAGAAAACACAGAGCAGTGTCAAGTAAATGTGAGATGGGGTCCTTGGAGCCAATGCTGTGCCTGGAATAGGCCTGTTCCAAGTGCCAAAACAAACTCAGTTTTAGGCCAGTTTGCAACACAGGCTCCACTGAAGTTCGCACTCCATACCCGCAAGAGAGATGAGAAAAGGCTGCTCAGTACCAGGTCTCAAACACATGAGGGATTAGCTGGGTGTGGACACAATGCCTCATCAGTCACAATGGACATAAGAAAGAAATGAGATGCCAAACACAGGCTGAGACAAGAGAATAGAACTCTGGAGTGTGCATGCTGCTTGCTCAATTTAAGCCCTGAAAAGGAAGAGAGCAGGAAGGAGACTCCAGAGAAAAGAGGTGTAGTGAGAAGGAGGGGAGACGCTGAGCAGCCACTAGAACAGAATGACAGTGGGAGCTGAGGAGAGAAACTGCTGGAAGAGAAGAGCCCAAGGCAGCTGAAGCCAAGTAAGGAGGGGCAGAGCTGCAGTAAGATTTCCATGTGTGAGGCAAGACCTCCAAAGGGCTTTATTTTCATATTGTAAAATTCCAACCTTCCAGGGACAAAAACCCTAGGCTTTCCCACACTAATGGGGGAAAATGCAGGAGATGACTTGGCCCGAGGTACCAGGTGCAAAGAGCAAAGCTGAAAACCTAGCTGCCCGCAACTAAGCTGAAGGTCCCCTCCGGGTTCAGTTACCTGAAAAGAAGGGATGAAGGATTTGGGGCGGCCCAACATCTGGCAGTACTCGAAGATTTCTGTCCTCTGGATAGCTTCGATTGTTGCAAACTTCAAAAACTCTTGACTAAAACCAGAGAATAACAGTAACAAATGTGAGGTGGGGATGCTGCTCTCAAGCAGCTTCAAGACAGGAAAGAGATGGGGGTCCCAAGGTGCATACGCTTCCTCCTTGCCCTCTGTCTTCTTGGGTTTGGTAACAAATAAAATGAGCATGTTCTAAAAGAGCCCAGTGAGAAGGAGGCTCTGTGCCTTCCTTAAGGAAAGGCAGGACACTGCGATTCTCCCACTTCAACATCCTGAAAGCTAGCCTTCAGCCCCTAGGGCCCAGCACGCCCCACCCGCCCCGCCCCCGCCCCCCCCCCAGGAAAGGCAGATCAGCCCCAGCACAGCAGCGCAAAAGAGAAAGCCGCAGAGTCCCGAACACCACAGATGGCCTGGCAGAGAATGGGGAGGACAACTGAGCCAGAAAGAAATGACAGATTTTACACAGGAAGTGCATTCGGCCCATGATGGTGAAAACTAGGGTGAATGTGATCTGAGGGGAAACGAGAGTCCCTCATACACATACCCTCCCAGCTTGCCAGGTGCCCAAGATGGCAGTCACCCGGAGTATTTCCATAAGCTAACATGTTTCCAGAAACTTGCCCAGGATTCATAGACACAGAAGAGGAGCCATATTAACGCAAGCACCGTTATGGTTATGTTTGGCCCAGACAGGTTTCCTTGAGAAGTTGACTATGCCGTCTGCTGAGCCCAGGCTCTCCAAAGAAGGAAGGGTCTGTGTGTGTGGGGGGGGGGGGCAAATTGCTACAATGGTAGAAGGCTGGAGACACAGACTACAAGTTGTCTCCTGCAGCCCATCTAGACTCCAAGTTCAACCTCATGCTGCACCAACAATGCCAGCTTAGATGAAGCCTTCAATCTCGCTGTACCGTGCTTTCCCTGCTACTTTTACCTTTTTTTTTTTTCCTTTTTAATAAGGTAATTCACTAACAAATGAAGTAGTGCAAAGGAACTCAGGATGCCACAGCTCAGAAACTTATTTTTCTTTTTCAGACAGGTCAGTAGCCCTGGCTGCCTGGCTAGCCTAGGACTCACTGTGCAGCCCAGGTTGGCACTGATCTTGTTCCAGTCCTCCTGTCTATTCCTCTTGACTGCAGAAATTTGAGGAGCATAATACCATGACTGCTCAGAAATCCTAACTATTAAGAACAGTGAAGGCCACCCAGGGTGAGCTTATCTATTTCAGCTCACTCCTTCTCCAGGTCTCTGGGGTTCTTTCAACATAAAAATCCTGATGCATTTCTCTCATCAAGCAAGTGACCAATGGGACAGCTTATGGCACACATTAATGTATTGAAGTAGCATGGAGACCCCCAAAAAGTAGGCTCTTAGAACAGGCCCAGGGCTGCCCAAAGGAGACCATTTGTAAACTTCCTCTTTTCATTTTTCTTTCAATATAATCTCTTGCTGTGGAGTTAGGCTGCCACCCAGTGGCCCTAGGAGTACACTACACACCAAAGGCACCAGTTCAGGCCCTCTGGTGGTGTGATGTGGCGTCGTCCTCTGGTCACCTAGACCCAGGCTAAAGATACAGAGGAGGAGCCAGCAGTAGCTGAAATTTACACAAGAAAATGAATAGCGAAACCATGAAAGCCAGTAAGGGCTAAAACAATGCACGGAAAACATCTTTGCCATTTCCTTTCATGCAAAAGGCACACACCTGTGATTACTGCCCAGCAAGGCCAGATGGTCCGTCTTCACCGTGTAGTGGCCAAAGGGCACATGAGCCATGAGATAGCAGAAGTGAGCTGCCTCCACAAGCCCTTTCCCAGCTGCAGGGAGAGAACAAGAACCCAGTCACAAAATGCACCCTGTGGAGCCCACTGTCTGAGTAGAACAGAGAGAAATAGAGTGAACTGCAGGGTGACAGGGCAGAGATCTCATGAGAATAAACCAGGGAAGTCCTCATGGCATAAGTCACAGACACTCCCATCTCACTCCCTCCCACATCAGCTTCTCTGACCAAAGATATTGCATTTCAGCTCTCATCACTCACATCACATCAGGTGCTATTTCATATTCCCCTGATGGGTTTTTCTTCAGGAATTTTCTAAAAGTCATGATCCTTCCTGAGGCTGAGAAGTGAGAGGAAATGCCTATACCTAAGTAAAGTGAAACATCAGAAATGGATTTAAAACATCCTTCCTCTGTTGAAGTCAGACAGTCTAGAGCTTTTCCTGTGCTCATAAAAATCACATCAATTACCAAATTGTTCCTGAATTTTTTTAGTGTTCTCTGTACACTTTCCACTGCCTTAAAATTGAACTATGTGGGTGTGACAGGTAATCTTCATGGTCAACTTCAATAGAACTGGGATAACTAAAGGGATCAGCTCCCTGGCTGTGCCATTGAGTATGTCTCCTGGGGGAGGGGGAATAACTGAGTAGGGAAGCCTACTGGGAGTGTGCAAGGAACTATCCTGTAGGCTAGAATCTAGGGCTGAATAAAGATAGGGAAGGAGGAAGCAAGCTGATTCCCCATCACTCATCTCCCCACAGGCCTCCAGTCACAGCACACTCCTGCCATGATAGACTGTGTTCCCTATGACTATGAACCAAAGTAAACCCATCTTCGTTTAAGATGTTGTTGGCTACTTTGTCATAGCAGTGAAAAAGTAACTAATGCAGTGGGTAAAGTACCAAACACAGAATCTGATGAACAATAAACATGGATTCCCTTTCAGTCAGGCAGCTGGGTGACAGTCACCACTTGTCACAACCTTATATACAGCTGCTCCAAAATTCCCAATGTTCCACAAAGAACACCATCTTTTTAAAAAGTTCTTCCAAGACAAAATTTGTGAAGAAGTCATCTGGAATATACTACAGCCATTAAGTGCTTGTAAGCCCATGTTCAGAGACAGATAACAGAAATAAAGGCAGAGTTACCAAGGTAGTTTAGACTACTCATCTGATGACCTTGGGCCACTGAAGGTCATGAGGCAACAGAAGTAGCATGTGCCTGTGTTAGCTCTGGGTAAAAGAGTCATATCTTTTACCTAGAAAATGAAGAGGGGGCTATACAGCAATGGCAAACAACTCCCAATGGGAAATGGATACAGAAAAACAAACAAAGCTAGCAAAAAAAATTCTGGGAAACACAATTACAGTATAGATGTGCCTTCCCTGAAGTCTCTTAAGGAGGACAGAGACTCCAGAACCTGAGAAGGACTGAGCCATAGACTCTGGCTCTCCTCAGATACTAAGTCCCTAATGCCAGGCTTTGGAAGCTGGCCTGAAGAGGCCCTAGAGAAGGGAAAATGCTGGTTTCTGCTCACCCAGGGTATCCCCCATGCTGACAATCGCTCGCTGGTACATCTCTGTGTCTCCAGCCTGATTTGACAGGATCACAGCCAAGTGGGGCCGCCAGTCTCCCCACTGCTTGTCTCCACAACACTAAAAAATAATAACAATTTACAGAGTCATTTAGCACAGCCCAGGATGTAGGCAAAGAAGATTGCTGTTTATATTTTGGTATGGAGTTCAGAGAATCTCTGTTACACTGTCTGTGGTGCTATTACTCACTGTTTAAGAGTTCATCCCATGTGAAACAGCAGATGTGTGACACAGAAGAAGTTGGTCACACATACCTACAACCCAGCACTCAGAAGACTGAGAGGACATCATGATTTTGAGACCTGTCTGGACCACAGTGTGAGACCCTGTCTCCAAATAAAAATGTAAAAAGGAGAAATCATATATACATACACATGCACACCCACACTCACACACACACATATACACAAGAGACACATATACACAGAGACACATAAACATACACACATAGACACAGAGACACACAAACACACAGAGACATACACATTCATATGCAGAGACACAAACACGCACACACACACACACAGATACATATACCATACCCACAGAGATTTACATATACACAGAAACACAGACACATACAGACACACATACACACTCAGACACTCAGACCAGACACACACACATATAAACATGTACACACACAAAGACAGATACAAACACATACATGTATATGTACATATATATATATATGTTATAAAGCTATTGAATGATAAATAAAATGACATATTATCTTATTACTTTTCAAGTTTTCCCCCTGTGCCTTCACTTCTAATATCTAGAGCCAAATTCCTCCACACACCCCCAAAAAGATCTCTTGTAATTCAGTGAAAAAGGGAAAAGTGGAAGAGTAAGCGCCCTTGTCTCATGAGTAGAGGACACCATGCTAACCTGACACTTAAGTCTAGGACTTTGGGTTGCTCACTATCTTATAAGTGGCTAGTATTGCCTAACTTTACAAGGCCCTTCCACCCATGGCAACTTCCATGACGCTGCTGTGAAATGTGCTTGCTATTTCCACTTAATGAATGAGAAATTCAAGCAAGCTTCCAACATCCATTCATTTCCTCTCCACCCATTCCCTTGTGACAATGCAGTAGCCACAGACCCCACCATGGGGCAGGAAAAAGCCAGCAAACCCGTAGAACTTTCAAGCAGCCCTGTATACACTGTGCTTTCCTGTGTCCAGATTTCACAGTTGTCTTTGGTCCATTTGAAATTATTTTTTGTGTAAGATGATAGACACTAGCCTAACTTCATTCTTCTGCATGTGGACAACCAGTTCCCCCAGCACCATTTGTTGAAGATGCTTTGTTTCCTCCAGTTTGTTTTTGGCATTTGTGCCTAATATTAAGTGGCTATAGTTAAGGTACTCATGTTTGGGTCTTTGATTGCGTTCAATTGGTCTACATGTCTGTTTTTGTGCCAGTGTCATTTTATTTTTATTGCTGTGGCTCTGTGATATATCTTAAAATCTGGAATGGCAATCTCTCCAACATTGCTCTTTTTGCCCAGATTGTTTTGGTTATCCAGGGTCTTTTGTGGTTCCATGTGAATCCCAGGATAGTGTTCATTTCTTTTATAAACAATGAGTTAGGGATTTTGATGAGGATTGAATTGACTATGTAAATAACTTTTAGTAAATTGGTAATTTTTCACAGTACTAGTTCTAGTAATCCATAAACATGGAATGTATTCCCATTTTTAATGTCTTTCTCTATCTCTTTCTTCATGGATTTAAAGTTTTCATTCTACAAGTCCTTCACCTCCTTTATCAAATTTATTCTAAGATATTTTATTTTCTTTGAACTATCATAAATGGAAGTATATCCATGATCTCTTTTCCTGTATGCTTATTGGTAGTATACAGAAAAGTTACTAATTTGTATAAGTTGATCTTGTATCCTGCCACATTGCTAAGCTTGTCATTTCTAGAAGTTTCCTGGTAGAATGTCATCTGCAAATATAGATCGTTCTCGCCATACAGATTGATGTTAGCTGTGAGTTTCTCACATACATCTTTTATTACATTGAGATATACTCTCTCTAGTCCTACTCTCTGGAATGTTTACCATGAAGGCATGATGGACTTTGTCAAAAAGCTTTTTCTGCATCTATTGAGATGACCCTGTAATTTTTATCTTTAAGCCCATGTATGTGGTTTATTATGTTAATTGGCTTGCATACATTTAATCCTACCCCAGGCCACCCTTCCCAGAGAAGAACTTCAGAGAGGAAAGAAACAAAGAAGCAGCAGCATAGTGTGATGAATTCTACCCAGGCCCTGGGTTCCATACAAGTCCTGACTCAAACAAACAGTGTGAACTTCAACAAGTCTAATTTCACTGGACCTCTGTTTTCCTCATCTCTAGAATGAAGAACATCATTTCTATACATTTCTACACATGACACATGTTTCACTTTGTTTGAACTCTATAAATTCCGTAATAGACATGAACACACATGTGCACGTGTACACTTACAAACACACAGACACACACTCAATAAAGAAAGGAGGTAATCTACAAACCAATATAAATCAATCCTGTTACATAGAGAGGAGAATTGACAGTGATTGCTAACACTTGGAGTACGGAACTATTTGTAATTATTTAGTGTATATAATCATCACAAGGAATATAGGATGTTTTATCCAACTCCATGTGATACATGCTCCCTATCCATTTCAACAGCACAACATATATCACAATAGTTGTCATAAGAAGCCATCATAGAAATAGCAGTTTTAATTTACAACAATGGCTTAGACCATAAACCACACCCTGGGCTAAACATTTCTCCTGCCAACAATCACATACCCCCAGGACATTGCTACTCTCACTTAAACATATAAACCAGGCAGCTTCTTGCTGGGTCTTTATGAACATGTTGGAAGAGAAACTCTCTCTACAAAAAGAAAATAATCTTTAAAGCCATCCTCCTCCCTGGTTTGGAGCAACAGGGTAGTGTAACTCTGACAGAAAGAGAGAAGAGAGAGAGAGAGAGAGAGAGAGAGAGAGAGAGAGAGAGAGAGAGAGAGAGAGAATTCATTAACTAATTTCCCTGATAGGATGTACATGCAAGGTGGCTGACAGGTTCAGACATTCTTGTCCCTTTAACTTCACAATAATTCTATTGTTTGGCCATCAAAATCTCCACAAAGAGAAAAACATTGGTATTAAAGTAGCAGCCAAGTTTGCCTAGCAGTAATGAGCAAAGTCAAGCTTAAACCTGGAATAAAACCCACATCTTTGTGTTCAGTAGACATGCCTTTTCCATGACACCACCCATGTAGCAGAAGGGTAGCCTCATATGTGACATGAGGGGCTAGGAAGCTCTCACACTCTAAGATAAGATGCTGCACTGGCACATGGCCTGTGGAGCCTCAGCTCCCTTATCTAAGAGCAGGGGAAATTAGCTAACTCTACTTCATCACTGAGACCCAATGGACCACAGGCTAATTATGTCACTTTCTCCATTAGGTGCTTCGTGATGTGATGCAATTTTATTGCAGTGCTGAAGCTTCCATTCAGATGAATTGTGAAGCACACCCTATATTCCAAAATAGTCCATTGGTTTAATGATGGAGGACAGAAGGCATCGTTTCTCTTTGCTTTGCTTTTCTTAGAATTGTCCATAGCAAGAAGAATGTCAAAAAAAGAGAAGAAAAAAAGAAGGAAGGAAGGAAGGAAGACAGGGAGGGAGGGAGGGAGGGAGAGGGAGGGGGAGGGAGGGAGGGAGGGAGGGAGGGAGGAAGGAAGGAATGTAAAATTAATTTCCATTAAAACCAGCTGCTAACAAAAACTCAAGCTTCAGATATAAGACATGGCCACCAAAGTAATAGAGGTTGAATGGTGATGCATTTGAGCAGGAGCAGAGGTGATGAAATAATACTTCTATGCAGCAAGAACATAGAGCAAATGTAAAAGAGCTCAGGAAAGAGATGGTATCAAACAGGAAGAGCTCAGGAGGGGAATCAGAGAAATGTTAAAAAAAAAACAAAGATTAAAATGTCAGAACACAAGAGCAAGAGACGCCAAGGAAAACAGTGAAGAACAGAGGACAGAGGCAAGAATAGAGGAGGAGGAAAGACAAGAGTAAGCAAAGGAAAGATGGAGGAAGGGAAGAAAAATATTTTTAATTTAAGGAAAAAGGTCCAATATGATAGGACATGTTTGAAATTCTAACACTTGGGAGATGGCAACAGGAGATACCTACACACTGAGTTTGAAGCAAGCATGGGTTTCAAAAGGAGATACATATATTTCTTTAATCCACATGCTTACATATAGTTTATACACATGAAACAGACATGGAATTCCTGGAAATGACACCAAAATAAATATTGAAATATATAGAAAATGTTCCTGGATTCTAAGATACAAATGTGTAAATTCAAAGGGCAGGCTATGCAGTACTGACAGAAAAAAAAAAAAAAAAAAAAAAAAGACCTAAACAGCCAATGCCAAGATATGTGCTGATAAAGATATTGCATAAGAAAAGAATACATTGGCTCAAAAAGATCAAATCTGCTATAGTGGGGATGCTCTCCAGCATGTCTCCAATGTCTCCACCTTCTCCTCAGCCATATTCAGTTTCTAAAGCACAAGGCCACACATGTGATTCTCTGGGGGACGGGTGTGCAGTGGGGAAACCTAAGGGCAGCCCTGCTGTGAGAAGTCTGAGAAACAGTGGCCCTTGTACAATCAGGCACTGTGGGAGAAGTAAGGTCTTTGGAACCAGACAAATCTGAGCCAGTCATGGCCCCACCACTCACTACCTCCACAACTAGACCATTTTACACCTTGGCACCTCTGTTTTTGTGATTGCAAAAGCCGAGGTAATAACTCCTGTCTCCAAGCATGAAATCAGCTACCATATATCAAGTCATATATAGGCCAAGCACGTTGATGATCATCAATAAACTATCATTCATGCCTCATCTTGAAAGGTATTGCCACATTCCCAAGTAGTCCCCAAGAGCCCACTCCAAACAATTAGGATTCTAGGGTATAGAAGGAAGCCTGTCTGTCACAGGGAGTACCGTGGCTGCTTGTGGAATCCTTCCCGACATGAGCTGGAAGAGGGTTTGCAGGGGGTCGTTGAGAGCCAGTGTGCTGGTAAAGCTGTGAGAAGAAGGGAGAGTCAGTGAGAAATCAAGCCCAGAGGGAACCCATCACCAGCACTCAGGCATGGGCACTCCACTTGGCAGGAGCCTCTGCTTTGGAAGTGGCCTTCTCTCTGCTCTGCTGTGCCTTTGTGGCCTTTTTGGGATGATCAACTGCATCTTCACCATATCACAGTCCCCACAGTAGACTTCATTGTTCAAGGACATGTTTTTGTATTTTCACCCTAATACCCTATTTCATGAGTAGTCACTTCTAAATGCTGTCTCGGTGAGCTGACATCCCACATTTCCAGGTCCTCTGGGTAGCCCAGCAGTAAGCCTGGAAGCTCTTCTCCATAGGCCCCTCCTCCCCAGCCACCCTAGCTCAGTTCCTCCTCAGCAAACCACTAAGCATCATTTTTCCGGCTCATCTCAAGCCTGGGTCTGTAGAGCTTTGACTCACAAGCACTAAATAGCCATTTTCAATAACCAAAGAGGCGTGGAAGAGGGACCAGAAATGATCCTGCAGATGACAAACTGTGGGATGTGCTTAACAAGGATATAATAAGCTCTACAGCTGATTTGAGAGTTAAGCATATTCAGTAAGAGATATTTTTCACAATTCACTGGGCCCCATCAAAAATCAATGGCCCAAGGCAAAACTCTATAGCAGAGATGTATGCTACAACATGGGGATGTGGGCTGTTCATTTCCAAAGCCCAAAGGGAAAATTGTCCCTCAGATCGCCATCTTTTGCTTAATAGCTCCCTTGCCATGGGAGCTCAGCACATTCAACATTACAGACAGCAGTGTGCCCACCACTCCAGCCTGGGGCAATAATGGAGAGAGGGTGGCATTGCTTGTGCCTGGGAAGATGAAGTTGAAGTAATAAAGAGTCTCACTGAGACCATCTTGAAGAACAAACCACCAGACCAGACAGTATGGCAGCCAATAAGAGCACAGAACTTAAATCAGAGCGTATGCCCCCTCCTCCAACTCTCTGCCCAAAAGAATGCATGGCCAATTCAACCTAAGTTAAGCTAAGAGGGTTGTCTCCACAGCCTCGGCCAGCCCTAGAAAGTTAAACATGCACTCATGACATCTTTCTCACACACTGACCCAACTCTGCTCCTACAGGAGGCCTCCCCCTCACTCCTGCCACCCACAATGTGTACAGGGTGTGGAGGACTCAGTTGAAAACTCTTCTATAATGTCCACATAGACCCAACACCTCCTCTTCACACTGATTGCCCACGGCTACACTTCCCCTCAGTTACTCCAGGCTGTGAGCTTTGCTCCTGTCCCTGCCTCAGTTGGCTTGGTCATTCTCCCTGGTCTATCAAAGCACTTGGTTCACTGTCAGCTGTGTTTCTTTACTACATATGCCCCTTCTCTCGACATTCCCAGCCCAGTTAAAGCCTGTTCTACCATGGCTCATGGTTCTACCAGCTCATTTCCCTACCAGCCCATCAGAATCCACAGCCTCGGTGCAAGGCCAAGCCCTGAACACTTTTTAAAATCAAAACCCCTTAGCCTCCAGGCTCTACCAGGCCCACTTAACTGATCCCCACCCTTCCCTCCTAATGGAACTGTCTAAACAGTTCCCTCCCAAAGAGGACAACTGCAGTATATAATATTCTGAATTCTCAGAGCCTCTGGCCCTGGGGAATTTTGCCAAAATGTTTTATTCTATTTAAATAGGTTTAAAGAATGCTTATTTGCCTAAGTTATAAGAATCCAGGGCCAGTGAGATTGCTTAGCAGCTAAAGCCACTCACAGCCAAGTTTGATAACGTAAATGTAGATGCCCTGGATCTACACGATAGAAGAAGAGAACTGACTCCCACAAATTGTTCTCTGGCCTCCACACACTCCATGGCACAGAAAGACATCTATAATAAAGAAATGTTTAAAAATGAAGAAGCTTGAGACGTGAGCATGAAGGTAGCATGCTTATAATCCCAGTACTCAGGAAGCTGAGGAAAGGAGAATGAGAAAGAAGAAAAGAGGGGAGGGGAAAGGAGGGAAGGAAGGGAGGGGAGGGAAGGGAAGGAGAAGGAAGAGAGGAGGAGCATCAGGAAATAAAAATTGCTACACCCTTCTCAGCAAAGAGTACTTGGGCAGCTGTGTGTGGAACTTCTCAATGCATTTTTCACTTCTTCCCTATACATACACATGTACACATGCATGCACACATACACATCACCTTTGGAAAGAAGATTTATCTGCTCTTCTGGTCTTTGTAAGCTAGACTTACCCACTCATGACCCAATTATAGGTCCTTGGGTCCATCTTACTGGCTAGGAACAAAGCATGGCCCCATAAGTGGTTCTTCATAGCCCATTCCAAGGCTTCCTGAAAAGTGAAGCATGACACATAATCGTACCTTGCCCATCTTCCTCCAATAAAAACAACAAATTTCCATTTATAGGCATTTCTGTACTCCAAGCAACATAACATCCCAGGGAAACCTAGACTATGAAAAAGGGGGAGCAGGAGCAGAGGTTTCACAATGCATGGTACTATTCTCTGAACTTGTCCACTCCTCCAGCCATTATCCATTAGGACACTGCATTAGCTTCTCTTCAAACATGGTCACCGAGTAGCCTCATCACTTTCTTATAAGCTGCAAAATACTTCTCAGAACCTAACTACCAAAAATGAGGCAAAGAGTTCACTCCAAAGACCAAGTCTCAAAATCTGAGTAGCAAAAATGTATTGTTGTGGCCCTACTAAAGAAGAGTGCCCACCCTTTTTAACAGCTGTGGCAGAGGTGACATCTTCCTTCCTAGGCACAAATCTGGATATTTGTGCCTCACTGCCTCCTGAGTATAGGCCATGGCATGGGAATAATGGTGCCATAAAATCATTCACACTCATACCTAATACGCCTCACCCCATCAGGTAGCTGCAATGAAAAGGACTCCTGGGGAACCTTGGAAGTTCTAACTGACGATGGTGATGGCCACAGCATCCTGAGTCTGGTATCACAGAGGAGGTTTAACCTACTGGATCATTTGTGTACTCTAATGGAACACGATAAACAGCTACTGTGCTTAAGTACATGGGAGCTAGCAAAGCTGTTTGTTAACTCTCGGATGCTGTCTCAGGATGCATTGGTTGTGCCATTGAGTAAGATGGGCTAAAGTTGCAAACACACACATATTTGCTTTTTTGAATCAGCTTGTAGTTAAGGTTTTGAACTGGTATTAATAACTTCCTTGGTAGCTGGGCGGTGATGGCACACAACTTTAATCCTAGCAGTCAGGAGGCAGAGGCAGACAGATCTCTGTGAATTTGAGACTAGCCTGGTCTACAAAGTAAGTTCCAGGAAAGTTAGGGCTGTTACACAGAGAAATCCTGCTCAAAAAAAAAAAAAAAAAACTTTATTGGTAGGAAAATACATGTGATTTCTGGCAGGAAGTCAGTCACTAAAGCAGTAATTCTACCTCCATGTAACATCTTTATTATCCCAACATAGCTCCATGTAATCTTATTGGATAGAAGGTGCAAATTTAATAGTCACAATTAACAAATTCACCCTCAGGTCCAGAGTAAGTAAAGATAAAAATGACATTAGGACAACTTATTTTTTAGCATGCTTTAACTATTTCATAATTATACTTAATTTGTTTTTTAAAAAAGTGACCAATGGATTGGTTGAGAATTATCAGTTGACTCAAAGTTCCACTCATCCCAAAAATATAATTAATGAATAATAACTTGGAAACTTTTATCAAAGTTGTCAAGATTATTAAATTCAGAACTAATACCTGAGTCAAATATGAATAAAGATATCTTGATACCCACTCCTCATTCATCATCCCACAGCCCCCTCCCCCTACTGCTCCATCTAGTGCTCATCCACATCTATCTCTCAGTGTGCTGAGGGACCCAGAAGCCCATGTTCAGGCTCATGCTACCCAGACCCAAGCCTCACATCTAAATCTGACTTCCCAACCTGTACATTTGTAAAACAAAAATAGAACCTAACACACAGGTTTCTATGGCTATAAATCAGATAATGCATAGAAGATATTGAGCTAGTACCTGACAAGTGAAAAACAATTTATTAATCTCTGTTTTGTTATTGTTGTTATTATAGATATTGTTCATCTTTCTTGAAGGAAAAGTTCAAAGTTGATTCATCTCTGTGTGCCTCACTGGGTAAAAAGTAGTGCTGCGGGTAGGATAGGGTTTTCTTGTTTTGGTTTGGTTTTTTGCTTTGTTTTAATGGAATAAATGGACCATTGGGAAAACCACAATTCCCTGCTAGATAATGAATGTATAGAAAATGGCTGTAATTCAATACCACTTGTTTTTGAGTTATCATGTTAAGTGCTTGCATAAAAGAAATCATCGTGTTTTTAAAACTCAAGAGATAAAATATTAAAATTTCAAACTAGGGGCTGGAGAGATGGCTCAGCAGTTAAGAGCTCTTGTTGCTCTTAAGGGGACCCGAGTTCAATTCCGAGCACTCACATGGTGGCTCACAACCACCTGTAACTCCAGTTCCAGAGATCTGACACTCTCTTCTGGACTTCTTAGGCACCAGGCATGCCATGGTGCACATACATACATATGGGCACTCACACATGCACATACATTTAAAATAAATCTTTTAAAATGTCAAAGTCACAAAAGTAACTCAACTTCACTTTTATAAATTAATTTGAAAATGGGAAAAGCTAACTAAATATGACACACACCCCAAAAAGGAAGATTTATAGATTAGAACTGATCATCTTCGTCATTCAGCATGAGCTGATAAAAGGCTTTACACGAAATGGTGGGAAAACCCGTAACAAGAACCGTCACAGGTGAAAAGCTAATAATAACAGAAGTTCAAATGTATACACTGAATTGTATCGCCACCTTTCTGATCAGCACAGATCACAAGTGTGAAGGTGCTTCAATGAGGATGCACAGTAATGGTTTCACTCTCTGCTCATGGGGCTAGTTGACACATATAAAGAGGCAATCTTTCAATATCTATCAAAATTATAAATCACATACCCTTTTGTCCCAACACTTTTGCTGCAAGAATTTGTGTGTGTGTGTGTATTATATATATATATATATATATATATGTATATATATACATATATATACATATATATATATATGGGCACAAAATGACAGTGATATCCTGGCTTGAGTAAGAAGCATTCCCCACAAAAGACCTATGTGTTGAAGTATGGTCCCCAGCTATTGGGAGGTAGATGGATCATGAGAACTCTAATTTCAGATTTACTTTATGACTTTTATAAAGCATGAGCACAACTTCAAAATTAAATAAGGCAACCCTCTCCACCCATTACATGAAAGCATATAGAGTTGGTAGGAATGCCTGAGATCCAGTGGCAGGGAATCTCTTCATAAAATACGTTGTTGTATATCTATTAATTCGTACTGAAATGTGCAATTGCATAATTTGCAATAACAAAATTGTGAATTATCTTAGCACCCAAAAATAGTGAATTTAATTTCATTATTATTAAATTATGTGTATGGGAGGGGGTACATTCACATGACTCTGGGTGCCCACTTAGGGTAGAGGTGTTGGATCCCCATGGAACTGGAGTTATAGGTTATTGTGTGCTGCCCAACATGGGTGCTGGGAACTGAATTCAGGTCCTCTAAAAGAACGGTTAACATGAAGCATCTCTCCACCCCCTATAATGTTTGTTTGTTTGTTTGTAAAGTACTCGTCAGGAAGGTACAAGGCACTGAGTTGAATTCTTAGCACAACAAAAATATTAAAATTGTACTATTCGAACATACTTAGATACTAGGGTATTTTACTATGTGATATTAAATGTAAAAAAATAAACAATTATATATGTATTTACTTGTTTTGAGACAGGGTCTCCCTTTACAGTTTAGGCTGGCCTCCCATTCATAGTCTTGGCTACTTCAGCCAAATATGTGCACCTCCATGTCCGGCTCTCCTATATGACTTAAACTGACTTTTAATGGGGAAATGCTAGGAGTAACTATATAAAATGTGAACAGATATTGTCTTTTAACAGCAGGACAACATGAACACTGCAGGTGTGAATGGCAAGCACCTATGTATTTTTTTTCTCACTGTAACTTTTTCATGAATTCTAAAGGATGTTCTAGCCGTATCATTAGAGGAGGGGGAGATGGGGCAATGGGTGGTGGTCTCTCATCCGAAGGAAATCTAAGAGGAAGGCTTTCTCACCTTCTTCCTTCCATAGTAGAGCAGCTTGGTGAATTTCTCCACGATCTGTGCTGGCGTCTCCACACTGGGGGGAATCTCCCCAGTGAGCAGATTGCGAGTCCCGGAGCTCTGCACCGGCCAGTCCTCGTCAGTCAGGTTGATGAGGTTGGCCACGGGAGGCTGCCTCTTGTACTTCTCCAACTTCCTGCAGTCCTGCATCAGCAGCTCAGCAATGTCAGACCCCACCATGGACTGAAAGGTAAAGAGGGTCATCCTGTGGGATGATCCTATTGGCCCCTAGGCTGGACCCCCAGGCTGAAGAAGGAAGCCAGCAAGCAGGGCCTCTGCCAGCTTCCTGAGGCAGTCATGCAAATATACCATGAACTTTTTGTGAATGACTGAATTTCAAACATCAGCTTCACTAAGGCCTCTCGGCAGCCGCAAATCTCGCTGGAACCACTCACAATTCCACAGGTGTTATTATCTGACTGGTGCAACAATCCAGGGTCTGTACAAGAAACCCCAGCCAGTGGGGAGGCACTCTCCAGGGGAGGTCAGTATTGTCACACTGGCGCTGGCATCCCATCAGCACTTCCCCTCTGGCAACGGCCCCACTTAGAGACTGCCTTTTATAATCGTGCCACACACCAACTCCCATGAAGACTGAAACTTCAGCCGGATCTCCCTTTGCCCCCTATATTACGCAAAGCAGTGACTCACCCCATTCTGTCGACAAAGCAGAACCAGCAGTTGCCAAAGTAGAGCTGAGTCTCTGCTCCCTGGTGTCTCAGATTTGAGACACTGAGCTGCTTTCTGCTGGCAAAATGTCATGATATCCACCTTGTGTATGTCCTCCCTGTGGGGTGATTCCGGAAGCAAGACCTGAGCAGGACGATTCTCCCTGTTCAGGGCCCCAGGCTCCCTGTACAATGAGCTAGTTTATGTGGCAGGAACCTGATAATCCAGGCCTGGAAGTCTAGAACCACAACATTGTGTTTTCCCTACAGAACAGGAAGGAGTTTCAGAAATTCTCTTTATGCAGCCTTCTAGCTGTCAGATGAGGACAATGAAACCCAGAGACCTTAAGTCAGGTCTCAGAATGGCTGTAAGGGCTCTGTTTAAGGACTGGGTCCATATCTGTCCTACTCTCTCTCAGTTTATACAGACATCTCATCCCTCTGAGCCTCGGTGTCTTCCCCTCTGACACCCACCCAGGACTCACCACAACTAAAGGCCACTGAATAGCAGAAATGTGACTGGAAATGCTAAAGTAGTTCCAGTTCATTCCTGCAGAGGGCAGACGTTCACAATGTCAGGGAACTGGAAAGCTGGGTTACAGCTCAAAAAAGCAGTTTCAGGAATGTTTTCCCAAGCTAGGTTCTGATTCCAAACTAATACCTATCAAGTACGTAAGACATTAAAGCTTACTGCCAGGTTAGCTCTATGAAATGGAACTGTTTTTAAATGTCCAGCTTATTAAGTTAACTTTTCTTTATGCCCTTCAAATATGAAATGGCTTGTCAAACCTACTTGAGCAACCTCTTTTTTTCTCTACTGGCATAGAGAAATCTATTCCAAACAAGGCAGATAGTTTCTTCCACAGAACCCAAGGCCTGGGCAGAAAGATGCCCCAGCTTTCAAACATCTTTATCTAAGAGTTGGGGAATATAGCTTTGTGGGTAAAGAGCAGTTGCTATGAAAGCAAGAGGACATGAGTTCAAATCTCGAGCACCCACATAAAAGCCAAGTATGAATACATGTGCCTGTAACAACAGAGTTTGGGAGACAGAGACAGGTTCTCCTGGGAGCTGATTGGCCAGACAGCTTAGCCAAAATGGCAAGCTTCAGCTTCAGAGAGAGCCCCTGTCTCAAAACCTGAGAGAGAAGGAGAACAATGAGAGAGCAAAAGAGGAAAATAAGCGATGCCTTCCTCTGACTCCTGCATGTGTGTGCATGATTTCACACGTGTTCATACACACACACACACACACACACACACACACACACACACACACTGACTCTTAGTAGTGCTTGCAGTACTTTACCTTATGAGGGGTCCTGGGAAACCTCTCATCTCCTCTTGATCCTCAGAATCATTAAGGATAACCTGGAGCAGAAAATAAATTAGGTCCCCAAGACTCATCCACCCAATACCCAGAACCAGATCCAGGGCTATGGTCCTGGGCGTGGCTCAGTGCCCTGAGGAGATAGTTATCCTGTTGAAGATGAGCCACTAGCATCTCAGGAAAAATGTAAGTCTAATATCATTTCTAAGAAAAGCCCACCCATTCCTACCACAATCAAGAGCATGTGTAACTCAATTCCCCACCCCCTCACCCCCGAGGAGATGCCCAGCCTCCAGGAAGAAGAGACCTGAGGAGAGCAATTTGGTTGAGAAGAATATTTGCACCCCAAAAGCCCCAAGATCTTTATTACCTCCACGCTATGTACTTCAACCAGGGCAGTTTGTCCATCAGCAGGAGAGTTGGGAGTTACACACACTAGCTGGCCTCCTGGCCCAAAACTCACAGACACATGGGGAACATAAAACTTCGTGGGTGCCTTGGAAAGGGTTGCTGAGGTATCATCTGGCCAACAGATACAAGTGGACATTGTTAGGTTTACTTTCACTGCTCTTTAGTTAAGAAAAGACATCATGGATACATTTCTGTTCAAAGTCCACCTGGGCCAAGATGAGATTCTATATGGGATACTTGGAAAAGGTGATGCTCTAGTCTGACTTAAACCTCTAAGAATATGTCAGGTGATAATGCAAGAATTATAATCATTTGGTCCAAATGATAATGTACTCCTCTCAGATTCTCAAAGATGGTCAGAGGACATGCCTTCACTGCCCGGGTTTCTATCCGTATGGCAAGTCTCCAGACTAATGCCCCTACTTCACTTCACTCAATCCTCTCTGGTCTTCATTTTCCTCACTTGCTGCTTTATTAAAAGCACCCCAAAGTGCCTCCTGAACTAACATAATGGTACCTAGGAGCAGTACCCCTTCTAAGAGCCATCTATGATGCAAGTTCCATTATTAGAGAAGATGAGGGAGAGGGATCCAAAGTTGACTCCTCTGCCTAGGAGACATGCATAAGCTAATAAGGTGAACAAAGACCCGTTCCTGGAAGAACAGAAGGGTAACTTTCCCACGTGACCCAACCTTTCCTTCTTAGAATCAACCAGCTCCCATGGCCACTTGGTACCCACCAGCCTGAATAGGTCTCCATACTGCTGATACCATAGGTTCATACTGCTCTGGGACATCTGCCATGTACTGACTGAGCTCATAGCTGCTAGAGCTGAGGCCAGACTCATGCTGTTGGAGAAGGTTGGACCTGCTGGTCAGTGATGACTAGGGGGAAAAAAAGAAAAACAATGAAATTATCTAGGAAGGAGTTCCAGAGAGCTTGTCCTTCAATGTCTCACGGTTCTTCCTTCACAGAAATAAACCTCAAAGTTTTCACTGAACACAGTGGATGTGGATTCATGAAAAATGGAAAGAATCATCCCATTGAGTATAGCCCAGTGGGGTCAAGTGACTTAGAACTCAAATTCCATTTCTGCTGCCATGACCTTAAACAGGAGATTTGGGATGTCCAGGCTCAATATTTTCATCTGCAATATAAATTTTGTATATGTGTCCAATACACATTCCTTGGAAATACACCAGCTGTTTTGTGAACAAATGTACACTCTGGATAATGTACATTTCCTGCAAACAAGTATACAGAGATTTGCATTCCAGAAGAGAAGTATAAAACAGTAGATTCGAAGGTTCTTTGTAGACTATAAAGTGCTGTTCTCACATTGATGTTTTAGAATCAGTCACCTATGCCCTATCCTAGTAAATCCTAGGTACAGAAAAAAAAATTGTCTATAACAACAACAAAAAAACACACACAGACCTAATCAGGGAGAAAAAAACTAACCAGAGACTGCCAAAAATTAAGTGCTCATTTGTACAATATTTTTGCAACTTGTCCATAAGTCTAAAATTATCTCACAATAAAATATTTATCTCAATACTACTTAGAGCTCTGTTTTGTGACCTAGATGGCACATGCATTAGGGTTTTAGAGAAAAGACATTGAAGAGTCAGGAAAGATTTCGAGGTTGCTTATCAAACCTAAATTAAAAGATTCTAACAATTTTTCACTTCCTGAACCTCTAGAACTCACAGAGGTGGTCTCTTCTCTTTCCAAGCCCCTCATGGTGAATTAAGCCTGCCCACTTGACGAAACAGAAATAGGTCAGATCAGAGCCTTGGACTGGTAAGACTGAAGTCGGAAGGCAGGGAAAATGGTGTGAGTAGAGACCCTGCTGTCAGTTGCAGAACCCCCCCCCACCCCTGCCTGCCACTACCAACAAGGTGGCTTAATGCATGGCCACAGGCCTCCAGCCCCCATCACTTTAGGTTACCTTTTGTTTCTGGGCCTCGCTCTCTGGAAAGAACTCCCCAGGCTGCTCCTGTCCAGAGGTAGAAGCAAGGCTGTCTTCATATGGATTCTTGCTGCTACTGCAAAATGACAGCAGTGTTGAGACGTCCTGGGTGAGCCATCAAGGCTGCAATACTCTTTGCTGGGGGCTGGCCTGGTGCTAAGTGTGGGCAGGTGTAAGACCAGTTTCAGTGCTACAGCAAGAAGCATTTCTTTCTTTCCCCTCCTCTACGTGTTAGAAAGAAGGGGTGTTTGGGTTATTAGAAGTGGCCCAGACATTGCAGAGAATGGCTGGTCACTACAGCCTGCCCTCCTGTAAGAGCTTAAGTCAGTCACTGATGAATTCCAAGGCTAAGGGCACCAGGACGAATGCTTAAGTTATGTCTCCTCCCTGTTGGGCCTTATGCCAGGAAGGTGTTCCATGCTCAGGACAAGGGACAGAGAAGCACCCCAGCCCCATAAGGCCCCAGCCATAACAATTATGGCAAGACCACATTGTTTCCAAGGCCAATATAGGATCTGGCTTTTAGATGGGGCACAAGTAATGGTATACGATAATTGTATGTAGACTAGTCCTGAATTGAATGGGCAGCAGCTCTCAGATAAAAGGAGGAGGAGGAGGAGGGGGAGGAGAAGAAGAAAAAGAAGAAGAAAAAAGGAGAAGGAGAAGAAGAAGGAGGAGGAGGAGGAGAAGAAGGAGAAGAAGAAGAAGAAGAAGAAGAAGAAGAAGAAGAAGAAGAAGAAGAAGAAGAAGAAGAAGAAGAAGAAGAAGAAGAAGAAGAAGAAGAAGAAGAAGAAGCACTCTTTTCCCAGGATGATGCCAACAGTTGGCCTGGGCCACCTTGGATTATCCTCATGTCCTCATGTCCCTGTCGCTGGAACAAAAGCAGACTATCTTCCATAGGTCAGGGACCACTGCCAGGAGCCCTAAGATTGTCCTAACAGAGACTAACTAAATATTGTCAGTGTGGCTTGTCCTTTCACTTACTGGAATTGGGTCTCTCTATTTGTTCCAAATGGACTATTGTGCTTTTCACGATGATGCTCATTGAAGTACTTTTGGTCTCCATAATCTTCATTCCAGATATAAGGACTCCCTTGCCTTGCCACTGCACCCTCAGAGAAAGCAAAATGAAGACAGGTCACTTGCTGCCCCCAAAAGGCCTTTTAGAAAGATACTAGGGAGCTGTGAAGCTGAGGTATTGCAATATAGTAAATACAAAAACATATTTACCAAATTGAGTTAACTGATGAACTGACTCACCAGTATGCTCCAAACCAGTGTGTATGGCTTTATGTATTTGTATACAGTACAATGTCCTATTATGTGAGAGTATAGGGTATGGAACTCTTGTTAGTGTGGATCTGCTGTCCCCAGGATGAAGTGATTGTTGCATGAATATTATAGCTCAGCATATCAAATAGGCTTAAGATCTTACTGTTACTTAATCAGTAAATACAACCTTTGTTACATAAAGGAATAAGAGAAAGCTGTGGATGAAGGTACACACTATCCACAGAAGTCATAACATAAGGGCAGTCTCAGCATTATTAAAGGGCAAGGCCTCCAAACAGAGAACCCGTGCTCTCTGACCCTGGTAGTAGGCCACCCATGCATCTCCGGTCCCCAAAGGCTCAGAAGATTGCCACATACCTCTTTCTTCTTGCAGCACCTGTGGATGTCCTTTGTAGTAATAATTTCCATAAGCATACTCTTCCCTAGGTGTTGGAGTGTGGTACCTCTGATAGGGGTCCTCATAGCCAGGCCTGAAATATCCCAAAGACAGCCAGTCATCCATCAATGGTGGTAAAGGGAGGAACCAAAGGAAGACTGAATGAACCACACAACTTCAGAAAACAAAACAACTGCCCAGTCCAGAACTTGCCTGATTCACATTAGGTCAGAAAGTCCAGAAGCAGAACAGGGAGGGCCTTTGCTTCACAAGAAGACTGGAGCTTTTATAATAAAGCTCTCTTTTTACTTTAAAGTGCCCATATATATATATATATATGGGAAAAGGAAGAGCAGTGCACGTGAGAGGCTTCGGTGAGGCAGGAAGATCCTAAGTTTAAGGATAACCTGTTCTATGTAACAAATCCTATGAAATGGAGATGGGGACAGGGAGGAAGAAGGAAATGAACTTGAAACAAGAACAATTAATCATCTATTCGTAGGTACTCAAGAGGGATAGGTCCTCTGCAGCTCTAGAAGTCATACCTTGAGTACATCTGATTAGTATAAGATCCTTCCAAGTAATCTGCTCCAGACACAGGCTGAGACCATCCCCCAGGCCTGGGCACATAGTGGACCTGTTGGCGATCAGCCCTGGGATCCTGCACCCTGGGGTCCTGTGCTCTGGAGTCCTGCTGTGGCTTTGGGATCCTTTGGGCATCCTGCCATTGGTATTTATCTCCAGTGTACTGAGGGTGAGGACGGGGTCTATAATGTCCACTCTGAAGCCCTCGGTTTGCATCCTTTGATGGTGCCATGGGCTTCCCTTGTGGCTGAGAGGACCAGTGGGGGACCCAAGGTTCCATCACTAACTCTTTGATTTTCTTCTTGGGTCTTGAGAATGTTATGTCGTTATTTTAATTTCCTGTACACAAAAAGAAAATAAATCATCATTCTGGAGAGCTGGGGACATACACAGCTCAGTCATGTAAACTTGATCCTGAACAGTTACATAAAAGCCAGACAGTTGTGATAGTGCACACTTGTAAGACCAGTGCTGGGCATGTAGAAACAGGAAGATCCCTGGGGCTCACCAGACAGCCAACTGAGCCTAGCCAGTGAATACTGGGTCCCAAGGAAAGGCCTTGTCTCAAGAAACAAGGTGTATGGCTCCTGAGGAATGATACTCAAAGTCAACCTCTGGCCTACACACACACACACACACACACACACACACACAGCCTTTTAAGCCTTTATCCAGAACACTAGTTGATTAGATTTGGTAAAAAGAGCAACTTTAATTCTCAAAATTGTCTAAAACAAACCATATGAGCAGCAACATAGAGGAATATGAAAAAAAAAAATCTCAAACAGATAAATGAAATAACAGGCTAGACACTTAGATTGATTCTGACTAAAAAATTAAGTACATATGGAACAACAGATGTAGGTGGCATGGGAGGCAGGATAACAGTACTCAATGCAGCAACAAGCGATATCAAGGAATTCCAATTCATGTGTCCTCATTTATCCCATCAGCAAATATTTACACAATGCTTAAAATGGATGTGCTGAGGTATCAGAAATAAAATAAGCCTTGTGGGGAGCTAGTCAGAGTTCAAATCCTTACTATATCTCTTACCAGCTGGATAAGTTTTTTTAAGCTTCAATTTTCTTACCCGTGGAGATGCTAGATACTACAGGCTAGTGTTGGCAGGGCTGGTGTCAAAGTTAAACATGACACATGGAAAGTGCTTCCAAGTGCTTCCAACTATCTAGTACATAGTATGTTCACTACAACATAGTAAGTATCTTCAGAAAAAGGGTGGAGTAGTGTGAGTGACTGAAGACTTTGTAAGTCTAGGGAGATGTGTCACTGTGTTAGTGGTTTGCTGCAAAAACATGAGAACCTGAGTTCAAACACACACACACACACACACACACACACCACACACCACACACATACACACACATACCACACACTCACACACACACCACACATACATGCACCACACACTCACACACACATACCACACACTCACACTCACACACAGACATACACACGTATGCACAAAACATACACACATATATATATATATACACACACTCACACATACACACCACACACACACATACATATACACACACATGCATACACCACACATACTCACATACACAGACATCACACACACACCCCACACTCATACACGCACACACACATACATATACACACCAGAGAGAGAGAGAGAGAGAGAGAGAGAGAGAGAGAGAGAGAGAGAGAGAGAGAGAGAGAGAGAGAGAGAGAGAGAGAGAGAGAGAGAGCCAAACTTGGTGCTCCCGTGAGACAGTTGGCTTCAGATTCAGTGAGAGACCCAGTTTCAAAAAATAATATGGAGTACAATAGAGAAAGACACTCAGTATTGACCTCTGTCTGGTCTGCAAACACAAACACATGCACACAAAATGTCTAGTCTATGCACACACACACACACACACACACACACACACACACACACACACACACACACACGTTTAAACTGATCCCATGAAAGACTTACCTCTCCCCTGGGAGAACCAACAGACACAAGTTTGGGGCTGCTGATATTGGGAAATGGAGAGCTGGGTCTCCCATTTCTTTCTGACTAAAGACATTTAGACCTAGAAGTTTCTCTCACATCAGACTAGTTTCCCTACTCGTTCCTCAAGATAATAGCTAGCTCCAGGGACTGGTGTCCTTTCCCAGTTCCTCTGCATGCATAGCAGAGAGGGAAAGGCCAGCCAGGCCCTGCTCCTGTTCAGAGATCCTGCTGGGTCACCAGCATACACGGGCAGAGACAGCCTCTATCACCTTCCCCTTGGGAATGTTGGTGGCAACATGATTCTGATGGAACCTGTTAGTTGCCCTTAGTCTGGAAGCTTCCACATTCATCTGGAAACTCTTATCAGAGAAAAGGTCAAAGGGTCATGTGGTGAAAGCAAATAACCCCATTTAAATACCACAGGGCCAGGGTCCAGAGCAGCGAGCCAGGAGCTGTGAGCCAGGAGGATATGCAGGAAGAGGAGGCCAGATGAGGCCTATAGCTGCCAGGTCAGCCATAACACAGGACCATAGGCCTTCCTCTCTTGCTTCCTCGAAAAACTCAGTTGTAATGAAACTTTGCCAGTAAATTCCAGGAAGGGCCCAATACTCCTGGTACTATACAAGGATCCTTTGCTAAAAACCCATGAAACACAATGCCACTTGCACACACAGAAGAAGACCTTGAAAAGTAATTGATTCATTTATTCCCAGATTTGCACTAAGCATACTGGCCCCAAAGACACAATACCTGATTTTTTCTTTGATAGTATATAATTCTGTCACCAAGAGTCACCAACTCCAGTAGGTTAGACCTCAGGTTATAATTAAGGGTACTCACTTTCAAACTTCTAAGAGTCTTAAAATGAAGGAATGCTATCTATAATAACAATAACAGCTTTGTATCCACAGAAGTGGCCCCTTGATTCAACAAATGTGCCCAGCAAGCGCGACTCAAGGGAAAGGAGGGTGCCCGTGCCCCCACACACCTGCTCCGCCAGCTTCCCACCTTCCCACCTTCCTTCCTTCCGAGTGGCTCCAGGGACCTGCTGGGGAGTGCCTTCACCCTTCTTACAGACTGACAAAGTCCAAACGCCACATCTACCAAGACTCACCTGGCCTTCAAATCTACAGCCAATTAGTTACCTCTACAACTGCCGGCCTCCACGGAGCTGATTCATTGGGGCAAAGTACAGTGTCGCTACTGCAGGCTGGGACAGTCCTGACTTGGCATATTTGTTCAGAACCTGGTAGGGGCTGGTGCTTCTGTTTGCCTGGTCATGGACTGAGCCAGCTGCATGCCTATGAGACTACATCCACTCGCCTGCCCCCCAACACACACACACACACACACACACACACACACACACACACACACACACACACACACACAAATGCGGAAAAGGGACACTAGGGGAGGGAAGCTCAGAATGGCCTGTGGGGCAGAGCACCCCCTTTGGGGTGTGGACTTGTGGCTCTGCCAATGGCTGGCTCTGTCACTCAACCTCTCTGGGTCTCAGTTTCTTTTTCTAACACCCAGCTGACAAGGCTCACCAAGAGGAGCAG
Organism: Cricetiscus sungorus; assembly: GCA_030556225.1. Lineage (NCBI taxonomy): Eukaryota > Metazoa > Chordata > Mammalia > Rodentia > Cricetidae > Cricetiscus > Cricetiscus sungorus. The sequence continues at coordinate 33,250,478 of JANBXA010000730.1, forward strand.
GTGTAGTAAAGTACACGGGCTACAAGCAAGTACACACTAAGAGTGAGCACGGTCTTCCCAGAGGCTAGCAGCTGATTGCACACACTGACACAGGTGGGGTAAATGCCTGGATCCCGTGGTCTGGGTTTCCCTCACCCACACTTCTCCCCATTGAGTTTTTGTTGTGAAGTCCACTCTGTTTTCCAGCTGAAGGGAAGATTTAAGTCCCAGTATTGAACTGGAGGCACTGAAAGGTTTTCTATCACAAGAAAGGAGTTTCTCACATTTGAAAAAAAATTTATTTCCTCATGCTATCTAAAATAAGCACAGAGTATATCATACCTTCTTTGGAATGTACATTTTAAATCATAAATCTTGCTATAGATAGGCCCAATTTTTATTCTTTCAACACACTTGTTTGTCACGTTACATATTAAACTGAGCACTCACACATGCTAAAAGAGAGTCCTACCATAGAACTGTATCCTCAGCCTTGTTTTTGAGAAGGCAATTATGTTGCCCAGGCTGGTTTTAAACTCACTCAGGTAAACAAGGTAGACCCTGAAGATATTATTCCCCACCTCACCTCTTCCTGAGGAGTTAAGATTAGAGGCATTCACCACCAGGCCCAAATCAAAAAACTCTTAACCAAGTTCCTATTATTTGCCACATATAAATGTAAAAAGATACTGTCTTTGCTTTCAAGCCACGTAGAACAAATTAGCTTTTCATGTAGTTCCTGGTCAGATAGGTAATATATCTAAGCAGTAAGACTCTTTCCACCACTAACTTAAATCCTAGCATCTAATAAGAGAGCATAAAACCCTCTGAGTGCAGACAGTGGTTTCTTACCATGCTAGGTCAGGAGGTCTGGCTCACCATTGACTGCATCGATGCTTTCCGTCCCTCTGGGAAGAGGCACTGGAGAAGGACACCCACAGTGACAGCAGGACTGAAAACACTGTTAATGATCAAACAGGCACTATTTCAAACTATGTTTTTATGCATCGCAGTAACAGTCATAAAACTCTGACACAATTCCTTTTGCTTGTGAGATGGCATTGGACTCAACCTATAACAACAGCTACATTCCTGGGATGCTGACACTAAAAAGAATCTCAGAGATTATTTGAGCAGCTTCTCTTTTAAAAAGATGATAAAACTAAAAAACTGCAGAATAGTGATTTACCCAAGATTTTACAAAGCTAAAAAGAAGACCATTGAGAAGTGGTAGGTATGCTATAACCAGCTGCCTTCCACAGGGCTTCCCAGAACTGATGAGGAAGTATTCAAGAGTTCTGTGAACTGGTCTTTAAATCAGAGGTAATTGAAAATTCACTCTGCTACGGCTGTTCACACCACAGAACCTGGTGAATGCTACACTAAAAGATGGTTTGTTTATTTATTTTTTAATGAACCAGTTTACCACTGAATTCAAGCCTGAACTCTTAGTTCCTAGTTCCCTGTTCCCTCAGTGCTAGAGCTATCATTCTGTTTCTAGCCTTAGTAGCACATTTCTAGTTTAAACATCTAGTTTGGTTACTCTAAATGCTCCTTTTGTGGTATCCCAGAGCTTCTCTAATTATCTCAAGAGTTATTATGAAACGCTTCAAATACTCACCAACCAAAATTAATTTTAATTAGCTTTAATTATTTTGTATAGACATGTGGTATACAACAGTTAAATGGGTCGCAGAAGGAAATAGATTGTGGTGGGATCTCATCACTGCAAAGCATTTGGGATTTCTCAACCCCTGATCCCTCCAGCCCCAAACAGCTACAGCTACCAAGTCTTTCTACCTGGCAGCTAAATTCTTCCTGGTTTCCAGACAAAACTTACCCAGCTGGACAATGCTTTAATAGCTCAATCTCTAGTAGGAGGTGATTTGAATTAACCCTGGCACTCTAGACTCTGGTTGCAATGCCCTTGCATGAACCCATAGACTCCCTCATGCCCAAACAGCTACTGTCTTCACACTACCCTTGCCCTGGTGTCCTGCCCTCACACCTGATTCTTGTTCTGTGTCCCAGAACAAGAGGAGTCTTAGGAGCTACTCTGTGTGAATTTTACAGAGTCCCTGGCTTCCTTTCCAAATTCCCGGCTACTGTCTAGGATGCTGATTCAAAGTGGAGTAGCTACACAGTAGATAGGCTGAATGTGATTTTCTCCAAATATTTGCAAGTTGAAATCCTAAATCCTAGTGTGGTAGAGTTAGGACATGAGGCCTTAAGACCGTAAACAACTGTGCTAGTGGAGCTCTCATGAATGGAGTTAATGCCCTTAGACAAAGGCCCAAGGGAACTTACTTCCTGTCTGCTCTCTGTCATGGAGAATACAACCAGAGAACAGGGGTTGGCAAACCCAAACCAGGCCCTCATCAGACAGCCAAACTACCCACAAATCGATCTTAAACTGCCTAGGCTCCAAAAGTGTGAGAAACAAAGTTCTGTTATTTAAGCCATCGCATCTGTTGAATTATGTTGCAGCAGCTCAAGCTGACTGAGAACTATCCTGGGTGTGAACCACATCTGACAAAAAGGCCATCACTGCTAACAGTGCTACTGAATATCCAGCCATCAGATGGACCTGGTAGATGTGAACAGGTCAGGTTTACCATGAGTCCCCCAGTCCTGTGACAGCCCAGTAGATAAGACGGTTCCCCAGCCCTGGCCTTTTATCACCAAAATTAAAAATGTAAAGAGTAAACTGAGAAGTGCTAAGGCAACATGTTAGCAGCATTTATCTACTTCTAGGCAATAGACTTTTATATGATTTTATTTTCCTCTTCCTGCTTGTTCACAGAATCTAACTTTTCTAAGATAGATAGATTTATAGAAAGATAATAGATAGATATCATTTAAAATGATAAAAATAACTAATATTGCTTTTAATCAATATTATATCCAAATGTGTTGTCACACTAGTAACTAATTGGCTACCAACAGTACTAAGTAGGGCAATCATACCCCCCAAAGCTTCTAAGATTGATTAACTGTGGAAAGTCTGCTATTGTGGAGATAATGTGAACCATTTATAAGGCAAGTATTTGTGGACTAATTACTGGATAGCCAGCCCTATCATGTGCATTTGCAGCACATAGAAGAGCATATGGCCCTTACTCTAAAGATGCTTTGAATTCAGTGAAGTATCAAACAGGGTATGCAAGGATTATTCCAACACTGATTTTTGTGGGGAAAGACCACAAAGAGGTGAGTATGGGCCTATATGAGGGTGGGGTGTACATCACTCAAGGCTATTTGAGAAGAAGGAGCAGCGTTGATTAGCATTGGTGGTGCAAGCCTTTAATCCCAGCACAGGCAGAGGCAGGTGGATCTCTTGTGAGTTTGAGGCCAGCCTGGTCTACAGAGCTAGTTCAGGACAAATTCCAAAACAATACAGAAAAATCCTGTCTCAAAAAAACAAAATAATATTAATAATAATAATACATCATTAAACAAGAAGAAAGAACATATGTGCATGGAAGGCAAGTGCCACATGTTTTATAGAATAGAGTCAGCATGAGTTGATACTCTGTTAACTAGAATAAATTAGGGGAGAAGTCAAGGACATTCTCCAGAGTTGAGAGCATGCTGCATTTGTTTAATATACAATCATCTTGGGAGAGTTAGGAAAGAAGGTGGAGTCAGTTTGATACATGCAAGGTGTAAGGGACTTCTGGGGCATAGGTAGGAATAATCAGTAAGGCATAACTGAGATGGCCTGGAGACCAAGAAAGAGGTATGAGAAGAGTTATGGATAGCATGACCCAGAAAAATTGATAACTAGAAACAAGTCTGGGAAAGGAACCCTAAGGGACACAGCAAAGAAAGAAGGTGAAGACCAGTACAGATGAAGATGAGTCTATATATACCAAGCCCAAAAAGAAAAAACTCTCTCTGGAGTAGACTGGCCAGGTCTACTACTAGTAGGGTGAGCCTTTGGAAGAGGACTTGAGAGACACCATGAGGTATAAAGTGGCCAGTGTGGAAAATAGGAGGAAGCTACAACTAGGATCACACCCTCAAGTAGAAAGTGGGCTGGAAATGCCTGGATATTGAATGGAGACTCTGACTTTACCCTTCATGAAGAGATTGACTTTCTGTGCTTAGTCCCATGCTCTGTACCTGGAGTATGGTAACTGCTCAGTTGAGTTTTATTTATCAGCATCTCAAAAGTAGAGCAGTGACAACTTAACTATGATTTCACCCAATTGTTTCCACAAAAAAAATATTGAATTACACTTTTAAAGAGAGATTTAAAGGAAGTAGAGGATAATGTTGAGGCTGTGAGTGAAGGGAGTTGGCCAACGAGTGAATAAATTGTGCCCTATGGACGCAAATAAGCAAAGACAGGCACACATTATATGCGTGTCTTGCTAAACTGAGGTCACTGAGCTATGATTGAAAGGCACATTCCAACATGAGTGAAAGAAAAACATTGTTTTCATAATAATTTTCATAACTGAGTCCAGGTGCAGAAGACTGGATAGTTTCTATATGTGCCTGGGGACCCTAGTTTCCAGCAGTGTCTGGAGACATTGTAGCTCTTTCTCTATAGAGAGTGAGCACCTCACAGTCTCTTACTCCAAGAATGAATCAAAGGGCCTAGGATTCATGGAGAATAAACTCATGAAATCCAGCAAGGGCACCCCTGAAGCCAATCTTATGAAGAAATATCTTGTAACCGTAAGCACTTACTGGCCACCAAAGTTCTCATCCTTCCTTTAGGTGACACTAGGTGACAGGAAAGACATAGAAGGATAGTGTAGTCAAGAATTCAAATTATGGAAAGATAGAGTGCCAAGAAAAAATGGTACCTGTGCCTGAGCCAATTAGCCTGGCACAGACACTGTAAATCACCAGTGCCAATCCTGAGACTTAATGAAGCCTTAGAAACTATACTTTTATTAGACCAAAGAACCCTATAGATGATCCCTGACAATTGATTCCTTTTATACTTATCTGGCCTCCCACAAACCTGTTCTTTTTGCATCCAGCTCTGTCACCAAGAGCTAGAAAAACAACCTGTCACCCAAAAAGAACTCCAAGTTTCCTTGGCATTCCTGGGGCTGGCAGAGGGGCCCTACTTCTCATCCATACACCCTCTAATTTTATTGGTATCCTCTGAGTCAGTAGGAGTGCACTGTTAGATGGATGTAACTTTGACTTCAGGCCCTGTGACGAATGCCAAGGAGCAGAAAAGACTCACACAGCAGCTAAGTGAGACAAAGGTTGTTAATACTCTGAGTGTTCCCTCTGCTGCAGATCAATGACTGTGAAGTCCTCAGAAGAGGAGCACAACTCAACCCTGGAATAAGAATGTCTGAATGTGAATCCCTGTTCTACCATCTGCTGGCCAGGTGAACCTGTTAGTGATATCTATAGTGCCTTTTCTTCATCTACAAAGATGATCACAGGACCATACCTTATAGAATTATGATAAAGATAAAATCGGATCTAAAATTGAGAAATAATTTATATATAGTAAATGCTCAAAAGGTGTTCATAATTACCACTTCCCTAGACGTGCTAGAAAATGCACCTACAAAGTATTCTACACACATCACCAGTAAAAGACCTGAATATCTATTACTACTGTGAAATCAACAAATCCTCCTTAATACTTAATGCAGTGCTGCACTGATCCAGGATTTAGAGGAAATAGAGAAACAGTATCACTTGACCTCACAAGGGGAAAAAAGTGAATGGAATAAGGTGAGAGCATCAGTACTAGCAACTTGAAGGAAGTGTGGTCCAGTGCTTCTTTCACTAGAGGTTGATTGCTACAGGAACAGGGCAGAATGACATGGAATGAAGCATGAACTTTCTTTTATAAGCTGTTTTAAACAGAACTTTAATTTAGCATCAATATAAACATTCTGGAGGGAAGTTCAAATTTGCATTCATTTTTAAGACAAGTATGAAATGTCAAAAAAAATTCCACATTGGCTATGAGACAGATGAACAGACAAATGTGTGCCCCCCCAGCAGTCATTCCTTGACACTGCTGGGGAAGTTTGAGAGACATTAAACAAGAGCAGACGTTCAGACACACAGAGGCAATGGGCTGGAAAGAGCCTCTGGAAGAAATCCATCCCTGCAGGTGAAGCCATGACTGTGCCAGCGAGGCTCAAGCCAAGGCCCCTGCTGATATGCAGTTCTCTCGTTGACAGATAAAGCATTCTGAGCTCTCTACTACTGGATAAAATTCTGTGCTATATAAGACCTTGAACACTCAACCACTGCACTGCACCAACTCACTGTTTGTAGCATCCTAAAAGTCTAGTACTGCCTTAGGTTTCCTGAGACACATGGTGTTTCTTCTTTGGAGAAAGTATGTCCTCATAAAAATACATCCTAATATTTAAAGCTCAGGTGCCCTTCCTCATGGATGAATGACACACAGATGAGTCTCAGAAGCCCAGCTCAAATGTTTGAAGACTGGGAATACCTGCCATGCAGCTCAACAGTCTTTTCCTTTCTGGGTTGCACAGTCCCAACCTTGTCAGATCTCCATCTTAATCTTTCCAGAGAGTACCAAAGTTCCAAAAAACTTGGAACTTGTGGGACTAGAGAAATGAGAGATGACCCAGTGGCTCAGGCCATTTGCTTCTTACAGAGGACTGGAATTTAGTTGCCAGCACCCATGTTGAGCAGCTCACAATCACCTTCAACTCTAGGACATCAAGCATCCTCTCCCAGACTCTATGAGTACCTGCATGCATGCACAGAAACAAACACATATGCTTGCATGCACATAAAATAAATCTTTCAAAAAATGAGAATTGAAACTAAGTTTTAATTTTTTTTACTCAGTTATTTCCCGGCCATGTACATTGAAAAAAAATCATTCAATCATTATAATGTTCCAGATTCTTCATCTTTAAAATGAAATCTTAAAAGGGCTTCTTTAAAGGACTGTGATGTGGATAGAATGAAATAACTCATGGGAAAGCACCAAAGGAAGTTCCTGTTAAACATGGGGTAGGTTTGCCTTTCATCCACGTTTCTTACATTCTATATGACAACCTAAGCTTCGTGTGCAGGTGCTGACTGATCAGGAGCAGTAACAGGAGGGATTGCTACAGCAGAAATAGAGTGGAAGGAAGAAAGGGAGGGGAAGAAGGGGAAGAAGATTAACCAAATTGAAGAGTATATGAAAGAGCCATATGGGAATCTTTTACTTGTAACCAGTTTTAATATATATAATTTAAGACATAGGGGATGAAGAGATGGCTCAGTGGGTAAGAGCACTGGATGCTCTTCTAGAGGTCCCGAGTTCAACTCCCAGCAACCATGGGGTGGCTCACAACCATCTGTAATGAGATCTGGTCTGCAAGCATACAGGCCAGCAGGACACAGTAACATAATAAATAAATAAATCTTGAGAGAGAGAAAGAGAGAGCATAGTTAGAAAGGAGTTAGCCTGCAAGCTAGATACTGCACCTAATAGCTATAGTTATTCAACAAAATCCCAATGCCAGGTGTACCGCCTTATGAGTTCCCCCAGAACAATACAAGCTCTTGAGAAGCTTGTATTGACATTGAGAAGACTTGAATGCAAAAGACATCATACATCTTGAATGCAATATGTAAAGATTTGAGCTAGAACTAGTCTGGAAGCTTCCTCCAACCTTACTAGTTTTCATAATACAGGAAGTTACTCTGCAGGCTTCAAGGGGTGGAACAAGAAAAGGAATACATGGCCTTACCCAAGTGAGAACTCTGTGAACTACAATACCCATAGGCCAGGCAAGATGAGTCTACCGGCACAATGCTGATACAACTGTTATGGGAGTAAACATCCACTCAACTTGTTTTTGAGGCCCACTCTGAAGTGAGAATTCATGCCTGTAAACCTGTAAATTTTTACATGCCTGTAAAAATTCGTGGCTGTGGAGGTCTTGGACATCAGGGCAGGGGAATTTGCCACTGTTGTTTAGCTAAATTGATAGGGTACCTAACTGCTTTCTTAGTATTTATGTTTATGCTCATAGACAAGTGCTATTTTCAGCCTTCATCAGAGATGTTTCTCTTTGCAATGAACAGTGGTAAATATAGAAACTCATGGCTGCTTAAGGTGCTGAGATTATGTGATGGTTGAGTGCTCAGCCCTAAAGAGCACATTTATACCATCCCTTTCTGAGGCTCAGAGAACAAAAAAGAGGGGATGGAAAACAATAAAAGAGCCAAAAGATAGGAACAAGGGAAGAGAAATGTTTTCTTCTGGGCATAACATAGCCAATGCAATCTTACCTGTAAAGGACCTGCATAAGACTGGACCTGTCAATCATGGATCTGGGAGGGGCCCTTAAGGCTCTATGCCTCCCTGTTAAACAATTGCCCATTGATGGGTTCTGGAGGAGGGGCAGACATTGTCATCCATTGTGTCCCGAGTAATAATGATCCCATTAGACCCTAGTAAATAATTCCAAACATGTAGTCATACATATGGCCCTGGCTAAACTCAGTGAATAACAAAACAAAACAAAAAGACATGAATGTGGGGAAGAAACTTGTGGAGGAGAGGGGAGCATCAGAGATGAGAAGAAGCCAGAAGAAAAAATGGGATAACAGTCATCAGAACTGTGTGTGTGCTGCGTGTGTGTGTGTGTGTGTGTGTGTGTGTGTGTGTGTGTGTGTGTGTGTGTGTGTATGAAACTGTCAAAGAACAAATTCAATAAAAATCTCAAATCTCAATTTTAAAAAAAGGAGTGTATTTTTTAAAGCTCAAGATTCAGTAACATCTTAGGGTAAATAATGATCTTTATGATTTTGTAAATACAAAAAGCCCTACTATTACTTCCTCACACACACACACACATAAATAAGTAAATACATAAATACAAGAGTTGCTTTTTCAACCATTCAGGGTATGTTGTTATATTAGCTTTTATCTTGCACTCATAATGGATCTTTCACTTGGTTATACTTTATTATGGCTTGGTAATCTAATCTGGAGTTACTATTTCTAATATTCTGCCCTTTCTCTCTTCATAATGACCCACTGCTACTGTATCTTATCTTCCCTAGAAGTGCTTGCCCATGCCTTCTTATTTCGGTATGTAGTGAAATTAGTGGATTCATTTTAGAAACAATAAGGAAGAAAAGAAAGGGTCAGAGGTTTTGCCAAGCTCACCCAGTGCAGCATCTGTATTAGTCACTGAATGGAGGGCTTTACAGGAAATCAATCAAAGGACTTCTGGCCCAATGCTTTTCTCAAAAAAAAAAAAAAAAAAATCTCACAGTGCTTAGCAATAGGCATGGAATATATTTAACACAAGAAATACAATTATGTAAAAATCCATTTCATGTGAATACAGTGATTACAACCTTCAAAGTCATCAGCCTGTATAAATAGACTCATTCACCCTAATGATAGATTGGTAGGTAGGTAGACAGCTATTTAATGATAAAAATAAGAACTCAAAGATTCATTTCTGTATTTTCTCCTCACCCAATTTGTCAGCCAACAAAGTTTCATTCCACTTTCTGGTGTTCTGTTCCTCTGCCCACTGTTCATGTACAGAAATAGTCTCTGTGTGTGCACTGTTAATACATACACGTGTTTTAATAGCACTTGCATCCCTTGTTCTCTCAGTCTGGCATTAGTGCCTGCAGACAGAGCACCTCCCCAGGAGTGCTGTTCTGGTGCTGAATTTAGCACATTAGGGCAATTTCTGTAGGAGCCACTTAAAATGCCAGAAAACAAAGTTCAAGCTCCAGTTCTGGAGGACATCGTAGGGCATGACAAGATGATGGAGAAGTTTCTTTTCTGAGCATGCATGTCTGCAGTCATCACAGTACAGTTGCCAAAGTTTGCTGTTTTCTGGGGACAACCTATAAATGACTACTGCAGATTCTCTGGGCACTGAGCAAACACTGTCCTTCCTGACATTGCTTCTGTGATGCAAGTTCTCTACAAGTTGCTACCACCATATTCTTTAACGCTAAGGATACACTTTGTATTCCTCACAACACTAATGACATCACATCCTCATGCTGATCCAGATGTCACTCATCAAGTAAGTGATGTCATTAACTGACTCCAACTGGGGTATAAGCTCATCTGCAGAGAATGAACAAAGTAGTTCTTCATTCAATACACACTATTTTAGACTAATATTAATTCATTTGTTAGTTGAAATAAAGTTATTTTCCTCCTGTAGAAGTTTATTCTCCTTAGTTCCTATTGTAAAGAAGATAAGTTCCAAAACTACATGGAAAAAATGCACACAGTTCATGTTCTTACTTAGTAACTAGGGAGTAAGTGCCTAATGTACACTAAGCTATATTTTAGGAGTTAAACCACAAAAGCAAACAAGGCTAGTATTCTTGAAGTTTAATGCTGGTCAAAATCTTACCAAAAGCAAGTTAGGGAGGGAAGGATTTATTTGGCTTACACTTCCACATCATAGTCTATTACGAGAGGTTCTTTGTCCGCTGGGACCTGCTGCTGCTTCAGCCCCAAATAAACACAAGGACGTTATATTAATTATAAAACTGTTGGGTTTCTTATTGGCTACCTCTGTCTTAATTATCAACCCATTTCTCTTAATCTATGCATTTCCACGTGGTCTTACCTTACCAGAGAAGAGTCTGGACCTCTAAATCCTTTGATGGCTCACACAAAGAGAAGGCAACAACTCCTGTTTCTCCCTGCTTATATCCCGATTCTGCTCAGCTACGCCACTTCCTGATGTCTGTAGAGACCTCCAGACCTCTATAGTTAGCTAGTGGCAAGTTTCTGCCCAGCTACATCACTTCCTGTCTGACCAATCAACCAATAAGTGTTTTATTCATTAACCAATAAGAGAAATATATATACAAAAGAGCATTCCCCATCAATAGTCCATCATTGAAGGAAGTAGGACAGGAACTCAAGCAGGGCAGGAGGCTGGAAGCAAGAGTTGATACAGAGGCTGTGCTGCTTACTAGATTGTTTCTCAGGCCTTGCTAAGCCTGTTTTCTTATTGAACCCAGGACCACCACCCACCATGGGCTGGGCGTCCCCCATCAATCACTAATTTTTAAAAATGCCTTACAGCTGAATCTTATGAAGGCATTTTCTCAGTTAATATTTTCTCCTTTCAGATGACTCTAGTTTGGGTCAAGTTGATATGAAATGAGCCAGGATAACTGCCAAATGGGAACATAGACAGGCTAATTACAATGGCATGTGCCAGAAGGGGAATGAGAGTATGAAGCAAATGAAATCCATTGTGAATGTGCCACACCCAGTCAGAGGTTTCCTAAAAGAAAGAAAAGCAGCCTCAACTGAGAGCTGCAGGATAAGAATGCATGCTCCAGGGAGGAGGTGAAGAAGAGCAGAGTGTACACCAGGAAGAGATTCATAAGCAAAGGAAAGCCTAGGGGACACAGCAATGACGGTGGGGGTGGGTCTTAGGCTTGGGGATTAGAGCCCAGAACACAAAGAGCAGTGTTGACAACTAACACTGCAGAGCCACTTCACTCAGTCCAAGGGAAAGACCTGGGTTCTTTACACTACTTAAACATATCTGTAGCTGGGTATTGGTGGTTCATGCCTTTAATCCCAACATGAGGGAGGCAGAGGCAGGTGGATCTCTGTGAATTCAAGGCCAGCCTGATCTACAGAGCTAGTTCCAGGACAAGCTCCAAAGCAATACAGAGAAACCCTGTCTCAACGCCCCCTCCCAAAAGAAAACAAAACAAAACAAAAAGAAAAACCATATCTGTAATTTCTGCCTGTTTAATATCCTCTCTTTTCTGGTAATAATTCATCAGTTTTCCTTTCAAAAACTACCCTGTCTGTTCTTAACTTACATATCATATATATGAGGCATAGCTTATCTTTTGATCTAAGAATGGGCACAAATTTCAGGCATAAATGTAAGAGTTTTATGTCTCTCTAACCACCAGGACTAAGTCAACATCCAGCACGTGTTCAGGGACATATTACTCTGAACTGGAACCTGGAGATGGTGCTAGCTCTGACATCCAGAACTTACACTGAAACCACTGGAGAAGAAATCATGCCTCCCCTGGGCTAACCAGACAATACAATGCCAATACGAGTAGTGCAGATCGCTGTTTGCTCTGACACCCACTCACTCACTAAGTAATAGTCTATTAAGAAACTGCCATGAGCCTTGTGTTATTGTTAGCCTCAAGAATACAAAATCATACATAACTCTATCTCATAGGTTTTTAACATCAGGTGGTAAGGTGAATAAAGGAATATTGGCATTCTGGAAAAGCCACACGGGCCCCACTGGAGACAATGGTTCCAGAATTACAGACCACAGGTGAGGTGAGACTTCGAAGTCAATCAGTAATGTGTTCTTTAAATCAGTACAGGCCAAACTCAGGGGCTGGTGGCAGGGAAGACTGATCTGGGAGTGGGTGTCAAACTCCAGAGACAATGAGGAAGCAAAGTGAGCAGGAGGCTAATTGGACTTACACAGTCCTGAATTGGTGACTTTGGGTACTGATGTTCCTGATCAGGAATTTTACTGGGAGAGAAGCATGTTGGGCCATGGTGAGTTTAGCTGCCTTTGGGGAAAGTTTGATGGAAGAGTCTGAGGTGGTAACTGTGAATCAGAAGCTCCCAAGAGAAGTCTGCAGAGAAGCCTCTGCAGACTTGCGTTTGTGGTGCTGTTCATCTGCATATGTGTTGCTTCTTTCCTGAAGATTTTGTGAGATTTTAATTTTGGCAGTATCAACACCCAAGTCATAATTAAAATTGTGTCTATGAATGAGACTGTCAAAGATGAACACAGACTTCAAAATAAAGTTTAAGTGAGAAATGGAGAAAGAGGAGTCCAGGAAGACTGACAGGATCAAAACAGCATGGTAGGAGATGGCAGCAGAAAGATCAATCAGTAAGTGAGCCTTACTACATAGTAACCCAAGAGCAACCTGGGCTACATGAGATCCTTTAGAAGAGAAAGAGAGAAAATAGTGCCGGATATCAAGTCCTATACAAATTTGAAACTGTGTCAACTTAGTTCCATGGGCTTAATTGAAGGATCAGGACAGGGAGAGTACATCAACAGTGTGGCATAACTGTGTGCTTTCATTGACTGGTTTTCAGACTAGTGGGTTGATATAAAATGGGAAACACTTAGACAAGATTTTAACTCAAAAATGGGAAAACAATTTTAAAAGAGAGGCTGAAGAAGCTGAGAAATAAAGGACTGGGCATTGAATGTGGTAGTCCCTGGGAAGGCTGACAGGGACAAAAGGTCCAAGAGAGATTTGTCCAGGTCAAAAAGCACACCTTTATCTGTGTGTGATGACAAATGCCTGTAGTCCCAGCACTTGAGAGTCTGAGGCAAGAAGATAAGGAGTTCAAGGCCAGCCTAGACTCTATAATGAGCTGCAGTCAGGCCTGGACTACATAATACATAAGACTATGTCTCAATAACAAACAACCAAAACCCAGGAAGAACAGCAATAAATGCAAAAGATCAGACAGACAGAGATGTATGTAAACCTGTGTAGATAATTTTGTGAGCTAGGCTGGGCAAGGTTGATGGGGAAACATGTGCGTAACAATTAAGTTAAAGAAATCTATTTCACCTATCATTTCTATTAAAACATCTAATGAATTTTCCACAGTTCCCAGTGTCAATCGGTTGATTTTGGTGATGAGCTTCTAGAAGCAAAGATACACCATACACTGACAGTAGATAATTCTTGGTTAGTTGAAACCATAGCCTGCTTTATTTTTTGACACAGTTAAATTTCTTTCAAGTCATTTTAAGAACATTCATTTTGTCTCTCTGTCCCTCAAAAGTCACTGGCAGTGAAGGTACTTATTCCAAGCACTCAGCATGAAAGTCAATGCCTAGACATCTACAATACGGTGGTACAGAATTGCTATTTTTAGTGCATCTTTCTTGAAAGCAACCTTTGTTCCTAACAATATCATGCTGTAAATGGGCCCGTCTAGGAGAATCTTTCCAGATTGTTCCAGAATATCACAATGTGATGAGGCATAATTGGTAATAAGTAAGATGCATTCATAAGGAAAATATCAATCCCCTTGAATGTGGATAAAATCCAGAGCTGTGTGAGAAACTATTCAGCAAGTGGGAAACTCACGCTAGGTGAGGAATCAATTACTGAGAAGGTTATCCATCCCAATGCATTCACTTAACAGCTCATAAGCTACAGCCCAGAGTGCCATATGGTTCCTTGGGACCTGTGCCAGGAACCAAATCCAGATCTCTCTTCTCCCAGCCCGGTGTTCGCTCCTCTCTCATAACATCTGTTTTCCCTACTGAGCTGCAAACTCCACAGGGGCAGTCACTTCTTTCACCTTGTTTACTTAGGTATTCCCAGCAGAGAGGTGAGAATTTAAAATACCTGCTAGCTAGCCAAAACGCTAACTGCACTTCAGGTAGGTGACAGGTGGTCCCTTATGAGGGTACACGCAAAGCTGATGATCAGAGCACAGAGTCTCCACAGAAAGAAAGAAAATAAAAAAAGATCACCAACCTGTAAACACATGGTTTGTTTATGAACTCTGCAAATACCGGGAAGTCTGGACACAACTTCAGGATGTAAGCCTTGGGGACAGCAGCCACACAGTCACCCCTTGCTCGGCGGATCTGTGCCAAGTCCTCATTTGTCACAGCGTTGGCAGGCACCATGCCCCTAGTCATCTATATAGCTTGAGAACAGAAGTTTCCACATTGTCTCTAAGAAGGCTTTAACCAGCTTGAATCCTCCTTAAAATATTTAACAGGCTCTATCCTCTCCCCAAACACTGTAATTGCTACACCTCCTTTCATCTTCCCATAATCAAACTTGCCTAAATTTTTATGAAAGTTGAAATTACATGCACATTAGCCAGGCATTCCATCCAGCAAGGGAAGGCCCCTACCAGACAGGGTATGCAATCACTTTCCAGAGTGGGGGATCGAAAGCAGCACTAGCCACACTGAACTTGAGAGTTTTTTCTAACAGGGTCCTGTCAAGTTCTTTGTTTTGTTGAAACCATGTGCTGACCAGAATGCCTTTCTTCTCTGGTTAAGATGAAATGCTTTTCAAATGAATCTGTTAGAAGGGTCTCTAGTGGAAATTATATTCCCTCTTAGTTTTCTCCAGTTTGGGTTTGGTTTGGGTGAAGTTGTTAGTGGTGAAAATAAGTACTTACATCTTTGCTCCCAAATCAGGAGCTGCTGCTGCTTCTGCTACATCCCATCATGACAGCCTGCTGTGACTCACAGCTGGCAGACACTGCAAACTGCCCTGCCACGTCAGCCACAGAACCTTTCTGCTTCAGCAACAGTTTCCCCCACGGAACGATTTAGTAGTAGCTCTGAGGCTGGAAACATGATCTGATCACCATATTGAGAAGGTCCTACTAAAAGAGGCACTACTTAAAAGTATAGAGAGTAACCACACAGCCCAGAGTATGTCTGATGAAAATTACAGAAGAAACTAAACATTATACTGGTATTCTTAGCAATCACGACAGTAACTTAATAAGTGTTCCCCTCAAAACTGTATCAGGATTAATGCTACTTCTTTTTTAAAAAAATTGTGATTTTTAGAATGACAAAACATTGAAAGGGTTTTGGCTTATAAATAGGGGCATGATTGAGTAAATTATTACAGGTAGGATATAAAACAAGATTAATAACAATTGATAATTCAGAGCTGACACCATGACATATAGCAATTTTTGACTTATTAATGAGTAGGGGAATTGTATCATCCCTTTTTCCACTTTATGCATATGCATAATGGTATATGAGTATATAAAATTATATATTAGTCATGTACACCTACATTGATGAAGGTCATAAGAGATTGTGGTGGCAGATGCCAGTCCTTCCAGTCTTTGAGAAAGAATGAAAGAGCATTGGCAGAGCGGAAGTCACTTTTTCAAATGTCCAGATGAAACAGCATTTATTATGTCCTGTCTCTGCAAAACAGTCTCTTTGTGAGTAGTGTGTGTGCCTAAAGAAGATTCTCTGTAAGTTTACAAAGTGCTAACTAGATGTCTGAAAGCAGTGTGATTCTAGGTTACTTTTATTTTACTGTATAGTTGTAAATGTGTTTCAGTTTTTCCCCCTCAGGGAAAACTACTTAAGTAATTAGGAGGGAAATACAAAGGTGTTTTTAGTATGTGAAAACCATTGGCAAGTGGTAACTTGCCTGAACCCTTATGCTTCTGAGTCCTTTGCTGAATATTAAGTAGATTTGGGGGTGGTAGTGGTGGGGGAGTGATAGTGTTTGTGTGTTCTTTTTGTGTTCCAGACCCACTCACAAATGCTAAAGATGTTATCATATTTCTTTTTTTCTGGAATGGGCAAGTCACACCAGAAAGACTGGGAAACACTGGTCTAGTCCAGAGCTGCCATAGCCCTTCCCTCCAGAAAGACTTTTACCAGAAGTATGCTGTGTCCTCATGTCCTTGAGGGTGACAAAGGAACCCCAGGGCACTGAGAAACTGCTAGCACTGGTGGTCAACCCATACTAGCTCAGATAATGGTATCAGCAATGACTCAGAAATCATTTATGAAAATGCCTATTGCAGAATGGTGATTGGTAGGTGGTGAACTAATCCCACCTCTATTTCAACAGCACAGCCAGAAATTGGATAATACAAGCTCCTACTGATAAATGACTAAATAATCAACACATGTTCCACAACTAGAACACAGGAGAGGGCACTTTTTTTTTTTGTTAACTAAAACAAAGGAGGGAGGACTTGAGGGAGCAGAAAAACTTGCTCAAAATATATTATATGAAAAAATTAAATAGATAAATAAAGTGATGGCTGTATATCCTGACCTCCCTGGGATCAATGTTCCATAGAAGCCCAGGTTTAGAGCAAAGACAGCAAGTGTGATGGCCCTAAGTACTTGTGAAGACATGTGACAGGCTGGGTGCCTGGTTCTCATTACCACTCTCCAGGTACATTTAACTAAATCACTAGGTCTTTCTGGACCTCGGTTTCCTTATCTATTAAATGGTTCTTTTTACCAATAACCACCTCAAGAGATACTGGGGAGGAATTGAGTGACTTCGGGCGAAGCACTGAGAAATATTCTGCAGTCTTCGGCTCATGCCTCTCACATACTCTTCAGTTATTTAATGTTGATCTAGTGCTAATAGTGCTGGCCACTTTGCACTGTATTTTCTATGTAAGTGTATGTCACCAGCCCAGTGGTTCTGTGTTATCTGTCTTTTTTATTGCACATGAGAAAATGGAAACTCAATTTTCACTGAGAAAGTATGTACTTTGTTCAATGTCCCACAGCCAGCAAGAAGAAAACTGAAGGAGACTTTGAATCCAGGTCCAGCTGGGATCAAGAACTGGAATTCTTAATTGCTGATAGCTAACAGTTCAAAAGTACTGCTCATAGATTAATTCCCTTGTTCATTCATTCAGTCGTTCATTCATTCACTCACTCACTGAAAGTTTTTTGTATGCTAGGCACTGTACTGCTATTGGGCCTGTAGAGGTGAGTCAGGCAGACCAACAGGAAGCCCTCACAGAGTCTACACACTACAGAAGGAGATGGAAAACAAGCCCCCAAAAAGTGTTAATAAATAAAAATAAGCATCAGATGTCAGACGGTGTTAGTGTTAAAAACAAAACAAAACAAAAGAAACCGTGAGGAAGTCAGAAGATGAAAGGTCAGGGTGGGGCACCAGGCTCCCTTGGGTAGAAGCATCAGGGAATACTTCTTCCAGAAGGGGAGATGTGTCCTGTGAGAGGTCTCTGTGGCAAGACATGGGTGGAAGTTTCAAGATAGAGTGGCTGAGAGTGCAAATGTCTGGAAAAGGGATGGAGCTCCACCATGGTGGAGTGAGAAGCCCAGACACACCAGAGGGAGTTGTTTTGCAGCTACAAGTTGTAAAGCAACCCCTCAGAGAACAGGAAAGTGACTTAGCTGCAGCCAAGAGTCAGAAGGTGGCAGAGAATATACTGGAGCTCTGGGTTTCCAAATTACCCACAATCCTGCTGGGTACATCTATCTGGCCCAGTTTTGGATTGGCTGCTCAGATGCAGGAATAAATGACAATAGTGACTTATCAAGTCTGCCTGGGCCTCTTACACCAGCTTCCTGAGAGGTTGAGGTAGGAGGATAGAAAGTTCAAGGTGTTGGTGGTGCACACCTTTAGCAGAGGCAGGTGGCCAGCCTGGTCTACAAGAGCTAGTTCCAGGACAGGCTCCAAAACTACACAGAAAAACCCTATTTTGAAGAAGGAGGAGGAGGAGGAGGAGGAGGAGGAGGAGGAGGAGGAGGAGGAGGAGGAGGAGGAGGAGGAGGAGGAGGAGGAGGAGGAGGAAGGAAGGAAGGAAGGAAGGAAGGAAGGAAGGAAGGAAGGAAGGAAGGAAGGAAGGAAGGAAGGAAGGAAGGAGAAAAAGAAAGTTCAAGCCCTGCCTTGGCTGGAGAACAAGTTCAAAGACAGCTGGTTGGGGATGTAGCTTGGGTGGTCGAGTCCTTGCCTGGTGTGTGCAAAGCTGAAGGTTCAGTCTCCAGTAAGTAAGAGAGATTTGTCATGTCTGGGAGTTTTTCAGGTGAGGCCATCAAAAGCATGAGAATTGAGCCTGTACCCTGTACTCATGTTGGGAAAGGTGAATGGTAAGATACGAGGTTGGTGATGAGGGTATGGTGAACTTGTAAGGCTAAAAAAAAGAATGGTTGAAGTTGGGGTTATAGAGGGAGCAGGACAGAAGTGGGAGGTGAGAATCAAAGTAGGATATCAGAAAGTGACATTTCCAGTGTGGGTCTAGTGCCTGTAGTCACCATTTCCAGATCAGGACTGTGACATTATGTGGCTGATGTGGGAGAAGAGATTATTCAGAACTAAGGAGGTGAGGGATCTGAGAGGACAAAATATGACTTGAATTGTTTGTATCAGAGGGTTTCCAAATCTGGTCACATAACTCAGTGCTCTGGTAGTACTTTAAAAACTCCATTCTGTAAGTGGACATTTCCCACCCCGATTGTCTGGTCCCAATAAACTAACTCAGAGGCTGAATGTGAATTCTAAATGCTTGGCTGATAGCTCAGGCTTATTGCTAACTAGCTCTTACATTTTAAGTTAACCCACATTCCTTATTTAGATTGTGCCACGTGGTGGTACCATTATTAGCATGGTATGTTTATCTCCTTCTCCCTGTGCATGTAGCTGTTGACTCCAGACTCCACCATTTTCCTTCCCATCATCCTTTGTTTGGTTGCTCCATCTATACTTTCTGCCTGGCTTACTGGCCAATCAGTGTTTTCTTATACCAGTTCCAGTGACAAATATCCACAGTGTACAAGAGGGTTATTTCACAGCTTCTTGCCTTGGGGCTAGAGAGATGACTGAGCAGTTAGAAGCGGCTGCTCCTCCAAAGGGTCCAAGTTCCATTCCCAGCACCCACGTGGTGGTTCACAACTGTCTATTTCAATTTTCAGGATCATTAGCCATCTTCTGGCCTCCATGACACCAAGCATGCATGTGGTATATAGTCATAGATGCAGACAAAACACCCATACACATAAAATAAAAAACCTTTTTTGTTGTTTGTTTTACAAATGGCTTCTTTATATTTTTTTTGAGGACTTAGTTTTTTTTTCTTATTTTACATATCGATCCCAGTTCCCTCTCCATCCCTCCCTACTTCCCTCCCTCTCTCCCTCACTCCCATGCCTCCCAACCACCCTCCCATCCCATCCCCCCCCACACACACACTCCACATGGACAATGGTGCCTTCCAGGAGGAGGTCAACAAAATCTGTCAAGTTATTTGGAGTAGGGACTAGGCCCTCCCTCTTGCCTCTAGGTTAAGGGAGTATCCCTCCATGGGGATGTGCTCCCAAAGTCCTTTTGTGTACCAGGGATACATCCGGGTTCCACTGTCAGAGGTCCCTTAGACTGTCCAGGCCTTCTAACTGAGACCCATGTTCAGGGGTTCTGAGTTGGTCCATTGCTGGATTCCCAGCTATCAGTCTGGGGGACCATTAGCTCCTCCTTGTTCAGGTCAGCTGTCTCTGTGGGTTTCTGTAGCCTAGTTTTGTCCTCTCTCTCTGCATCTGGATTCCAGTTCCACTCAGTGTTTAGCTGTGGGTGTCTGTTTCCATCAGCTACCAGATGAGGGCTCTATGATGGTGGATAAGTTAGTCATCAATCTCATTATCGGGGAAGGGCATTTATGGTAGCCTTTACACTGTTGCTCAAATTGTGAGTTGGGGTCAGTCTTGTAGGTCTCTGGACATTTCTCTAGAGTCAGTTTTCAAACCTACAATGTCTTCCTCTTTTATGGTATCTCTTTCTCTTTCTTTTTTTTTTTTTTCCTCTCATCTATTCCTTGCCTGACTCAATCTTCCTAGTCCCACATGATTTCCACTCCTCCCATTCTCTTTCTCCTAGCTCCCACTCCGCTCACTGCCCTCCCACTCCCAATATGCTAAGGAGATCTTGTTCCTTTCCCATTCAGTGAGGGACCTTGTATGAATATCTTAGATTCCTCCTTGTATCCTAGTTCCTCTGGCGGTATGAATTATAGGCTGGTGATCCTTTTCTCCATGTCTAAAATCCATATATGAGTGAGTACATACCATGTTCCTCTTTTTGTGACTGGGTTACCTAATTCAGGATGGTTTCTTCAAGTTCTATCCATTTGCCTGCGGATTTCAAGATTCCATTGGGCTTTTTTGTTTTGTTTTGTTCCGAAGAGTAGTATTCCATTATGTAAATGGAAGATGTGTGCTACATCTTCTTTATCCATTTTTCAGTTGAGGGCATCTAGGTTGTTTCCAGGCTTCGACTATTACAAATAATGCTGCTTAGTTGCGTGGATATGGATCATTTGGGTATATGCCTAAGAGTGGAATTGCCGGGTCCTGTGGTAGACTGATTCCCATTTTCCTGAGGAATCTCCATATTGAACTCCAAAATGTCTGTACAAGTTTGCACTCCTACCAGCAGTGGAGTAAGGTTCCCCTTTCTTCACATCCTCTCCAGCATAAGTTGTCATTGGTGTTTTCTAATTTTAGCCATTCTGGCAGGAGTAAGATGGTATCTCAGAGTTTGTTTGATTTGCATTTCCCTGATAGCTAAGGATGTTGAGCACTTCCTTAAGTGTCTTTCAGCCTTTTTGATTTCCTTTACTGAGAATTCTCTCAGTTCTGTACCCTATTTTTTAGTGGGATTATTTGGTATTTTGGTAGCTAGTTTCTTGAGTTCTTTGTATATTTTGGAGATCAGCCCTCTGTCAAATGTGGGGTTGGTTAAGATCTTTTCTCAGTCTGTGGGCTGCCTTTTAGTATTGTCAACTGTGTCCTTTACCTTACAGAAGCTTCTCAGTTTGAGAACAACAATTATTAATTGTTGATCTCAGTGTCTGTGCTACTGGAGTTATGGTCAGGAAGAGGTCTCCTATACCAATTTGTTCAAGGGTACCTTCTACTTTCTCTTCTAAGAGGTTCAGCGTGGCTGGATTTGTGTTGAGGTCTTTGATCCATTTGCACTTGAGTTTTGTGCATGGCGATAGACATGGGTCAATTTGCAGTCTTCTACACACCATCATCCAATTGTGCCAGCACCATTTGTTGAAGATGCTTTCCTCCCTGCCCCCATTGTATTTTTTTAGCTGTTTTGTCAAAAATCTGGGTTCATAGGTGTGTGGGTTAATATCAGGATTTTCTATTTGATTCCATTGGTCTGCCTGTCTATTTTTGTGCCAATACCAGACAGTTTTCAGAACTATAGCTCTGTAGTAGAGCTTAAAGTCAGGGATGGTGATGCCTCCTGAAGTTCTTTTATTGTACAGGGTTGTTTTTGGCTATCCTGGGTCTTTTGTTTTTCCATACAAAGTTGATTATTATCCTTTCAAGGTCAGTGAAGAATTGTGCTGGGATTTTAATGGGGATAGCATTGAATCTGTAGATTGCTTTTGGCAAGATTGCCAGTTTTACTATGTTTATCCTACCTATCCAAGAGCATGGGAGATCTTTCCATTTTCTGGTATCTTCTTTAATTTCTTTCTTGAAAGACACAAAGTTCTTATTGTATAGGTCTTTTACATGTTTGGTAAGAGTTACCCCAAGATACTTTATGTTGTTTATGGTTATTGTAAATGGTGATGTTTCTCTGATTTCTTTCTCAGCCTTGTTGTCATCTGAATAAAGTGGGGCTACTGATTTTTTTGAGTTTATCTTGTATCCTGCTAGTTTGTTGAAGGTGTTTATCAGCTGTAGGAGTTCCATAGTAGAGGTTTTTGGGTCGCTTATGTAAACTATCATATCATCTGTAACTAGTGACAGTTTGACTTCTTCCTTTCCAATTTGCATCCCCTTGATCTCCTTTTGCTATCTTATTGCTTTAGCTAGAACTTCAAGTACAATATTGAAGAGATATGGAGAGAGAGGACAGCCTTGTCTTGTTCCTGATTTTAGAGGAATTGCCTTAATCTTCTCTCCATTCAGTTTGATGTTGGCTGTTGGTTTACTGTATATTGCTTTTATTATGTTTAGGTATGTTCCTGTTATCCCTGATCTCTCCAAGACCTTTATCACGAAAGGGTGTTGAATTTTGTCGAAGGCTTTTTCAGCATCTAGGGAGATGATCATATGGTTTTTCTATTTCAGTTTGTTTATAAGGTGGATCACCTTGATAGATTTTCGTATGTTAAACCATCCCTGCAACCCAGGGATGAAGCCTACTTGGTCATGGTGGATGATTTCTCTGATGTATTCTTGGATTCGGTTTGCCAGTATTTTATTGAGTATTTTTGCATTGATGTTCATCGGGGATATTGGCCTATAGTTTTCGTTCTAAGTTGTATCTTTGTGAGGCTTGGGTACCAAGGTGATTGTGGCCTCTTAGAAAAAGGTTGGTAATGTGTTTTCTGCTTCTATTGTGTGGAACAATTTGAAGAGTATTGGAATTAGCTCTTCCTTGAATTTTTGGTAGAATTCTGCACTGAAGCTATCTGGCCCTGGGCTTTTTTTGGTTGGAAGGTTTTTGATGACTGCTTCTATTTCATTGGGGGTTATAGGTCTATTTAAGTTGTTTGTCTGTTCTTGATTTAATTTTGGTGATAGTTATCCAGAAATGTGTCCATTTCCTTTGGATTTTCAAATTTTGTGGAGTACAGGTTTTCAAAGTATGACCTGAAAGTTGTCTGGATTTCCTCTGTGTCCATTGTTATGTCCCCCTTTTCATTTCTGATTTTGTTAATTTGCATGATCTGTCTCTGCTTTTTCGTTAGTTTGAATAAAGTTTTGTCTATCTTATAGATTTTCTCAAAAAACTAACTCTTTGTTACATTGATTTTTTTTGTATTGTTTTTCTGGTTTCTATTTTATTTATTTCAGTCCTCATATTGATTATTTCCTAGTGTCTACTCCTCCAGGGTGAGTTTGCTTCTTTTTGTTCTAAGGCTTTCAGTTGCTCTGTTAATTCTCTAATGTGACTATCCTCTGTTTTCTTCATATGGGCACTCAGTGCAATGAACTTCCCTTGTAACACTGCTTTCAATGTGGTCCATAAGTTTTGATATGTCGTGTCCTCATTCTCGTTGAATTTTAGGAAGTCCTTAATTTCTTTCTTTATTTCTTCTTTGGCCCAGGTGTGGTGCAATTGCACATTGTTCAGTTTCCATGAGTTTGTAGGATTTCTGCGATTTGTGTTGTTGAATTCCAATTTTAAAGCATGGTGGTCTGATAAGATACAGGGGACTATTCCAATTCTTTTGTATCTGTTGAGGTTTGTTATGCCACCAAGTATCTGGTTGATTTTAGAGAGGGTTCCATGTGAGGCAGAGAAGAAAGTATATTCTTTTGTGTTTGGATGGAATGTTCTATAGATGTCTGTTAAATCCAGTTGAGACATAACTTCTGTTAGTTCCTTTGTTTCTTTGTTGAGTTTCTGATTGGTGGTCCTGTCTAGTGGTGAGAGTGGTGTGTTGAAGTCTCCCACTAAAAGTGTGTGAGGTTTTATGTGAGCTTTGACTTTTAGTAGTGTTTCTTTTACGAATGTGGGTGCCTTTGTATTTGGGACATAGATGTTCAGAATCGAGACTTCTTGTTGATGGATTTCTCCTGCGATGAATATGAAATGACCATCTTCATCTCTTTTGATTAATTTTGGTTTGAAGTCTAACTTATTAGATATTAGGATAGCCACACCTGCTTGCTTCTTGGGTCCATTTGGTTGGAAGATCTTTTCCCAGCCCTTTACCCTGAGGTAATGTCTATCTTTGAAGCTTAGATGTGTTTCTTGTATGCAGCAGAAAGATGAATCTGTCTTCGTATCCATTCTGTTAGCCTGTGTCTTTTTATAGGCGAGTTAAGACCATTAATGTTGAGGGAGAGTAAGGACTATTGATTGTTAATGTTTGTTTGTTTTAAATTTGTTTTTGGCAGTGGTATTGTGAATATATTAGTCCTGCTTTACCCTTGGTTTCTGGTGAAGTGGGATCATCTGTTGCCTAAGTCTTTGTGAGAATAGTTAACTTCCTTGGGTTGGAGTTTTCTTTCCAAAACTTTTCTGTGGGGCTGGATTTGTAGATACGTATTGTGAGCATATCTTATTTTCTCCATCTATAATGATTGAGAGTTTTGCTGGGTATAGTAGCCTGGGCTGGCATCTGTGGACTCTTAGTACTTGTACAACATCTATCCAGGACCTTCTGGCCTTGAGGGTTTCCATGGAGAAATCAGACGTAATTTTGATAGGTCTGCCTTTATATGTTACCTATCCTTTTTTCCTTCGCTGTTCTTAATATTCTTTCTTTATTCTGTATGTTAGGTGTTTTGATTATTATATGTCGAGGGGTCTTTTTTCTTTGGTCCAGTCTATTTGGTGTTCGGTATGCTTCTTGTACTTTCATGGGCATGTCCTTCTTCAGATTGGGAAAGTTTTCCTTGATGATTTTGTTGAATATGTTTTCAGCCCCTTTGAGTTGGGCTTCCTCCCCTTCCTCTATGCCTATTATTCTTAGGTTTTGCCTTTTCACAGTGTCCCACATTTCCTGGATGTTTTGTGTTAAGGATTTGTTGGATTTACAATTTTCTTTGGTCGATGAATCTATTTCCTCTAGTTTATCTTCAGCACCTGAGATTCTCTCTTCCATCTCTTGAATTCTGTTGGTTATGCTTGCATCTGCAGTTCCTGATCATTTGCCCAGTTTTTCTATTTCTAGCATTCCTTTGGTTTGTGTTTTCTTTATAGTCTCCATTTCCGTTTTCAAGTCTTGATCCGTTTCCTTCACCTGTTTGTTTTTTCTTGGCTTTCTGTACTTTAAGAAATTTATTCATTTCTTCCAATTTTTTTTGTTTGTTTTATCTTCAATTTCGTTAAGGGATTTTCTCACATCTTCTTTGAGGGCCTCTATCATTTTTTATGATGATAATTTTTAGGTCATTCTCTTCTGATTTATTTGCTTTGTTGTGTTCCAGTCTAGATTCCCTAGATTCTGGTGGTGTTATGCTTGTCTTTCTGATGTTAGTTAGGTGTTTTCTTGTATTGCTGTCTTCCCATAGCTTCTTCCAGTAGGTGTTGGTGGGGTCTCTCCCTCTCTCGATAGGCAGGTCTAGCTGGCTCTCTCTAGCTGAGTAAGGCCTCTTTAGCAGAAGCCCTGTGATCCAGGTCTAGGATCCAGGCTGTAGGAACTCAGAGTGTTCCCGCAGAGATAGGCGGATCTCTGGGAGGGGCCCAGAACTCCAGTAGAAGACCGGTGGGGGAGTCAGAGACCAGGCAGATGGAAATTACGGGTGGTCCCGCATAGATAGGCAGATCTACTGTGCTCAGATCAGCTCCAGGAATTTCCCCAAAGGTGGCTGGATTGTTGGCTCCACCCTCTGGCTCAGTGCTCAGCCAGAGAGATGGGACAGTGGGCAGGGTAGGGCAGAGGGTAGGGGGGAAGGCATTCTCTCGGTGGGGGTGGGTGGGGTATATGGGAGCTCCAAGAGCACTCTCGGTGGGGACAGGACACAGGGGCAGCAAGATCCAGTACCCACCCAGAGATTTCCTGGGGAAGGGTGTAGGGGAGAATCCACCCCAGTGGAATTAAACCCAGACTCACCTCTAACCAAGGCCTGGCGATCTTTCTTTCATTTCTTTAAGACATTTTCTCATATCGTCTTTGAGGGTTTCTATCATTTTTATGAAGTTATTTTTTAAGTCGTTCTCTGCTGCTTCATCTGCTTTGGTGTGTTCAGGTCTAGTTGGTGTATAGTCCCTAGATTCTGGTGGTGTCATGCTTGTCTTTCTATTGTTAGATGTTTTCTTGTATTGCAGTCTTCCCATCACTTCTTCCAGTGGGTGCAGATGGAATCTCTCTCCCTCTACACTACTCTTCTGGTGGGTGTAGGTGGGTCAGGAGTTGGATGTCTGTAGCTCTGGGTGGTCCAAGCTCTCTAGGAAGTCTCTCCTCTGGTAGGGGCCTTTTGATGGGGGTCAAAGATCAGGCAGGTGGAGACTCAGGGTGGTCCCATGTAGATAGGTGGGTCTAGTGTGCTCAGAGCAGATCCAGGAAGTTCCCCAGAGATGGAGGAGTTGTTGGACCCGCTCTCTGGCCTGGTGCTCAACCAGAGCAGTGGAACAGTAGGCTCAGTAGGGCACAGGGTGGAGGGAGGGCAGGTTCTGGGTTGGGGTGGTGTGGATCAGAGTACTAGGACTTCTCTCTGGGGGACAGAATATAGGGGGGAGCAAGATTCGGGGCTAACCCAGGGATTTCCCAGGGAAGGGTGTGGGGAGATTCAACCTGAACTGTTCCCAGACTCATCTCCGGCAGAGGCCCAGTGATGTGCATCCAAGATCAGTCAGGGTCATCCCACATGGATAGGCAGGTCTCTGGCAGAGAGGCCTGGCAATCCTGCAGAGGCCCAGCAATAGAGGTTCAAAATAAAAAACCTTTTTAAAAATTATATATATATATATATATGTATATGTGTATATATATATATATATATATATGAGTATATGTCTTAGGGCAAGCAAGGTGGCCTAATAGGTTAAGGTCTTCGCAGCCAGGACTGAGGACCTATAGAATCCACATGTCTTCAACTGCCCTTATAGGCACTAAAAACAGAAGGATGGGAGGCAAGAAGAAGAGACCCCTAGCTAATTGGGAATAATGTAAGCGAGTAACACAGCAACCAAGAGAGGCTGGCTGTGATAGCAAAGAAATATAAGAAATCAAGAGGGACCCCAAGCTTCACTGAGGGAGAAGAGTAGCCCCAGATGGGACTTTTGTGGATATTCTAACTAAGGGTCTCTACTTTGGGGTAAGGAAGTGTTCAGTGCTCTAGGTATGGCCATGAAGGAGCATTAGGCACTGGCTTACTTCAGCAGTGTCCCAAATGTCCCCATCACTCAGAACAGAAGAATGTGGATAAAGGGGTTGATGATGTAGGGATGACGGATTGGGGGTCATGGTAATGGAGGACCAAGTAAAATAAACAGTTCTCTGGAGGGTTGGGAAAATGGCTGTATCAGTAAAGTGTTTTCTGCACACAAGCCTGAGGACCTGAGTTCAGATCTCTGGCTCCTACATAGAGAGCTGGGCACAGCAGAGTCGGCAGAGTCGGGGTGGAAGGAGACAGGAAGTTTTGTGAAGCTTTGTATCTGGATGGTGAGATTTGGGTCAGTGTAAAGCTCTGTCTCAAAATAAATAAGAAGGACAGAGCTGGAGAGATGTCTCAGCAGTTTAAAACACTCTTGCAGAGGACCCAGATTCAGTTCCCAGCATCTACATGATGGCTCACAACCATCTGAAACTCCAATTCCAGGGAACCTGGCATCTTCTCTGACCTCCACAAATATCAGGCACACACTGTACACATCCACACATGCTGGCAAAACACTCAACACATAAAATAAAAATAAATCTTTAAAAATGTAATTAAGGGGTAGAGCAATCAAGAAAGATACAGAATGTTGATCACTGGCCTCTACATGCTCCCACATATATGTTTATACATACCTGGTGCACACATGCATGTATCATACATATGCAATAGCATACACATACAAGTACACACACACACACACACACACACACACACACACACACACACAAACCTACACAGAATCGTGTAGGGATCAGAGGCTGGGAGTCTTATACTTGAGAAATCATCAATCAAGCATGGCAGGGTTGTAAGCATAGCTTTTCAGGGGACAGTTGTATTTTTAGAGTCTCCCTTTTGTAGAATCCCATGTTACTTAATGACAAGGCTATGTCTGGAGAAGTGCTTCTTTAGGTGATGTTTTTAATCAAGTTAACACTAAAAAGCAAACACACTCAAACCTACATTGTATAAGCCACTCACTGCAGTCCCCTGCCACAATCAAGGGATGTGGTAAACGTGAGATGTGTGATGTGACGTTGCTCTTTGTTGTTTACAGTAAAACCTTCCATAAATGGTAGGAACACATTCTAAAGTAACAGTCAGAAGTATGTGTGGCCAAGTGACTACATAAACCAGAAGCACAGTCATGTGTTATCTGCCTGTGAAACTGTATGTGCTGTACTTTATTCAGCTGACATCATAGCAGACTTGTTTAAACCATCATCACCACAAACATGTGAGTGATGCATTGTGCTGCAATGATGGTTTTATGTCCACAAAGTCCCTAGACAGGAACTTTCGACTCCATTACATTATGGGACAGCTAAGACATTTGTGGTTCACTGTTGGCTGGAAAACCATTATGTAAAGCATGGTTATATTTTATTTAGACTCTTAGGCAGCATGTTAATTTCCTATGGCTTCCATAAACAAAATAGCATAAACACAGAGGCTCAAAACTGTAAGAACTTATTTTCTCATTGTTCCAGAGCCAGAAGATGAAAATCAAATGTTAGTCTTGCCATTCCCTGTGTCTGCTGGCTCCCAATCATCCTGGTGTTTCTTGGTTCATGGCTGCATCCCTCCAAGTTTTACCTCTAACTTATGTGGCCATCCTCCTATTCTGTGTGTGTGTGTGTGTGTGTGTGTGTGTGTGTGTGTGTGTGTGTGTGTTGTGTGTGTGTGTGTTTTGACTACTTTTCTTGTCAATTAGACAAAACACATATATAGCAGAATTGTGGTGATGGGAACATGATGTGCTCCTCATATCTCTGGTGGTGCCTAATCAGGAAGCAGAGAAGTCTAGGATGGAAGCAAGGTTGGACCATAGCCCTTCAACTCTGTCCCTATAGTGTTATCTCCATCAGCTAGGCCCCACAACCTCCTCACAAAACAGTACCACCAGCTGAGGACTTTAAACATATGAGACTATGGAATCCATGTCTCATTAGAACCATAACCATGTAAATCTCTCTTTCCCTAGACTACCCAATCTAAACTGGATTACTTATGCAATTATAGATGTCTAAATCATGTTATGTTCACAGGTTACAAAGACTTATTATATCAACATATCCTTTATGTAGAACAGTCCAACAAGGAGTTCACGGGTGTGATTTAGAAACAGCTAGGAATGACATTCTTTAACAAAGTATACAGACTCTTCAACGCAACTAAAAATGCATCAACAGTGTGTGTGGGTGTGTGTGTGTGTGTGTGTGTGTGTGTGTGTGTGTGTGTGTGTGCTCAATGTCCAAGCAGAGGAAAGAGTGGTCTGAAAGGCAAACATACTGTGCTTGGGAAGTGAAGTCTTCCTCAAACATGCCTGAGGGAAAGAAATGCTGATTCAGGGGAAACCCACTCTCATTGTCAGTAAACAATTCAAACAAACTTTCCTTTCAGGGCATGTCAGCAGTATCCTCAAATACACAAATAGCTCATGTTTGATGAGAAGCTACAAACTGACAAGATAATGAGAGCCTGAAAGATTTCCTGCTAGCTCCCCATTAGCAGAACATAGTGCACCTAGAGAGACGAAAGTAGAGAAAATGACCTGCGTTGTATACAAATCCCAAATTTAGTTAAATAGGCAATGTGCTCTACAAGTCAATTATCAAAGATTAAGTGCCCATACCCTCAACACTGACATGGAGAAAAGATAAAATGCACAGCCCTTCAAGAATGTATGCGCCAGAGAGAATATGAAAAATTAGAATCAATATGAAAGACTAAATATAGTTAAAAATCCTTCTGCAGCCAGGTGTGGTGGCTCGCACCTTTAGTTCCAACACTCGGGAGACACAGGGATGCAAATCTTTGTGAATTCAAGGCCAGGCTGGTCTACAAAGAGGTTCTAGGACAGCCAGGACTGTTACACAAAAATACCCCATCTCAGGGGGGAAAATCCATTGTATTATGTAGATAGACCAATACAGTTCAAAAACTAGAAATTATTGATCCCATCTTTATCCAATTTTGGTACTTCTTTGGCCCTACTCCACCAACAAGGCTGGGCTCTGCCCCTCAGCTCTCTCTCCATAGGATTCTAGTGTCTCTGTTTTACAGGTGGGAAAACCAAGGTTCACAAGCGTGAAATGATTCACCCAAAATCAGGTAACTCTTAAGTCAGGAGACTTGTCCTGAAATCCACAGGCTTTTCCATGCTACACCAAAGGATAAGGAGGGTTTAGGGAGGAAACGAAAACAAGAAGAGCATTTCAAGTGTGGGAAAGAGGATTAATATTTTATTATTACATTGAGCTCATTGGCTCCTGAGAGCCAGCCTATGTCCCAAGATGAGAAGCCAATCCACTCTCTTAAAATACCTGCTCTTAGACTATCTGGGTCGGAGAAAGGAGGATCACAGGGTCTCCTTGTGGTTATTTTTAACTTTTTTAAAAGACTCTTTAAAGGAGAAGGTAAAAATTAAGTCAGAAAGTTTATCATCTGAAGAATGATACCATCTGAAGGAAGCCGTGAAGTAGGAAGTGATGGGTTTTTCCACCCTGATATGGGAGCTACAGGGAGGGTCCCCACAGGGTCACTGGGGAAGCAGAGACAGGCGGGTTGGTGGACTAACTGGCCAGCCAGTTTAGCCTAATTAGAAAGCCCCAGATCCTATTGACAGATCCTGTCTCAAAAACCAAGGCAGACAGCTCCCGAAGGAGGACCCCCCCACACATAGTTGACCTCTTCTCATTCAAGTGCCCATGTGTATGTGCATACCTGCACACATATGTCTGCACACATGTGAAAATTTAAAAAAAAATTAAAAAGTTAAATTGAGAAGTGACTCCCCAAGGTCCCAGAGGTCACATGTGTAAGTAGATTCTTTAACCCAAATCTTGTACCTACTCCTCTCAGCATGCCCACTTAGGATCTGATTTGGGCGAGAGTATCAGAGACAGAAAGCCTAATGGACAGCAACTCCCCATGATGTTTTCCTTCAAGACACAAGCAATTTTACCACATCATTCTAGGTTACTTGTGTAATCCCCCATGAAGCTGACTTCTAATATTGTAAATCTCTCTTTGATTGGACTTGGGTCCCCAAAAACTTTGAGAGTTATAAGATCTTTATGCTCACTATTCCTCTGTTTAAAAAAAAAAGTACTATTTTTACTTTGCCCTAAAACTATTTCTTTAAAAATGATAAAAAAAAATAATTGTTCCTAGTTTTATCCTCTGGCACTTAATAAGTTCATATATTTTTATCCTATGATTTTCATTATTTCATAAATTTCAATCATACTCTTTTCTTAGCCTGTGGCTTTCCAGAATGGAGAGCCCTAATTCTTTTATCACCCCTCATTTTTAAAAATATGCTCTCTGCACTCTTGATCAAATGAGATGCCCTTCTGTAGACCTTGACTGGCTCTGGGTATCTTTGAAGTACATCAAATCACCAGGCCCCTGTCACTTTGCCTATTATTCTGTATAAAAAAGCACAATGACTCCAGCTAAAATGTAAAAACCTTTTTTGAGACATTTAAAAAAAAGACTGCTCTGTGACAATCCAGCATATGCTGAAAAGGCATGCATTTTCCTTTGATTCTGAAGCAAAGTTAACACTCAGGTGCAAGGCAGCCTTGTAATCCATTGTGAAAATGGCAGCTTGCAAAGCTTTCACCTCTATCATCTCATCTGGCCCTGGCCTGAACCACAAGATGCAGAAGAAAACGTACTATTATCCTTATGTTTCATAGGCATAAAGTAAGAAGCTGAGTCTGACCCAAGATCAAAGAGTTGGAGTTAGAGCCCCAATCCCTGGTCCTCCAGGCAGGACGTAGTCACTGTATAGAACAACCATCCTTGTAACTGCTTGCCACTTTAAATCCCACACTATCCCTTCTTCAGTTTCTTTTGGTGCTCTTCAACAAAGCCCTGAAATATTCTACAGTCCTATTAATAGGAAATATCCTCGTGGTCTGTACAACACTCTTTCTCACATCATTGGGTAATCTCAGTCACACTTCAGGTCAAGACCACCTGCAGGCTAACAACTCCTGAATTCATGTATCTGGACCACACTCCTCTCTTCAGAGCACCAAGCAGATACTTAACACTCTTGGGTATCTCAAAATGTACAGAACTTCGTCTCCTTAATTATACCCCTCTCCATTGCCAAAACCCAAGTCTTTCATTGTTTCTCCTATGAAACATATGTCCAGAAAGTTGGTGTCACCTTGACACTTCTGTCCCTCCCATCCACTGTCATCTCCTGCATAGCTCTATATTATGACCACATCTCTCCTTCCCTATCATAACCAACAAACAGCAAGCTGCAGTGGTCCCTTATTTAGAATGAACTCCTCCCTGATCTACTCCCTTTCAACCCTTCCCCTCTATAGTTGGTGAGAATCTAAAAGGTAATTCTGACCACATTCACCTGCCCCTTCCCCACTGAAACACTTCACTGGCAGATCCCATTGCTCTTACAGTCAACATTCAAGCCAATGTGTGCCCTTCTCCCTACTTGCAATACCACCTCACAATGCTCACGGACATTTCTGAAGCTCCAGCCTCACTTACCTTCAGCTCCTTTTGCATTAGTCACAGTGTCCTAGAATATTTCCATCTTCCCTATTGATATTTCTAGAAGCCACCATCTTTCAGCTAGATGCTTAAGAGGCTGTCATCAGAGACAAAGCCCGGCCCCCATTATACTTGACCTGACTCCACCCAGCATTGCCTTGATTTTGTGTTTTGTTTTGTTTGATTTTAGTCAGGGTCTCATTCTGTTGAACAGGCTGGCCTCGAATTTGGGATGATCATCCTGTTTCTGTCTCCCAAGAGTATGTGTTCACCACCATACTGGCTTGAATTTGGGGGGGGGTTGTTTTTGGTGTGTGTGTGTGTGTGTGTGTGTGTGTGCGTGCGTGCTTGGTTTGACTATCTCCTCCACTAGATTTGTAGCTCTTTACCCATGACAATCTTCCCTGTGTAGGACTGAGCACTTTGTACATGATTCCCCCAGCAATGAGAGAGCTCCAAACACCAGCATTTGTCCCATGCAGACCATCAGAATGCAGCAATATGCTCTGATGATGAAAGAAACTGGAAGAGTAGGGTCCAGCACAAAGACGACTTGGAAAAATCACTTCTATTCAATTTTCTCATGTAATCCTAGAAGGAAAACTAAAGAAGGAACAGCCGCAATTTATTTTTATTAAATCCGGGTGAGTGGATGATGATATCTCTATTCTTTCACTTGTAAAATACCAACACATTTATTATCTTTGCTATAGCACAAATAGCAAAGATTGCGTTCTATAGTCACACATATACAAAGGAAGAAACATTACCAAACACATCAGGGAGAAGTAGATAGCATCCTTCCATGGATCAGAGCAGAACAAATCTCACTTTGGTTGTTAACCCTGTGTGTGGGTCAATATTGGGGACTGAACCCAAGACCTGACAAATGCTAAGCAATCTCTACCATGGAGCTACATCCTCCATCTTTCACACTAGTCGGGAGAGAGAGACAAGTAGACGAGCCCCGTCATTACTGAAAGAGGAGAGGCAGGGCCGTGGGAGTGCTTTCTGCTGCAGCCAGCCTCTGAGGAAGAATTAGGAAGTCTGTGAATATAGAATAAACACTGTCACTTGGAGACATATTGATTCTTTTTTCATACTAATGGCTCAGATGGTAGAACCACCAAACAATGACTAAAATATGAGTCAGATGCTTTCAAATCAAATCATTTCACTGAAGCAGGAAGACAGGCAAGCAGAGAGCAAGTCATTAGAGATTCTACCCAATACCTGCTAAATATGAAATCCATTCTCCTTAATGACTGCCTCTTTCCATCAAAGTCATTTTGACATTAGTGAGCTGGGGACATTCGATATTCACTGCCTATGACACCCACTGCCTATCCATGCTCCATGGGAAAGGCAGCTCCTGGTTGGAATGGCACATTCTTTCCCAATTCTGATTCCTTCTCTTCCAGGCACCATCCATCATGTCCTCAGTGACATTAATTGGTTCAGGACATACTGAAGCTGCCTCTGTGGTGGTTTAAAAGAAAATCTACCCCAAAGAGAGTGGCACAATTAGGAGAGCTGGCGTTGTTGGAGTAGGTGTGACCTTGTTGGAGGAAGTGTGTTACTGTGGGGGTCAGCTTTGAGGTTTCCTATGCTCAAACTATGCCCAGTGAGACAGACCACTTTTTGTTGCCTGTGCAAGATATAAGATTCTCAACTACCTCTCCAGCACCATGTCTGCCTGCGTGCCACCACGTCCCACCATGATGACAATGGACTGAACCTCTGAACTGTAACCAATTAAATGTTTTCTTTTATAAGAGTTACTGTAGTCATGGTATCTCTTCACAGCAACAGAACTAAGACACTAAGATTCCCTCAAAGTTGAATTTCATGAGATTTGGGAAAGCCCAACTTTCTTTTTTCTTTTTTCTCTCTTTCTTTCTTTTTTTTTTTTTATGAGCCCCTGACACACTTTTATTTTTTTTAAGATTTATTTATTATGTACACAATGTTCTGCCTGCATGTATGTCTGCATGCCAGAAGAGGGCACAAGATCTCTTTAAGGATGGTTGTGAGCCACTACGTGAGTGCTGGGAATTGAATTCAGGTCCTCTGGAAGAGCAGCCATTGCTCTTAACCTCTGAGCCATCTCTCCAGCCCCCAACTTTCATTTAAGAACAAAATTAGCTCCTGTGTAGATGAAGTTTAGGAAAATGGTATTAAAAAAAAAAGTTGTGTCTTGCAAAAAGTGGACTCTTTAATTCCAACTCTTGAGAAGCAGAGGCTGGTGGATCTCTCTGTAAGTTCAAGGCCAACCTGGTCTACAAAGCTACACAGAGAAAGAAACCCTGTCTCAAAAAAAAAAGTTTGTATCTTTGGAGGGATAGAAGTGCATAAAGGTCCAAGGGGTTAAGAATATGCAGCAAACAGCAACACATGGCAAAGCCCTGTGGAAGCACCTTGGAGACCCACTGCAGGCATATGAACAATTGCCACAGCATCCTTTCTCCTCAGCCCTCCTTGTGCTATTTTATAAACTGTTTCTTTAAATGTTCACCCTTATTTTATTTTATACTTACACTCTTTTTTTTTCAAAAATAGTATGAAGACAAATCTTGCACATGTATTTTTTGTGATACATGTGTATGTGGCATTTGTATTCACATGTGTATGAACACCCACATGGAGGGTACACATTCAGTGTATGGCATGAGTATGGAAGCCCCAGGTCATGGTCATATGTCCTCCTCGGTCTCTCTGCACGTGACATATGAGGCAGGGTCTCTCACTGAACCTGGAACATTGGCTATCACTGGTCTCTCTCTCTCTCTGCCTCTCTGGCACTAGGATGGCAGGTGGGACACCACAAATGCCTGCCTGGTTTCTATAGTTCTAGGGATCTGAATCCTAACCCTGAAAAGGCTTTGCCCACTGTACCATCCTTCTTATCCCAAAGATGTCTGGTAGTTACCAGAAAGCAAAACCTCTTGCCACACTTCTTGGCACAGAAGCAAATTAATACACAAAATGATCCACATGCACCCATTATATCAAGTGTTGATTTATATTCTATCAGGCCCTTTCCATTTTTGACAATTATCATTCAAGTGTTAGAAGAAACAGGGTACAGCTGTTTATCAGGAATCCATTCTACAGGAATTCATGTTCTGATAAACCCTCTCCAATTGGAAGTCTCACACGTTGGAAATGAATTTACTACCTCTGACCTACATATCACTGCAGCCTAGCATCAGGACAAGAGGGACTGCCTGGGAGCCTCAGCAGCTGCTGTCCACCAGGAAGCAAGTGTATTGTAACATAATGTGCATTGCTGGTGTGTGAGAAGACCAAAAGTCAAAGTTCAAAGTGAGGAGTCTACTGAATGTCTATTGCTTTGACAGCTAATGTTCCAGGTTCAGTGACAGATCCTGCCTAAAACATGAAGGGAGAGAGAATGAAGACCTTCTCAATGTCTTCCATACTCAACATACACTCCATGTGCACCCCTACATGTGTGCCCACACACATGTAAATACAAACACATATACCACACACACATACAAACACACAAAAAATTATCTTCACAAGCATTTTGAAAAAGAATATAAATATATAGTGGGGAAATCACAGATAAAACCATCCTAAGTCAAGGAGTGTCTGCAGAATGTTCAGCACCTAATAAAAGTGTACGTCTACCCCAACACACCAGGATGAAGTCAGAGCAGCAGCTCCCCACCCCTCAATGAGCTCAGCATTCCACACAACACAAGCTGCTCTCTCCCCCTGAATCTACCAATTTACTTAGAAGTAATAGTAACACATCTTTTTTTAAGACTGTTTTATTGTGGCAAAACATGTGTAACATTTACCATTGCATCCATTTTTTAAACATTTGGAAGTCTATCCTTCAGTATCTCACTAGGGTGATCATTACCACCATTCATTTCCATAGATTGTTTTTATTTTCCCAACCTAAAACTCCATATTTCCTCCTGGAAGAGGTGTTAAGTTTACCAGGATCTATTCCAGAGGGGCTCCTGATGACCACCTACTTTATGTCTCATTGACATATAATTCATATGCAACCTAATATATATTACATATATGTGAGATATATATGTCATGTGTTTATATAATGTTTATATAAAAACATTAGTATGCATATTTATACATTCACCTGTCAAGGGGCATTTGGGTTGTTTTCAGGGTAACATTCTTGATATAATCCCACAATTTAAGATTCTAGACAAATTAAATTGAATGGTAGAAGGTATAAGAAGTCAACAGGGGATTTAGACATGGTACCTATCTCTCAAGGAACTTGTAATTTGTATGGAAAGGAGAGAAAGTAGGAGGAACCAGCATTCACTAATGGATTACCATTGCTAGGTGTTTTACCCAAGTACCTCATGTACTGCCTACAGCAACTTGGAAAGACAAATATTGCAACAATCACTTTGCAGCAGTGGTTCTCAACCTTCCTAATTCTGTGACCTTTCAATACAGTTCCTCATGTCATGGTGACCCCCAACCATAATGTTATTATTGCTGTGACTTCCTCACTGTAATTTTACTGCTGTTATAAATTGTAATGTAAATACCTGATATGCAGGATATCTAATATGTGACTCCTGTGAAAGAGTTGGTCAACCCCAAGGAGTCTCACCCCACAGGTTGAGGACTAGTGATTTACAGCAAGAAAAGCAAAATGTCAATCACTTGAGTCACCACCTGGCAGCAGGAGATTGGGATTCAAACCCACATCTTAGATTCAGAAGCCTGTGTTCCTTCTACCACACATGGGTCCCAATATTTCAAGGGAAGTATGGCAAATCCTGGGGGAGGAGGTAATGCTAGAGGTAATGCTAGAAAGAGCAGGAAGGAACAAGTCAGTCACAATGCAGTGTCTGCTCAAGGGGTCTGAGCTCCACAGAGCAGAAAGAGCTGAGACACTGAGACAAGACACAATCAGAGGTGAATGGGGAGACGCCACAGAAATAATGCGTAACATGAAAGAAGGGAATGGAAGAGTTCAGCCATAGGAAAAGCCAGTTAGAAGATCACTGAAAATAACAGGTGAGAAATAATCAGAATAGAAAAGGAGGTATAGAGGCACAGGGACAACAGGGGGATGGGAGGAACAAACACTCTGACATCAGTGAGCATACATCCTGGCTTAACCAAGACATGTTCTCCTTGTAGAATTATTAATTGTACCTTTTGGTCTCAAAAAGAGCAGAGTTTGGGCAAGAATCTATCGATCACACTGATTATGAGCAACAAGAAAGCAGAACCAGAGGGAACTGACACCAAGATGTGGCACCTGGGTCAGTAAGGAAGACAGAGACCTTTAAAATGCAGGAGGGAGATCAGATCCGGTAATCTGCTGCCAGGGTGAGCATTTACTTAAGGGAGAGGAGCACCTTGCCCGTGGATTTGCGCTGAATCACATGGAGGAAGGCATCATTGATCTAAAAGGAATCCAAAATGGAATATAGTCAAATTTTCATATATGCATATTCCAGCAAATATCTGTCAGATGGTCAATTATTAAAATATTACAATTGAAATAATATTGAAATATTAAGCTGAATCTGCATGAACTTTATATAATATGCAATGCTAAGTCACCACAACTGCAAAGGAAGACAATAATATTTAAGATTAACCAATACACAGAATTTCTCCCCATCTATGCTTATGATTTTCGGTGTTATCAGATAAGTGAGTAACAGCAGGCAGAAAGTCCATGGGTTGGTCCTCATTCTACTGGAAGAATTTTGTATCAGCTTTTGAAAGAATGATACCCCTAGAAGAATCAATATTTTCACTTTTAAAAATTTTGTCATTTCATTAAAATTAACCCAGTTCCTCTGCAACTAAAATTACAACATTTCACAAATCCTTTTTCAGAAATTCAAGGTTATAAGGCAACCATAGTAATGAAAGCAATGTGACTCTGCTAGAAAATAGATTGATGGAATGGAATAAAGGGCCCCAATATAGAAAATAGAGCCACACCCACAGCCAACTGATCTTAACAGGAGCAAAAGCAGCTCAGTGCAGCACGCAGAATGCTTTCAACAAACAGCACTGAGAAAGCTGAACACACATTTAAAAACAAAAGGTGACACAGGCATTCACAAAAGTTGCCTCGAACCAGTTCATAAATTTCAATGTAAAATGCAAAACTGTAAAACTTCCAGGAGACAACACTGAAAAAAATCTAGTTCACTTTGGGTTTCACAATGAATTTTGGGATTCATGAGGGATCCATGAGGGAATGATTAGTAAATAAACTTCATTAAAATTAAGAATGTTGAGGCTGGCAAGATGACCACACAGGTCAGTGTGCATACTATGCAAGTCTGGTGTCCTGGGTTTGATCCCCAGAACCCACATAGAAGTAGAAAGAGGGAACTGACTCCACAGAGTTGTCCCTGACCTCCACATGTGCACTGGGATACATGCACCCACACACATGATAATTATAATTTTTCAGTTCAAATATTTGGGACTACAGAGATAGTTCAGTTTTTAAAAGCATATGAACCTGACTTAGACCTCCTAAGAATCTCCTGTATTCCTGTGACCCTAGCTAGGGAGGCAGAGTCAGGAAGATCCCTAGAGCTCACTAGAAGTTAGTCTAGCCACATCAGTGAGCTCCAGGTTCTATGAGAGACTATCTGAAAAGCCAAGGTAGAGTGATACAAAAAGTCACCTGGCATCCACCTTTATCTCCACATACATGCATATATGTGTACATGCACCTACATATATACATACATATATATATATGCACATACACACAAAAAAAGAAAGTTAAAAATGTCTCCTCTAAAGAAGACATTGTTAAACACATAAAAAGACAAGGCATACATAGCCTTGGGGAAAATCATTGCAAAACATATACCTGACAAAGAGATGGATGGATGGATGGAGATGGATGGATGGATGGATGGATGGATGCATGGATGCATGGATGGATGCAAGCATGGTTAATACTTAGTAATGAGAAAACACCCAACTAAAAAATGACTAAAGATCTGAACAGACATCTTATCAAAGAAGAACCCATGTATCAACTAAGCACATGAGAAGACACTCAGTAGACAGAGATAAAAACAATAATGAGATCCACTATACACCTAACAGGATGGCTAAAAGCCATGGAACTAATACCAACAGTGGTGAGAAAGTAGAGCAGCAGGATCTCTCACTCATTCTTGGTGGGCAGAAAAGGTGGCACAGACACTGTGTAAGGCAGTGTAACAATTTCCCACCAACCTAAACATGCATTTGCCATACCACCCAACAACCACATTTCTGGGTCTTCACTCACATAAACTGAAAACTATGTCAAGATGAAAACACATACATGAATGTTCATAACAATCTTATCCACAACTGGGAAAACCTAAGAGCAAGTGCCTTTCAATAGGTGATTGGATAAGCAACCTGGTACATTCATGCAATAAAGTATCATTCGTTGACAAGGAAAAAGAAGGAACTAAGTTGGGCATAGTGGCACACACCTTTAATCTTAGAACTTGGGAAACAGAGGCAGGGGAATCCAAGTTTGGGGCCAGCCTGATCTATGAAGTGAGTTCTAAGACAACCAGGACTACATGGAAAGATGAAAAAAGACCCTGTCTCAAAAGAAGAAAAAGAAAGGGAAGGAAATGGGAAAGAATGAACTATCAAACCACAGAAAGTCATAGAAGAACCTTAAGTGAATGCTGTTAATAAACCAAGAACAGCCTGAATCTTTCTGTATACTTAAACCTACTTTTAAAATAGTCTATAGAAAAATGATGAGGACAAAGAATGGAATTAAAACGTAAAAAGTGGGACAAACCAAACTGTCTCTATTTGCAGACAGTAGAAGAATCTACATAGGAAAATGAGCCACAGCAACAAAAATTAAAAAGGCCATCAAAGTAGGGAAAACAAAAAGAATTAGCTTATAAAAACTATTTACTATCTGTATATTGGAAATATCAATGAGTAAATGTAACAGAAGTAAAATACTATTTTCAAAAGTAACAAAAATAGCAATATTTGTTTTAAAAAATATAAAGAATATCCCATAAGATCTTATGAAAAATACTTTAAGTTCTGCTAAAATATGTGAAAGATCTAAACAAATGACTACACAGCCCTACTTACAGATAAAACGACAAATGTGAAAAGGAAGAACAAAGGTGTAAAGTTACCCTTCTATGCATTAAAACATACTTCAAAGCTACACACATAAGAACTGTACAATGCTAGTACATGAGTATATATTTGAACCATGAAAGGATAAAACAGAGAGCAGATCTGTATGTCCTGAAACTTGAAGAAAGATGAAAGTAGCATCCCAAATCATGGAAAAAGACTATAAGGCTGAGAAAACTTGCTTGGTTGCTACAAATAGGAAGATAATTAGTTGGCCGAGATATACACAATGCAAAGGTAATCAAATAATAATCAGTCCCTAAGGTAACATAACACTATAAATGTGCCTGTACAGTCCTAGCTATTCTGGAGGCAGAGGCAGGGAGATGGCTTGAGCACAATTGTTCAAGGCCACCTTAGGCAACACAGCAAGCCCCTATCTCAGTAGTTCTCAACCTTCCTAATGCTGTAGCCCTTTAATACAGTTCCTCACATGTGGTAACCACCCCCATCATAAAATCATTTTATTGCCACTTCATAACTGTAATTTTGCTACTGTTATGAATCATAGTGTAAATATCTGCTATGCAGGATATCTGATATGGGACCCCTGTGAAAGAGTTGTTTGACCCCCAAAGGGGTTGCAACTCACTGGTTGAGAACCACTGCCCTATCTCAACAACTCAAACCTATAAAACTAATAAACACGAAAATCATTTTGTTGCTGGGATAATTAAAGACTCTGAAACAAGTCATTCTAACCACAACTATAAAACAAAATATTGATGTGTTAGAGTAGCTTAACTGTAGACAATAGTAGCAAAGTGAGACAGACTGGGAGGCTTCTGTAACCTAACTGCTTACAGACTAGTTCAAGGACCACAACTGTCTGCAATCCCACCTGCATCTTTATAGAAGCTTAATCTGAATTGTAACAAGATCCTCCAGGTGTGGTGGTTTACATGAGAAATTTTGGCAAGTTCTGGACCACTTGGTCCTCAGCTGGTGCTGATGCTTGGGAAAGTTATGAAACCTTTTGAGTGGTATCTTGCTGGAGAAAGTATGTCCCTGAAAGAGACCTCACTAAACCTCACTCTCTGTGCTTTGTGTTAGCTGTTAAAGATCTTTTAGCTTCCTGTTCCAGCCATCTGCTACTATTCCTCCCCATCATTATGGACTCTCCCACTGGACCCATAAGCTACAATAAACTTTTTCTTCTGTTAAGTCCCTTTTGGTCATGGTGTTTTAGCACAGCAACATAAAAGTAACTAATATACTAGGTGACTCACAACACATTAAAGTTGAGAAACACAGATCACACAAAGAACTGGGCCCCAAATAGGAAACTCAAAACAGACAAAATACAATTCAAAGAACTAGAAACCTGAGTGCTTTCCAAATATAGAAAGTGGGAGTTTGCATGTGTGATTGTAAAGGTGGGAACACAGACTTGAGGACTGAGTGGGGCTTTCATTGTATATGCCAGGCAAACACTTCACTGAGTTGTAGCCCTAGCCCAGCCAGCTAGCAAATATACAGAGAGGTGCTTAAACTCATTGAAGTCAGGAAACTCACATAAAAATAAGGTATTTCTTTATGCCTTATTATTATGGTAAGTATCAGAAAGATGGACACTGCTACATAGCAACAAAATGACAAGTAAACAAGAGCTCCCACTCCTCCTGGCAGGTTCAAAAACCTGGTTGGGTCATTCTGCAGAGTGACTGGCAATCACAATGAGTATGCATATTACCATAACCTAATATTCCTGCTCCTAGCAAAACAGTCCCCCCAAAATTGCTGCACAAGTCCCTAAGTTTAGACCTATCAGGTTGTTTATTATCGTAACTTATTATGGTGTCACAAAATCAACCTCGAGATTTATTGTGAGTATATTTGCAAACCATGGTGGGTGTATGCCACCACGTACCACTGCCTGGTTCTGGAAAGCAATGGGATAAGCAGAGAAACAGCAGCAGCACCCGGTCTTAGCACAGCACAGGGCCTGAAAGCAAGAAGCAGACCCAGATCAGGAGCACACCACCAGTTATGTAACTTACAGATAACATACAACAGAGTGGAAAATAAATCAACACTTTTAATCAATTAAAAAAATATATAACACACAAGCCAGGCTGCAGTGGTGCACACCTTTAATCCCAGCACTCAGGAGGCAGGGCAAGTGGATCTCTTTGAGTTCGAGACTAGCCTGGTCTACAAGAGCTAGTTCCAGGACAGGCTCCAAAGCAATACAGAGAAACCCTGCCTCAAAAAACAAAACAAATAAATTAATTAATAGATAAATAAATAAGGTAACACACAAATATGTCCATGTGCTTTACAAGGAAAGTCCCACCCACTGAAATGCATCAAACATACTACAGAGATGTGCTTGGAAAGAAGAAAGTGGGGACAGTAGGGAACGAAGAGTCAATGGTATAACAGAAGACAAACTTTTACAACAGCAAATGATTGGCCTTGCATAGTCCATGTGTTTGTTAATACACACTTTAAAAAGAGATTGCTGGTTAACCAACCCTTTCCATTTTGAGATTCTCCCCAGAAAGCTCACACAAAATAAACAGCTAAAAATAAGTAGAGAAATCAATCAATCATGCCACTCTCTGTGCAGCATGAAATCTGTTTTCAAAAACATCTGCATTGCGGGGTTCTGCACCTTAAGAGACTTTTCCACAGTGCAAACAGACTCGCTGGGAGGAGGTAGAGGAAGTCTAAGACAGATATTAGGAACACTCATGCCTGTCACTATCTCCAGGTGACTCACCACTGCATGGCTCTCCCTGTCAGGAAGGAGCTGTTCATTCCCCAAGATTTGACACAGCCTTACAGTAGAAAGTAGCAGAGAAAATAAGTATTATTTGAGAGAGTGGTGCTTCACCACTCAGCATCCCAGGGAGATGAAGATTGCCCTGCAGATGAATGTTAACACAAAAAAGGAAGCTGTGGCTTCAAATGCTGAGTATTGTTTTCAACCATTTTGTATATAAACCCTTTATAAAAATGAATCCAATGCTTACCTGGCTTGCTAAAGAGATGAGACTATGTGGAAAGCTTAATCTTAAATTCCAGGCCCAACTGCCACTTCTGTTACGACTGTAATTGCTTCTAAAAGTAACTCAACCCTATCTACTTGTACCCAGTGCTGGGAAACAGGGAAGCAATGGATTCTGGGGCCCAAAGTTAACAGAGAACAATAAACTTCTGAGTGAATGCCTGCGAGGCAAAACACAAAGCTAAGAGCAGCTACAGAGGTCTGTTGACACTGCCCTGCATCCTATAGGCTGTTACAGACAGGGAGCCGCTGGCACTGAAGCTGGAACACAAGCTGTACTAAGCACATTGGTTTTCTGCCTTGAGGGGAATGAAGCAGTAATTAAAAACGTCTGGTGAGACACGCAACCTGGAATTTGAGGAAAGGAAAGATAATACTTTTGTTTTAAGGTGAAGGTTCTGCTTTTGGAATTTTTAATTAGCTCATCAAGTAGGAATAATCAGAGTACTTAGAGTCCCCAAATATATCATGCTGATTCATGCCTCCCATTAGAACTTGTCTCTTCCCCTATCAGCACTCGCCTGAGGTCTTTCCAACTGAAAAATAAACTCAAGGGCAGGACTAAATCCTACATTTTCATGGGCTGTCATACAGAATGTTCTCAGTGAATGATGAATAAAACAAATCCAGGAACAAGTGAGTGAATGTACCTGACTGAGTGGGATTTTCTATTAAAAGGTGAAACCCTTTGGTTAATGGCACTGCTGAATTACATTCATCATGTCCTCATTCTGACATGAAAGATCTGAATCCTCTTCTAAAAGTTAGTCAGTGACAGAGTGACAGCTCAGTGAAATACTGCTTTTCCGAGCATGTGAGAAGTCCCTTGTTCAAGTCCCGTGGTATTATACATATACACACACATACACATACACACACAAACACACACACACATTCACACACAATTCACACACATACACACACACTTACACATATACACAC
Source organism: Cricetiscus sungorus (assembly GCA_030556225.1). Taxonomy (NCBI): domain Eukaryota; kingdom Metazoa; phylum Chordata; class Mammalia; order Rodentia; family Cricetidae; genus Cricetiscus; species Cricetiscus sungorus. Next base: position 33,295,421 of record JANBXA010000730.1, read on the forward strand.
ACATACACACTCACACACATACACATATACTTACACATACATACACACACTCACACATATACACACACTCACACACATACACACACACACTCACACACACATACACACATACACACACACTTACATACATACACACATACAAAAGTCAATCATTGTATTTCCTTAGAAAACAGATGCAGCGATGTAGAGAGCATATAAACTCATAAAAAGATGCTCAAGATTTCTGTTCACTAGGATAATATAAGTTACACTCACAAACAGCTAACTTTATATATTAAGTGCTGACAGATACAAAACAACTCCAACTCTCAGGGATTATTGGTAGGGAATGTAAAAATGGTTCAACCACTCTGGAAAGCAGTTGACAGTTGGTTTAAAAGTTAAATATAATATTAGAAAATAGGTAGAAGCAAAATCCCAAAATGTTAAAGCAGACAGTTCAACTTCTAGCCTACATATCTGCCGTGGTCCACAATGCTCCACTCACGGGAAACCCATTTGCATGGGCTTTAATAGGAATGGCATAAGGTGGCTTTGTCTTCAAAAAAAGCATGGGGTGTAGAGGCTGAAGCAGAATTGTTTCAGAATAATGGAGATAAAGTGAAAGGGCTCATGGTGTCAGCAAGCCTGCCCTTTTCTTACAGACATCAACAGCTACTCCTTTTAAGATTATACATAGGTTTCCTTTAAACAAACCATTTAGAAGCAATTGAAATCAAATTCTGGCCCTACATCATTCTTGCTTAATGACATTATTTAGGTACCATAGGAAATGAGGGGAAAAAATAAAGCCAATTAAGTATCTGTATAGTTTTTAATGTTCAATGTAAACTTAGTATATATCCTAGAAATCACAATCCTAAAATAGATAAAGCCATACTTCTACAAAAATTATTAGTCAAACATGAAAACAATCACATGCCTAGTAATAGTAACTGAATAAACAAGCTGTGGTATATCCATTAGCCATCCAATGAAACACCACTCATCCTCTTTATAATATAGTTTCCAATTAAAAAGGGAAACAATACCATTTCACAACAAGGGAAGGAACTACTGATGCATTCAGCAACCTCGCATAAACTTCCAAAGAAGTATGCAAAGTTAAAGAATCCAAAACCATGGGGCTGGAGAGATGGCTCAGTAGTTAAGAGAACTGACTACTCTTCCAGATGGCATGGGTTCAATTCTTGTAACCCACACATGGCACAACCATCTGTAACTCTAGTCACAGGGGATCTGACATCTTCTTCTAGTCTCTGTGGGCACCAGGCATGCATGTAATATACAGACATGCATGCATTTAAAGCACCCATACACATAAAACATAAACAAATTTAAAAGTAAAATTATATAAGTCAACAAAAAATAATCCAAAAGCAAAAGGCCATGGACTACATAAAACCATTTATATGGTATTCTAGAAAAGGCCAAATTATAGGGAAAAAAACAGACTAGTGATTGCAAGGGGCTATGAGGTAGGAAAGGAGGATGGATTACAAAGGGGGCACAAGGAAACCTAAGACGATGGAAATAGACTTGGTTGTAATGCGATAATTGCATAGCTACATTTGCTCATCAGACTCAGAATGCCATCTAGGTACAGTGACATGCACCTATAATCCTAGCAGCTAGAGAGACTGGCAGGAGCATCTCTTCAATTAAAGAGTTCAACATAAGACTGGCCAATACAGCAGCATACCCTGGATTCCTTAGAAATAGAGCCCAATTAAAGACACTCATCTCCATCACAATACCTCAAGACTCAGAGACTAAGGGCTGGAGAGATGGCTCAGCAGTTAAGAGCACTGGCTGCTCTTCCAGTGTCCTGATTTCAACTTCCAGCAAACAAATGGTGGTTCACAACCATTTATAATGAGATCTGATGCAATAATAATAATAATAATAATAATAATAGTAGTAGTAGTAGTAGTAGTAGTAGTAGTAATTGGAGATCTACAGAAGAGAGGGGGCAGAAAGACTATAAGAGCTTGAGGTGATAACTTCAAGGAAGTGTGTTCTCCAGAACTGGCAGGGTAGATGTACATATGAACTCACAGAAATGGTGACAGCATGAACAAAACCTGCACAAGCTTGAAGCTAGACACATCTCAGAATGGAGATGGTAAGGTGGGTATGAAGTCCTGCCCCTAGCTGAGAAGCTATTGGCATTTTATTGCTGCTGAGAAAATGAAAGTCAGTTATTTTCAATGGAATGGTAGCTGGTGCATTGATCGCACTACAAGGCAAGCCCCACTTTTGAGACTCCTCAGCCAACACAAACTGGACTTTACGGTTTTTAAGGGGTCAGTGAATAGAGAATACAAATGAATATGATGTTGGGTGGGTGGGAAACTGGGGGAAGATCTGGGAGGAGATAGAAAAGTGGGATGAAAATAATCAAAATATATTAATGAAATTCTCAAAGAATAAATAACAAATTATTTTAAAAAATAAAACACTCCTTTTGTGGCATCTTCTAGGCAGTTAACCATGTCAAGATGAAGCAGAACATCTCTTTCCCAGCCACCAGCTGTCAAGAACTCATTGAAATGGACAATGAACACAAACTTCCATACTTTCTATGAGAAGTATGGCCACAGAAGCAGCTGCTGATGCTCTGGATGAAGAGTGGAAGGGTTATGTGGTCCAAATTAGCGATGGGAATGACAAACAAGGTTTTCCCATAAGGCAAGTTGTCTTGACCCATAGTGGAGTGCACCTTCTGGAGAGTAAGGGACATTCTTGTCCCAAGAAAAACTGGAGAAAGGAGTGGAAATCTGTTTGGGAACACATTGTGGATGCCAAGCTGAGTGTTCTCAACTTGGTTATTGTAAAAAGGAGAGAGAATGATATTCCTGGACTGACAGACCACACTACTATGCCTCAGGTACTGGGGCCAAAAAGAGCTAACAGAATGCAAAAGTTTTTCAATCTCTCTAAAGAAGATGATGTCCACCAATATGTTGTCAGAAAGCCCTAAACAAAGGAAGTCAGAAGCCCAGAATCAAAGTCCCCAAGATTCAGCATCCTGTTCCTCCATGTGTCCTGCAATGCAAGTGCTCTGTAGAAACAACACACTAAGAAAAATGAGGAGGAGGCTGCAGAATGTGCTAAACTTTTGGCCAAGAGAATGAAAGAAGCCAAAGAAAAATGCCAGGAACAGATTGCCAAGAGACGTAGGCTGTCCTTGCTGAGAACTTCTACTTATAAGTCTGAGTCCAGTCAAAAATAAGTCTTTAAGGGTAACAAACAAATGATCAGACCTTGAAGCACACACACATACGCGCGCACACACACACACACACACACACACACACACACACACACACACACACACACACGCACGCACGCGCACACATGCACTCTAATGTTTCCATTGAGGGTTGCAATTGCAGGGCAACAAAGGTAAGGGGAAAGGGAAATTGAATCAAAGGAGAATGGAAACAGAGTAGTGGTGTGTTACAGATCCTCAACTGGTTGTAACTTCCAAGGTTCACAGAGCACCTGCTCATATGGGACCCCATGTGAAAGTCATTAATTTCTAGTCATTAATTCTATTCATGTGTCCCCACTCCCCAGAGTCTATGCCCAAAGTCCCATTCCCTTCCTACTTCATTGCTAACCCACTGCCAGGCTCTGTCCCCATCCCCAGTAAACTTCTGATAATGAGGTGCAAGCCACACCAGTCAGAAGAACAGGTGAGTGACCCACCTGCGAGCTGAACTTTCCTACTCCCCAGATTCTGTTCCCAAAGACCCACTCCCATTTCAACACACACCCCACTGCTATGCCCTGTTCCCAACTCAGTGGACTTACTTCTACTGCTCAGGTGCAGCCTACACCAGTCAGAAGAACAGAGACCCCCCCCCCTCGCTGCACCAAAAGCTGAGCTAGCTGCCAGAGAGCCAGCCCTCAACTTAGACAGAGACTCTCTACTAGATCAGAGAGTCATGGTGGCCAGAAATCCAGGCCACAAAAACCAGAAGACTGAAGAGGAAAAAGAAGCCAAGGAACAAAACACCCATCCAACAAAGACAAACTCAGAAATCAGCACCTATAATCATCCCAAACCCAGGTTTCTAAACCCCAGAGCAAGAACACAATCAACAACCTCCAGGGCACCACCAGAGCACAGCTATCCTTCAACAGAAAGACCCTTAAAAAGGAAATGAAAACTCCCTTAAAGAAATCAAAGAAAAGACAAAATATTGGAGGAAACTAATAAATCCCTTAAAGAAAGCCAAGAAAACACAACAAACAGGTAAAGGAAACAATCCATGACATGAAAATTGAAATAGAAGCAATAAAGAAAACACAGCTTAGAGAATTAAAAAAATGGGAAATCTGGGTAAGTGAACAGTAACTACAGACATTAGCATTATCAACAGAATACAAGAGGTGGAAGAGAAAATCTCAGGCATTGAAGATACAACAGAAAAAAATAGATTTATCAGTAAAAGAAAATGTTAAATCTAAAAAAACTCCTGACGCAAAACACCCAGGAAATCTGGGACATCATGAAAAGACTGAACCTAAGAATAATAGAAATAGAAGAAGAATCCCAGCTCAAAACCCCATAAAATGTATTTAACAAAATCATAGAAAAAGATTTTCCTAACCCAAAAAAGGACATGCCTATAAAGTTACAAAAAGCTTACCAAACACCAAATAGATTTAATCAGAAAAGAAAGTCCCTACACCACATAATGATCAAAACACTAAACATAAAGAATAAAGAAAGAATACTAAAAGCTGCAAGAGAAAACAGTCAATATATAAAAACAGATCTATTAGAATTACACCTGAATTCTCAATTGAGACTCTAAAAGCCAGAAGGCCCTGAGAAGGTGTCTTGCAGACGCTAAGAAACCACAGATGCCATCCCAGACTACTATACCCAACAAAACTTTCAATCATCACAGACAGACGAAACAAGTTATTTCATGAAAAAGTCAAATTTAAACAATCTCTACCTACAAATCCAGTCCTACAAAAGATATAAGAAGGAAAAATTCAACCCAAGGAAGTAAACTCACACCAGCAAAACCCAAAGAAGGGACACACACACACACACACACACACACACACACCAACAACAACAACAACAAAATAACATTGTTCATTAATAACTCTTAATATCAATAGACACAATTTCCCCAATAAAAAATATGACTAACAGAATGGAAAAAAAAAACAGGATCCATCCATCTGCAGCATACAAGAAACACACCTCAATATCAAAGACAGACATAACCTCAGACTAAAGGGTTGGAAAAGAGTTTTCCGAGCAAATAGACCTAAGAAGTAAGATGGCATAGCTATTTCAATATCTAACAAAACAGACTTCAAACCAGAATTAATCAAAAAGTATGGAGAAGAACATGTCATACTTATCAAAGAAAAAAATCTATCAAGATGGCATTTCAGTTCTTAACATTTATGCTCCAAACACAAGGGCACCCACATTTGTAAAAGAAACATTATTAAAGCTTATGTCACACGTCAAACCTCATATATTAATAGTGGGAGACTTTAATAGTTTTGTCATCCAGACAAAAACTAAACAGAGAAATAATGGAGCTAACAGACATTAAGAATCAAATGGGCCTAATAGCTGTCTACAGAACATTTTACCCAAACACAAAAATATACCTTTTTCTCAGCAGGTCACAGAACTTTCTCCAAAACTGACCACATACTCAGTCACAAATCAGGTCTCTGTTGATACAAAAAAACTGAAATTCTATTCATGTGGCAACCTCACCTGACCTTTAGACAAGGGATAATATCAGACTTATGAGATCTGAATGCTGTGTTAGGTCAGAATGTACGCAGCCAGCATCATAAAGAAAACAGATTGCTACCTCAGCAACAGTATTCTCTAAACAGATCATATGCCAATATGTAATCTACCCAGTACAGCACAGACATCAAACTACAGTAAATAGTTATGTTCCAGTATAAATTCAAAACCTAAAAACTATGGTTCTAGTCCTGTCCCCTGAGATGTTCATGCAAAAGTTTTCTTCATGGGGACAGGAAAAGCTCAACTCTGTATTTTATAACAATACTATCTATCATAGATATTTGATATTTGAAAGTTACCAAATTCAATGTTTTTTCATGTGTATTATCTGATTTAATTCTCACAACCAGCATAGCAGGTAGAGTATATTACTGCCCCATTGTAAATGATGGCAGAAAAATGATGGCTACTCATAGCCAGCATCTGAACTCTGGGGTTCTGACCTCAATAAGTTATTCAACAGATATGTGAGGGACAATAGCTCAAATCTGTAGCTGGAGAGGTACAGATAATATGCAGCCCCTATCTTCATGGAGTCTGTGCTCTATGACAAAGATGGGCATCGAACAAGTAATTTCAAGTAAATGAGAAAACAGAGAGACACTGCAGTACAGGCTCCAGCCCACTAAGAGAACAATAATGCAAAGTTTATTGTCATATTAATACAAATTACCAAGGTCAGCTCTATAAAAGCACCAATCACTCTGACACTGTACATATTTTAAAAGTTCGGTGACTATTTTCTAATCCCAACAAGTTCTGACAAATAATTAATGTTTAAATCAAAACAAAGTTCAATTATATATTCACTTACCCTCAGTTTTAAATGAACAAAATGTGAAAATTGTCATCACTTATGTAAAAACAAGAGTCCTGACCATTTTAATTACAAGGTATCTCTTTCATGTAGATATTTCTAAGATAGATAGATAGATAGATAGATAGATAGATAGATAGATAGATAGATAGATAGATAGGCCTCACACTATAGATACAATATGTTCTGGCTATGGTAGCCAGAACCACAGCACCTTTTTTAAAAATAATTTATTTAACTTTATTTTATGTGCATGAAGGTAGCAGAACCCCTGCAACTGGGGTTACAGACAGCTATGAGGTGCCATGTGGGTGCTGGGAATTGAACCCAGATCCTCTGGGAGAAGACCATGTGCTTAACTGCTAATCCATCTCTCCAGCCCCAGAACCACAGCACTTTAATCCCACCACTTGGGAAGCAGAAGTAAGCAGATTTCTCTGAATTTTAAGCCAGCCTGTTATACATTTAAGATACAGGCCAGCCAGAGGTACAAGAGAACCAGTCTTAAAAGAAGAAGAAGAGGAAGAGGAAGAGGAGGAAGAAGAAGAGGAGGAGGAGGAGAAGGAGAAAGAGGAGAAGAAGAAGAGGAGGAGGAGGAGGAGAAGGAGGAGGAAGAGGAGGAGTCTAACATGGTCATGAGCAGAGAGATTCTGGTGTCTGACCAGCTATGTCTGCATGTCAACTCCAACACAACACATCATAGGGCAGCTCTCTTGGCTTCAAAGTCCAAGTTCTTCACCAATAAAAGGTAATAAAACAATGGGCAGACCACAAAGAGTTTCTCTGAAAGTTAAATGAATGAATGCTTGCAAAGTTCTTAGCCTCTGGTATCTCTCTAAATTGTCTGCCTGGTTGTAGATGCAGAAAGAGAAGAAACAACAAATGTGTGATGTGTGGATGGACTTGGTGTTAAGAAGCCAGAATCAGAAGGCCACTAGAAAGCACCTAAGTCAGCAGAGGGGGCAGATCCAGGCAGTCTCAGTAAAGAGCCCTTCCTGGGAGGCAGAAAGGCAGATGGAAGTTGGCAGATAGTAATTAGAGCTAATTCATGTTTGGGAGGAAAGAACAGCAATGTGGACAATTAAAGTGATTTTCCCCATGCCTCAGCAACACTGAAAACACATCAGTGGAGGGAGGAGACTTTCACCTACCACTTATTTGCCCTCCCACAGAGTGATCAGCCTCTTCCTCTACCAACAGGTACAGTCTCTGGGTGATAGGAAGCCATAGCCTGAAAGGGACCTGGAAGTTATAGAAACTGGTACTTTTCAAGTCTTTAAGCCACAAAAGCTTTTTTTAAAAGGAAAGTATATGAATGAAAAAGTAAAGGCATGCAGCTACTTAGGCTTCTGAAGAAATGTGTTCCCAGAGGCCAGCAGCTGTGGTCCCCACTTCCCACTCACATTCCCACCACAGCTCCTAAAACATCATCTGAGCGCCACAGATAATGACCTTCTCCTTGATTCTACAGCAGAAACTGAAGGTCAGGAAGTGGAGGGGGGGGAGACTCCCAGATACTACAGGGGAAGCTGGCTAAGCTAGAACTGAATACAACCCATTTTCTAAAGGCCACAGCCTCTATCAACAGTCGGCCACTTTCTTGACTCACACACCAAAAAGAAAACGGACACACACTGCTTCAAGAGAATATGCTTTGTCACAAGAACAAATTACAGATGGGAGGCAGGTAATCCATGAAGTGGGGCACTGAGAGCCTAAACCCTGCTAATCCACATTTGAACAGGACATGGTCTTCATCACAGACTAGAGCTACCAAACAAGGTTGTTAGTTCCTGAAAGAAAAGCAGGCATCACAGGAAATGCCTAGTAGACTCACATTCACAGCCAGGCTCCACATGGATGCATGCAGTTCTGCTGGGAAGGAAGTTGAAGCTACGTTAATGAGACTGGGTGGGGTGGGGGTGGGGGCTAAAACAGGGATCGAATACCTAACAGAATGAACTGCAGTGACTAATGCATTGATTAGAGTCTTCTAGTGCCCAGAATGATTTATGTTCTTGTCACAGCACCCAGCTCGGATCATCTGGTTTACACTTTGAGGCATCTGTACTTGAAAACCAAAGGTCAGGCCATGTGCTTCCTCCTTGGGACTCTATGTTGCACAGTTCAAGGTTCAAATCAACACATGTAAATTATTTTCTAAAGTACTGTGACTTTCCTCCATTTGAGTCACCAGTGACAGACAGAGCTCTCAAAATTCAGCATAATCCTGCATCTACGTCAAAAGCTAGGAGACTGGCAGGAATCTGGATACACTGAAGTCTATGACACACCACACCACTGCTTAGTATGGACATCCCAGCACTCAGGATAGCATTTTTACCTTTTCAGTCCATAAAAGGAGGGTTGATAATAAGTACTGGGAGATAAGGTTGCCAGATTTGACAGATTACTCCCCAGCCTGATCTGTCCCACATTCCTTACATGTTGCCTCACCTTCTCCAGTTTGAACACAGCACCAGTGTGCGGGTGGATGAGCCCTTGCTGGCAGTACTGCAGGGCTGAGGACAAGCTCTTGGAAAACAATGCAAAGTCCTGGTGCTGGTAGCGACCCCAGTACAGGCCCATGGCAGAGATGTTCTTCAGGAGCAGCAAGTTGCTAGGCAGAGAGGCGATGCTTCCTCCAGCGAATCCCAGCACCACAATCCTGCCTTCCCACGCCAGGCTGAGGGAAAGGAGAGAGGGGGAAAGGTTATAAGAAGCAGTAGACAGGGATGGGAAGACAGCTCAGTCAGTAAAGTGTTTGTAGTGCAAGCATGAGAACCAGAGTTCTGATCCAAGGCATTCACATAACAAAGAAAGGCATGGTGGTACATCCTAGCACTGGAGGCCCTACACAACCACATTAACTGAGATGGTAACCTCTTGATTCAGTGGGAGACACTGTCTGGAAAAAATCAGGTGGAGACGAATAGAGGAAGAGATCCAACACCAACCTCTGGCCTCCACACAAGCATACATGGGCAAGTACACCAGCCCCAACATGTGCATATACACATACACCACACACACACACACACACACACACACACACAGAGAGAGAGAGAGAGAGAGAGAGAGAGAGAGAACAATGGACATGTATTCTCATCAAGATAGCTACTATAAAAAAGAAAATGGCCAGGTGGTGGTGTCACATGCCTGTAATTTCAGCACTTGGGAGGCAGAGGCAAGTAGATCTCTGAGTTTGAGGCCAGCCTGGTCTACAGTGTAAGTTCTAGAGCAGCCAAAGCTACACAGAGAAACTCTGTCTTGGGGGAAAAAAGTTAAAAGCACATTTAGTAACTCTATTCCTGTATATCTGAGAGAACCAAAAGCAGAGCGCTGAGGGATATCTGCGCATACCTATGCCTATGACAGCATCATTCCCAAATAGCCAAGGGGGAGAAACAAGCCAAGTGTCCTCTCCAAATGAAAGGATAAAATGTGACACACACACAAACATACATGCTCAAACATGGGACAGTATTCCACCTCTACAAGAAAGGAAATCCTGTCACATGCTGTTGGGGACTAGCCCCACGGGTCAGGGCCACATGCTGTCACACAGGTACCCTCCAGGACAGTGTGCTTTAGAATCAAGGCTGTCCCTTACTGTGGAATAATCTTTCTATACACTATGATTTATGTGTCACTCTGATTTAATAAAAAGCTAAACAGCCGATAGCTAGGCAGGATTTTCGGGGCTGAGAGAACACTGAGAAGAAGGGTGAGTTGCCAACTAGAACAAGAAGGAGAAAGACATGCAGAAGGACAGGTAAATGCCACGAGTCATGTGGCAAAAAAGAGATGACTAAAAATGGACTAATTTAAGTTATAAGAGCTAGTAGGACAAGACTAAGCTATCCGCCAAGCTTGCAAAATTAATATGTCTCCATGTCATGATTTGGGAGCTGGTTGACAGGACAGAAAAAGTCCACCTGCAGTCTCTTCCACTGTGAAAGGGTATTGGGTATCAACAAATGTAACTCCATGGGCCGAATTTCAAGGCAACTCAGCTTGAAGATTTTTAATCTAGGCAACAGGAATAAGACAGATGATGGCACAAGCAGTCTCTTTAAACAGAGACACTTTAGGGCTTCTGAAGGCATGGTACCTTCTTTAGAGAATTCTGAATGATCTATAAAAAACCCCCAACCTTTCTGGAGCCCTTTGTGAAAAGTACCACAGAGCATGCTACACGTGAATTATAAACAACAGCTCTGCATGGGTCTCTGATAGAAGACATGTGTGTGGTTGTTTGGGCTTTGTTTGTTGTGTTGTTTTGTTTTTCTTCTTCTGAAAGGAAATGCAAACCACAGTTATTCAGATGGAAAGATGGAAGGCACAAGAGGAGTAAGTCCACTTGGTCTCTGTTCTTCCCTAAGCACAGGACTGGCACCTCGAGTGATTCTCAGTGACCATGTGCCTGCTTCCCAGATCAAGGGATTCCTTCCGGATTCTTTCCAGTGCTAACTGGATTCCCTCTGTGGCCAGGCTGCTGTCACTGCTCTTGTTTTACAACTTCAAATTGAGATACACTACAAAGCATGGATGTAAAAAATAAAACCAGGCCAGCTGTGGTGGCTCATGTATTCTTGTGATCTCAGCACTCATGAGGCAGAGGATCAGGAGTTCAAGGCCAGCCTTGGCTACAGAGTGAATTTCAGGACAGCACAGCAAATATCCCATCTTAAGAAACCCACGAGGAAGAGGGAAAGTGAAGGGTAGGTGGGAGCGGTGCCCTCAGAACACACCAGAAGCCCTGGTGGAATCACAAAGAAGCTGGGAAGATAGAACAGTCCCACCAAGCCTCCAGGGACACATACTTAATCAGAAAACCAAGAAAGCACACAGCTGCTCTGCAGGGCCAACACTGGCATGAGGGCTTGTGCCTTGGTGCATAACCAGCTGGGGACTGGGGAACTGCTGCTACAGCAATCCTAACATCTGAACAATGATCTCCCCTGAACCCTGTACTCCCGTGTATTTAAAGCAGTTAGTGGGGGCCGGGGAGCTGGATTTAACACATGGATAATTTCTGAAGTCTTCGGCATTGCCAACTAGAGAGTCTGCAGTCATTTTTTGAATATTTTCCAGTTGGGTATTTTGTTTTTACTATATTTAAGCATTTCCTGATTCTCTCTGCTTCTGTTCCTTGTCACCCACCCACTCAGCTATTCTCGTTGATGCTGGTGCTTGCAGGAGACGTGAGCAGCAAAGGCAGGGAGAAGCCAAGGCAGTTGGAGTTAGAGAAGCAGGAAGGGTCTGTGGAGCCCCAGCTCTGGCCATCATGGATAGAGCACCACACGTACCTGCGGACAGACTCCAGGAAGACATCTCCTCCCACCATGTCAATGGCCACATTCACCCCACCGCTGCCCACCAGCCTCTTCACCGCATCCTTGAGGCTGCCCTGGCTGTAGTTCACGCTGGACTGTGCACCCCTCTGCACTGCCAGCTTACACTTCTCGTCGCTTCCGGCTGCAGCTATGACCTAAGGGAAAACACAAGGTTTCCAATGGTCCAGATCATGTCATAGGACAGGTACATCCTACCAATCTAGACTCCAGCCAAAGTGCTTCTCAAGGAACTCCTCCTGTCCAGGCATTGGCCTTGATCCCAACACTGACAGCATCTCACTGGCCCCTCCATGTACCGTAAATTCTGAAGTGCACAGTTCGAGGAACCGCATATGTCTAGTTAGTTTAAAAAGCAATGAAAGTTCCCTCCAACTCCACATGAAAACTGCCATTTATTGAGCACCCACTATGAGCCACACAGTAACAATACAAGCTGGACGTCATGGTTGGGGTCAAGAAAGCAAGATGTACTGTGTGGCAGGAAAGGAGTGAGGCGCCACAAGCACAAACCAGAGATTTCTAGTCTAGATCTTGAAGATCAGGCAAGGCATCCCAGTGATCCCAGCGGGTGAACATAAGCCAGTGGAAATTCCTGAAGTCAGACAGACGAGGGTTCAAATCCTGGCTCTCCTACTCACAAGCTGTGTCACACCAGACAATTCATTTAGGAAGAACTAACAACACAGTGTTACATTTTTTCAGGCAGTATTCTAAATGCTTTATGTATATTAATAATTCACTTATTCATGATAGCTCAATGAAACAGACACCATTAATTAGCTCTGTTATTGATGAAGAAAAAGAGGCAAGTTAAGAGAAGTTTAGTAAATTATCCAAGGGATACTACACAGCTGAGACCCAATCCAGGTAACTTCCTTAACCAGGCTCTACACACAGAACCTCCACACTATCTGACAGCTTCTCCAGGTATCAGCTGCCTCTAATCAAAGAAAACTTATTTCTAAAGGTAAGTGGAACCCTGAATACAGAGCCCTGGGGATGGGGGTAGATAAGTTACAGCCAATATCAGACATATGCAATGGCTTATTCTATTTAAACTTCAGAGGAACATTGTGGGGAAGGCACAATTACTGCCCCTCCATCACTGCAGAGATACAGACTCAGAGAGACTAGGCAATCAAGCCAGGATCACCCATATAGTAAGTGGCAGAAGAAACTGCAAAGCCAGGAATAGTGCCTTCCTCCAAAGTACGCTTTTTCTGCTTTGTCATTTTGGGGGAAAACCATGCCTAAGGCTAAGGCCCAAAACAGATGTGTGGCCAGTCCAGGAAAGTCCCAAAGCTGTAAGCACTGAAGTGTTGCCTAGAAGTGCCTTGTCAGTGAGGATACCCCACAAAGTTCAAGGTGATGCTCAGGATCTGCACTTGTATAGCCTGAAGGCAATTTTGGTTTGACTGTTAGTTGTTTTAAAGAGGGTTGCTTGCCTGGTTTCTTTGAGACAGGATGTTGTCAAACACTGCGGGTGGGACTCTAGCTATCCATTCTCCTTCCCCAGCCTTCTGATTCTGGGAATACTGGGAGTATACCACCACCCCTGGATATAAAGGAGCTTAATTTTCTCTCTCTCTCTCTCTCTCTCTCTCTCTCTCTCTCTCTCTCTCTCTCTCTCTCTCTCTCTCTCTCTCTCTCTCTCTCTCTCTCTCTCTCTCTCTCTTTTTTTTTTTTTTTTTTATGGTACTGGGGATTGAGTTCGGGGCCTTACACATGCCAATCAATTGTTCTACCACTGGTTTATGCCTGCTAAGTCATGCCTGTGTTTTTGCTCCAGCCTGTCTCAGGAGCGGGGGTGTGGAACTCAACTTGTGGTATTTGACAGCACTCAAAAGACTTTCAGATTTAAGTACTGCAAAGTGTAGGTGTCTGGGTTAGGGATGATACCATACTACTTCTCACCCATAAGGATGCAATGCAGAGTCCATCACAGTGGTACATGCCTGTAAATCTATCTGTCTAGAAGGCTGACATGGCTTAAGTCAAGAGTCTGAAGCCAGCCTAGGTGATGAATGGAGTAAGACCCAGTCTCATTATTACTGCCCCAATCTATTGACCACTTTCAACTATTTGTAAACTCATTTCAGCATTGCTATATATGTGTGACGATTAAATTCTCTTTGAGTTAAGTACACCAGCTTCTTTGTTAATTGATTACCAAATAAAATCTTTGGCTATTAAAAAAATTAAAAATGTGCTACTGGGTGGTGGTAGTGCATGCCTTCAATCTCTGTGAGTTCAAGGCCAGCACGGTCTACAAAATAAATCCCAGGACAGCCAGGGCTACACAAAGAAACCCTGTCCAAAAAAAAAAAAATGTACTCAAATACTGAAGAACATCAGTGTCCATAAAGGACTCCATATTCACCCATAAGTATTTGGAACTGAAAGCTACTTTCCAGTGCTCCCTAGTACACCCCTGAAAACGGCACAGTCTACTGAGGGCTATTCTCACAGAGGGCCATGGTGAGCAGACACCAGATTAGGACCCACATACAGACTGTCTCCAGGTCTCAGTGAGATCCACAGTGAACTGCTTTCTTACTTGGTGCTTCACTTTCTTAATCTGTGAAGCAGACAGAGATAATAAACACTTAGAAGATTCATCTCCCAGGGGAAGTATGAGGATCATGGTTAAGATAATTGCTTCGGAGGCACTTTGGAAGCAGTATGGGACACTGTGGATAGAAGGTGTGAGCAAATGACCTGTGCCAAGTACGGCACATGGAAACATTTTTAATGTTTATCTTCATTTTCTTATATCTTAAAGGACTTTATGCTTCATAAGAAGATATAGCTCAGATGGATTTTAATATCTGAATTGAAGCAATTTTTCCTATTGAATCTCTTAGAACTAAATAAGTGGTATAATTTAATCTTCTTAAGAAATGCTAAACAGACATGGAGACTAATCATGATCTCTTCCCCTAAGAGAGCTAAAAGCCCTTCCTGATAACATGAAATGTGTTAATATTCCCTGAGGTTGTTCTCACATCTTACACCTCCTTCTTCAAGTTTACTAAGGTGAGAAAAGAGAGATGCCACCTGAGGCACCAAATACCATCAACTTCTATTTCTAGGTGCAGTCTCACCATCCCAACCACAAGTGCCAGAGGAACCTTGCACTCAGGCCACATGTGGCAAAGAAACCTTGCAATCAACATGGCCAAAACAGCTCTCCATGTCCCCCTGTGCCCTCCATGTCCCCTGCACTCTCCATTTCCTCCTGCACTCCCCATCTCAACAAATGGCAATGCCAAAAGTTAACTTGGTTTTTTTTCTTCCCACTCACTGTCTAACAATAACAGGACTTGTTAGAAAAACAAACTGACACAGCACACTTCTGATAGGCATGTTGCACACAGAACCTCAATATTCTCAGCAGCTCTTAAGAGCAACAGATGCTCTTAAGCTGGAAGCAGAGCTGTGATGTGAATCTCTCTTCAATACCTTTAGAGCCTTCCTCTGACTACTAAGGTAGTAGTAGTATCCCGGGTCTTTAGATACTCTATATTTTTCCCAGTGATCTCAACTGCCTTGGTCCTATCATAACCTCTAGCCCAGACAATGTGCTGCCCTTCTGTCTCCATCACCCCTGACCTTACTTTCATCCCTCATACCCACAGCCACCAAAGTAAACTTTAAATGCAAAGGCAATGCAGAGAGTGGTAGTGTAATTCCAGCAAAACTGGAGGATCCCCGGTTGAAAGCCAGTCTAGATCACACAGCAAGATCTTGCCTCAAACAAAACAAAACTAAAACTAAAGATAATAATGTCATTTTCCTACTTTAAATTCTCAATTACTCCCCCTCCCATAGTCTTCAAATATTTCAGCTATGAACAAGGCACTCACGATCCTATCATGCCTGACTAGCATCACCTTTCACCATTCCACTTCAGGTCCTTTGTTCCAGAGATACCACTGCCAATTCCCTGCATGCATGGTGTTTCTTCCTTTTTTTGGTCTTCTAACACATTGTCCCATCACTAAAATGGCCTTGACTTGTCCTCGACTTCTTCTATTCAACTGATACTAGTCCTTCAGAGGTCATCTGATGTCTATTTTCTCATGAAGCCTTTCTCTGAGTCCTGCAGCCCCAGAGATGGCCTCTATAGAGACTTGATCCAGCTTCCATTCATTTATTCATTCGTTCATTACTCAATTCATTAATTCATTGCTTGAAATAGCTCTTGAGTACATACTATGTTCTAGGCACCACAACAGCTGCGGAGAATAGTCATGAACCATGCAGGCAATTTCTCTTGCCTTCATACGGATTACAGTCCGGGAAAAGGAAAGACATGGACCCACAATGGCCCAAATATGCAGCAATCACACAGTGACATATGCACTAAGAAACAGAAACACGGGATAGTATAAGATCATACATAAATAGTAGGGAGGGGTGACTGTCCTAGCCTGAGGACAGGGATAACTCCCTGAAAAGGTGACATGAGTTTAAATCTGAATAAGAGGGAGACAGTCTGGAGCACAGCAGGCAGATAAGAGAGCATCTGCAGAGGCCTTGGTGGGAGGCGGCCCTTGCCAGGTTCCAGTACCTGAAAGGCCAAGTGGCGCACTGTTAGGTCTCTTCTTAGTGAGAAAGCACACAGATGGTAAGACTTACTGTAAGTACTATATGTCCCCAGTGCCCTTCCCATGAGACTTGATAAGTGAATTGATATATTTTATGCCTAAACACTGGTGTTAGCTTTTAATGGAAACTCTAATACTCAAATACCTTGGCCCGGAGAACATTTGTCGCCACATCTATCACTGCAAGGCCTGTGGCTCCAGCAGCAGCCGTCACTAGAACAGTTTCTCTGTGCCAAGGGAAGAAGAATGTTGCTGTAAAAATCTTCAAAGATCACCCAAAGGTTAGGTTCCAGGGACACAGATGAGAGCATTTGAAAGCAAGAATGTTAGAAACCCTTTCATTCTAACTTTCGTGTTAAGTCTCTCTCCAGCCTAGAGGGTGGGACATGTACAATGACTTCAGGACAAATGCTAACTGTCTGCTTCTGAAGACTTTCCAGGAAAAAGGTCTCTCGGTGCTCTCTAGATAGTCTCTCTGTCTCTCTGTCTCTGTCTCTCTGTCTCTGTCTCTCTCTGTCTCTCTCTCTCTCTGAAGTTGCCTCTAAGCAACCATACAGAGCACACTTCAGAAATTTCATCCTATAACCGTTCTCAACTAAACACTGCCTGATTTTAGAAGGTGACATTCATGGCCTAGCCACTGTTCAACTGAAGCTACCAGTTGGAGCAACTCTGAAAGTCAGCTCTCTGAACAGATTGAGAGCCAATTTCCCGAGTAAAGGGGAGATTTCAGAACTTTAAATTTAAAATAGCCAGGCAGTGGTGGCTCATGCCTTTAATCCCAGCATTTGTGAGGCAGAGGCAAGTGGATCTCTGTGAGTTCAAAGCCAGCCTGGTCTACAGAGTAACTTCCAGGACAGCCAGGAACACAGAGAAACCCTGTATTGAAAACCAAATATAATAAATAATATAATAAAATATTCTACTTGGCATAAACAACCAAGCCTCATAGAAACACATACCAGAAGCCTTACATAGGAAGTGAATTTAAATAAACCAACTTCCACCTAAGAATGATGATACAGGCCTGTGCTCCCAGCACTCAAAAGGCTAAGAATGGAGCTCCTGAATTCAAAGCTAACTTGTGCTATATAAGTTGTTCCAGGCCAGCCTGGTACAAAACCCTGTCTCAAAACTAAAATAGGGGCTGAAGCAATGGCTCAGTGATTAAGAACACTGACTGCTCTTCCAGAGAGCTTAGGTTCAATTCCCAGCATCCACATGGCAGCTCACAACTATCTAACTCTAAGATCTGACACCCTCACACAGACAAACACCCTCATACAGGCAAAAACAATGCATACAAGATAAAAATAAATATAAAAAAACTTTTAAAAATAAAATAAAAATAAATCAACTCTGTAAACTTGAAGTACTCCAATGAAGTGATCTCCAGAGTGATCAGATTCAAGTGAACTGCTCTTCCAAATTCATACTCCAAGTTCTACCATTCTGAAGCAAAAGGACGGCCACACCTAGTCCCTAATACGAAGACATTACCTGGCTTGCCTTTCCTCCTCTTAAAGGAACCTGGGCTGAAGAAAAGCAAGGGGAGAGTCCAGGAGAAAGAATGAGAGGGAGAAGGTGAGGGAAGGAGAGGAAGGATAATCCTGTCTTGTTAGGGGTGTGGTTTGGTCTCATGGAGCTCAAGCTGGCATCTAACTCACTCTGCAGATGAGGAGGGCCTTGGGTTCCTGATTTTCCTGCCTCTCTTCCCAAATGAACCACCAGGCTGGGCTTCAGGTCCTGCCAGGCATTTCTAGTATCCATAAAAGGTACCATCTAGCCCTTTGCCTCTTACCCAGGTTGGGTGCGGGCCCGATGCTCTACAGCCAAAATAGCTGTGCCGTAAGATACTGGTAGGACTGCAGCATCTTGTAGAGAGACATTTTCTGGAACCCGCCACAGGGTCTATACAAAGAAATAAAAGCAAACTGTGGCAAACACGTATACATGGTTACAGAGGGGGCTCAATAAACATTATGATTTGATTGGGTGAGTAATTGGCAATGGGAAACACATATCTATCATCACCTATTAAGGAGTACGTGTCAGGACCAAGCAAGCCGGGTGAGTTTAGGACTTGGGTGTGTCAGACTTCAAACCCCTAAGGCTGGCATCTTCTCAAAAAAAGGAGCCAATTGCAGGAGAATAGAGTCCAGGTTACTATGGGGACATTGGCGAATTGTGAGTTATGTCAATTTTACATCAATGAAGTCTGATAGGATCTTTATAACATGACTCCACTAGGGGGCACCATGCACATCCTGCTCACCCCATACAGAGCTACCCTGGCTGGCTCTGTTCCCAGCGCAGACCACTTCCATAAGCTAGCTTTATAGGAAAACAAACCTACTATATTCAACTCAATATGCTAAACCAGTTTTTCAACCACAACTCACTAAATATGGTCCAAATGAATAGCCAGCCCATTGCTCAGACACTTGAAAGGAAGAAAGAAAGAAAGAAAGAGAGAGAGAGAGAGAGAGAGAGAGAGAGAGAGGAAGAAGAAGAAGAAGCAGAAGAAGAAGAAGAAGAAGAAGAAGAAGAAGAAGAAGAAGAAGAAGAAGAAGAAGAAGAAGAAGAAGAGAGAAGAAGAAGAAGAAAACTCTACACAAACAAAACTCTATGCAAGGACTATGCACCCCAATACAGAAGTTGAACATTTGGAGAAAAAGAAAAAAAACTGTTTGGCTAGAAACAAGATATAATGAAACAAACGCAAAAGGAGGGTGGTGTGAGGAGAGAGACATGGAAACTAAACAGCACAAAGGAAAAGAAGAATCTATGTGTCCAACCGGGCTGAGAGGCAGGTATACCTTCTGGTCGGTGATGCACTCTTCAGCCATAGCATTAAAGTTACTCACTCCAATAACTCGATCTCCCTGGAGGGGAAAGGACATATGCTCAAAGGCATGGCCTTGCATTCCAAGACACACATCTCTGACCCAGAAGACACAGCTTGGCCTTAATATCTCTTCAGAATTCATTTCTAGTTTAAAAACAAAATGACAGTTCTCTCAATACCAAGGGCTACCAAGCCAATATGAACACATTTTACACACTGGGGAGCTGAGGAAGAAAAAGTTGGCAGGAATTAGAATCCCTACTATTTCTTCTCTCACTTTCAACTCAAACTTAAAAATCTTTTATCAAAATAAAATCCTTTATTCTTTCAAAAACTAAAGAGCAAGTGTTGTCTTATATTTGTAATAGAGTTTAACGAAGCCAGAAACTTCCACAAAGTCCCCCCACCTCCTCATTCATAATTCATTCTTTCCCTTCTGTCTTGAGTTCCCTTGGCCACGTGGCAAAGGCTGGGAGAAGCAAGGCTTTTGGGTATAAATGAAGTTAGCACATTCCTCACAGTTACACACACATTCTTGGGTTTTAACCAATTTACCTTTTTCACAGTACTGACATCTGTTCCTGTCTCCAGGACAGCCCCAGAAAACTCCATTCCTGAAACATTTAAAGATTAGGTTATCTTCGAAGCCCAGCACCCTGAGGATAGGAAAATGCTGATAAACAGGGAGCCTCGTCTGCTATGGGAACTGTTTTAAGTTTTGAATGCCCATCATTTTAACTAAGGATAAAAGGTGGTACTCAAAAAAAAAAAAAAAAAAAAAAGGATAATGAGCATAAGGTTTCATGGTCACAACACATAAGTTATGGCTGTCTCACTCTTGACCTAGATCAGTTCAAGTATATGCAAAAGCAGACTCAAGGGTACATATTTACTTTTGATCCTGATCAGTGAGCCATTGGGCTCCTATGCACCCCCAACTACAATGATCACCAAATTATATTTATCTGCTGCCATGTCTCCTTTGCTGAACTACGAGGAGGTCCTCAAGGACACGACCTGTGTTTATTCTGACAGAACTCAGCTCAACAGGATGAAGTAGTGTCATCAGCCCTTTCTTCATCCACCTCTGAAATTTCTTTCTTTTTTATTTTTTTATTTGGGTTTTTTTGTTTTGTTTTGTTTTGTTTTCTGAGTCAGGCTTTCTCTGTGTAGGCCTAGCTGTCATGGAACTCATTCTGTGGACCAGGCTGGCCTCAAACCCACAAGGATCTGCCTCCCAAATTAGAGGCACGCAACACCACTGCCTCACCACCTTTGAAATTTCTGAACCTAATAGCTATGCATTTCCTACTTGGTCTGCCAGGGGAATAACTTCATTGTGACATCGTCCTCTGTCCTGTTCTTTCAGCAAATACCAACAGAAGGAAGTGGTTCCTGGTATTAAGACACAATACCAAAACCCCCAAACATAACAGCTGTGTTGCAATCATGGAATCACTATAATCTTTATATTTATCTATATATAATATGCATGTGCCCCAAATATACTAAGTTCCACTTAGATGTCCTTAAATAAACTTCAACAACAAAAACCAGTCATGTATCTATGTATTAAAGATCTAAAAGTAACCAGACAGAATATAATGGAAATCAGACAGTGGGCTGCTAAGATATAACTAAACTTTTTCCTTCCTCTTCTTCCTTTGGAACCTTCAGCATTGAGTTCCTTTTGGGCTTGGGGTGATGAGGGTACAGGTCTTAGCTGCAAGCATGTTTGTGATCCTTCAGTGAAAAAATAAAATGGAGGCAACACCAAAAAGGCAAAGGAATAAGCAGGGTTAACAATAGAATTCTGGTGAACACAACAATGTGTAAACAGTTGCCCATTTGTTAATTTTAAAGTGAACATCCTTAGCTAGCTGCTGCTGTCAACTTGACATAGCCCAGAAGCATCTGAGGGAGTCTCAATTAGGGGACTGCCTCAGTCAGATTTGCCTCTGGGCATGTCTGTGGGGCATTTACTTGATTGCTAATTGATGTGGGGGCCCAGCCACTGTGAGTGGTACCATCTCTGGGCAGATGAGCCTGGGCAACATAAGAAGGATAGCCCAACATGTGCCTGCAAACATCATTCTTCCATGGTTTCTGCTTCAGTTCCTGCCCTGACTTCCCTCGGGGATGGAAGTGGGAGCCAAATAACCCTTTCCTCCCCAAGTTGATTTTGGTCAGTGCTTTATCGCAGCAACAGAGAATCTAACTAGACCACTGAGTGTCATCGATAAGCCAGGACAATGCTAAGCTGGGAATACGATGTTGAGTACAATAGCCCTGCAGGGGGAGGGCAGGAGGTGGTGGGAGTGGTGTCTAAGAAGACACACGTGGCTCTGAAACCTTCACATCCTTCTTTTCCTGAAGGAGTCACTTGGTTCCCCCCTCTCCCCTGTACTCACCAGGTGTAAAGGGTATAGGGGGATTTTCCTGATATTGACCACGACAGACTAGAATGTCGGCAAAGTTAACACCACAGAAGTGAACATCAACTCTGACCTACAAAGGAAACGCAGAACAACAAAATGGAGACAAAGTTCTTTGAAAATAATTCATTCAAAAAGCCTTTAATCCCAGCACCCGGGAGGCAGAGGCAAGCAGATCTCTGTGAGTTCAAGGCCACAGAGCTAGTTCCAAGACAGGCTCCAAAGCAATACAGAGAAACCCTGTCTCGAAAAACAAAAGGGGTGGGGAGTACCGAATGAATGACAACCATATGGCAGATACTGAGCGAGAAGTCAGATTATCATAGGGCAAAATAGACGAAGCTTCAGCCTCTGTGGACCTTAAAGAATAGTAGAAAAGACACCAGCTGAATAATAGTGATGCTAATGAAGCCATATGTGGTTTCATTATTCATTAAGAATCACACAGTGTAGCCCAGGCTGGCCAGAATTACAGACCTGAATCACCATGCCTGGCTCATATGTTTTGCATTATAATTCAACATAAAGTTTTAAAGATAGGAGAAAGCACATAATGAGAATATGTGACCCTTTCAAGAATAGCAAGAAAAACTAGGAATATAGACCTTGAGCTAATAAAAGCAAAGAGTTAGTAATTTAGAGTAGGGGGTGAAAGCATGGCCAGATAAAAGCAACGCCATGTGCAAATTCCCTGCAACAGACAAAAGGAAAACCAGTGAGCCCACAACATGAAGAGGAGAAAGAAACAAGGGAGCAAAAGAATGAGAGCACTACACCAAGATTTGCAGGTGTGAACTTAGGACTTTGACCTTCACGCTAGGAACAACAGGATGCCACTGAGGGGGTCTAAACACAAACAAGTACAGAGGAGCTGGAATCCTGAAGGGCAGCCTCCAGCCCCGTCTTCTATGCTCTTGGCAAAACCATCACTGAGGCAGAACAGCATTCACATGGCCAGTAGTGTCTCTAAACCAATAATTCTTAACCCTCTAATTCCGTGACCCTTTAATACAGTTCCTCGTGTGTCATTGCTACTGCATGACTGTAAATTTGCTACTGTTATGAATTGTAATGTAAATGTCTGCTATGCAGGATATCTGCTATGTGATCCCTGCCAAAGGGTCACTCAATGCCCAAAGGGATCGTAACTCACAGGTTGAGAACCACTGCTCTCTCTAGACCTTTTGAGGAGCCAGTGACTCTCAAAAGGCAGTTGGTGCTAGACTATCCTTGGCATCCCCTGGGGATCTCTTAGAAATTCAAACTTCATCAGGTCCATGCTTTTAACGATAGCATGGAGAAGACACATCGAGGCAGATCTCTGTGGGTCCCAGGCCAGCCTGATCTCAACTCCATAGTGAGTTCCAGACTAGCCAGAGATACAAAGTGAGACTATGTTTCAGAGAGAGAGGAGAGAGAGGAGAGAGAGAGAGAGAGAGAGAGAGAGAGAGAGAGAGAGAGAGAGAGAGAGAGGGAGGGAGGGAGGGAGGGAGGGAGGGAGGGAGGGAGGGAGGGAGGGAGGGGGAGAGAGAGAGAGAGAGAGAGAGAGAGAGAGAGAGAGAGAGAGAGAGAGAGAGAGAGAGAACAGGTCACACCCCATGCTGAATCAGACACATGAAGTCAAGGTTTAGCAATCTGTCTGAACAGGCCCAGATGACTCTGGTGCTCCCTAGAGAACACATGACAGCAGGGGTTGGAATCCCAGAAGATACCAGTTCCAGTTCAAAGCCAATGATATTTACTTGTTTAAGTGTAGTACAGAGGTGGCACGATGGTTAGAAGCCAGTTTTCATCTCCAAAAATCATCCATTTCTCAATTCTTTTTGGTTTTCGAGACAGAGTTTCTCTGCATAGCCTTGGCTGCCCTAGAATTTGTTCTGTAGACCAGGATGGCCTCCACCTGCCTCTACCTCCCAAGTGTGCCATCACTGCCCACAGCTTTTCTCAATTTTTTTAGGCAAGTCACACATGCCAAGGTTCATTCCAAACTCGAGGGATTTAATGGTGAATAAAAATAACATAAAGACAGATCTCACAAGCTAACTCCTTACAATACAGAAGAGGAGCCCAGCCCTCTCAGCCTTGGAAAACTGGAGTAGTTATTGACCAGTGGACAGCACTCATATGTCCTCAAGGAACTCCATTTTGGTTTTAAGAACCAAAGGCATTTCTGCACTCTGCAAGAAGATCGAAAGTTCAAGGTCAGCCTGGATGACATGGTGTGTTCAAAAAGAGCACCAATTCCCCCAGAAAGGAATGATTTGAGATGTGCTCTGGGCATACAAATCCATAGAAGCAGAGTGGCTGCTATCACATGCTCTTCCAAATAATCCATTTTAACCACAAGCTCCATTCTGACGACCTTAAAGGCTGCAGCTGCTTTTCTGTCTCCCGTCAGCGATTCCTAAAGTGAAGACATTTGCCTACTCCACCCAGTTTCAAGTTCTGCATTCTGCACTATGTATTTGTCACATACTGTCACCATAGTGGTCACTAAGCAAAGCCAAGGTGACTTTCACATATCTGGGTAAAAGCCACAACAGGAAAAGAATCCCATTCCAAATTACTGTAGAACATCAGAGGAGCCCAGGGATGTATTCACTGAGACAGAGTGGGGTTTGGGAGAAAGGGAAAGGCGGGCAATTTGATGCTGACACTGAAGAGGGGCTAAGCAAAGGATAAGGGTCCTTTATCTGTATTGTTATGTAAAGTCATGTGTAAATCAGATGCTGTTTCTAAGGCAACTGCTCTGGAGCTTTAGAGAGCTCTGAGAGACTGCTTGCTTGACACTTCTGTCCTTTCTGTGAACCTTAAAAGGGCTTGACCTTCCAGCCCAGAGTGGGTGCGCTCCAGCCTCTGGGTCACCCTATGCTTGGGAACTAGGATCTCGACTGCAGCGGGAAGCCATTCTAGTCCGTGGCCGAGATCGGCGGAGGTTTTGAACCAAACATAGAAGCATCCAGAGGTCAGGCCTGTCACCCTACCTCGTGAGGCCCGAGAGGGCGGGAAGCCATCTCTTCAATAATCAGGGGATGCTTCAACTCGGCGCAGAGTGCGGCGCGGTAGTGCCGGCCTTGGCCCTGCGCGGCTCGCCTGCAACGAAAAAGGGGACTGGTTTTCTCGGGTATACCCGGGGGCCCGGTACTGGAGGGTTCTAGAGAAGAGTCGGGGCTTGCACCTGCAGAGCCATGCCAGAGGGAGGTGCCGAGCACACAGCCACGCCGCCATGACTAGCTGAATATCGCGAGGGGCGTGGCCAGCGCGTGGCAGGAAGAGCCCGGGGGAAGAGCGGAAAGGCGTCCGAGGACGCGCCCCGGGCGGCCCGGCGACCCAGCGGGCGGAGCTTGGTGTCTGTGCCAGGGGCTGGCAGTCCCCACCCTGCTTCTAAGGCTAGACCCCGGGGCGAGCAGCCCCCGTCCTCAGTGCTGGAAAGCAAAAAGGGAACATGAGAAAATGATTCGATTGCCCCAGATTAACCTTTTTTGCGACAGGGTCTCACTATGTAGCTCTCGCTGGCCTGGAACTCACAGCGTTGAGCAGGATGGCCTAGAACATGTGATCTTCCTGCCTCTATTTCCTGGGTGCTGCGGCTACAGGCATGTGTCTGGGAGACTGTTAAATCCATGTTTGTCGCCTGGCGGAGGTGGCACACGCCTTTAATTCCAGCACTCAATGAATGAATTTGGAGGCCAGCCTGGTCTGCAGTGTGAGTTCCAGGGCAGCCAGGACTACACAGAGAAACCTTGTCTTGAAAAACAAAACAACAACAAAATCTATTTGGCGACATGTCAGTAGTAGTTCTGGGTTTCTTTGAAAAGAAGAAGTCCTAAATGCATAGGTGAGTCCTTTGATGTCTGCATTCGAAGGCCTTGCTAGTGATCCTGCTACTAATTTTCTCACACAGGATTAATTATGATAAAACTAAACTGTTTTTAATGATGTGGTGTTAACTGAGCCTAAGCAAATCCAAAGAGGGTGTCCAATTAAAGACAAGCCAGCTGGGCACACGCCTGTAATCCCAGGACCCAGGAGACAGAGACAAGAAAATCGAACATAGTGAGACCCTGCCTCAAGTAAAAATAAATATAAGTTAACATGGTGACAAACGCCTTCAATCCTGTCACTCAGAACACACAGAGAGATGAATCTCTGTAAATTTGAGGACAGCATGCTCTACATAGCCAGCTCCTGGCCAGCCAGGGCTACATAGTTAAACCATGACTCAAAATAATAATTAATGAAGAAGATAAAGTTAGGCCAAAACTTAATGGTTTTCATGTACCAAAGGCCCACCTGTATTAGGTTTAACATTTAGTAAAAGTAATTCAGTGACCACATAATCCCTGGGAGAATAGGTATACCCTGGAAGAACTAAAAACAGCGTTATTTTGTATGTGAGATGTTATATAAAATTAGTTAGGAGTTGGCAAGATGGCTGAATGGGTAAAGGTGCTTGTTAAAAGTTTGACAAATGAATTCAACTCCCAGAACCCACATGATGGAAGGAGAGAACCTACTCCCAAAAATTGTCCTCTGAACTCCAAAGGCTAGCTTTAATGACATGTGTACACACACACACAATAAATGTGTATGTATTAAATTTATTGTCATTTGGTGTTACCATTAAATATATAAATAATAAAAATGTTTTATCATATATTACATATTAAAAATAAACTGATGATTAGACGTACTTACAATAGCAACCAAATATGTACCAGCAATATATGAGAGGTATGTGATATCCTGGGGAGATTGTATCATTGGATAAATAGCTGTTAATGACAGCACAGTGTTTTTAAAAGATATCCAGTCAAAGAGTGTAGGTCACAGGTTGAAACCCAGTACTACTACCTCTTTGACCACCCCCTTAATGGTTCTCACCCTCAGTTAACTCTTCCATAAAAAGAAGGCATTGAACATGAATGAACAGCAATTGAACGAACAGCAATTAAATGAAGAGAAACTATAAAACGCAAGTGAGCCAGGCAGAGGTTAGCTCCAGCACTTGGGAAGTAGAGGCAGGTAGATCTCTGTAAGTTCGAGGCCAATCTGCTCTACAGAGTGAGTTCCAAGATAGGCTGCAAAGCTACACAGAGAAACCCTGTCTCAACACCCCCCCTCCAAAAAAAAGCAAAGACAAAGAATGAGATTATGCCCTAAAGGCTTTGATGGTTGAGGAACCCAAGACCAAATAACCACCGTAGGTGTACAGTAGAGGACACTGTCATTACAATAGCATTCACTGGGAATTTTTAGCTTCACATACAACAGAAAGGAGACAATGCCCAGACATGAAACAGTTTTTTAAAAAACCTATGTTTCCAGCAAGACAGACATGAAAGCACTTTGTAACCTGCTAATTACCAAACATATTAGATGAAACCAGGAGCTGGAGCTCAGTGACCCAGTGCAGGCCTAGCATGCTGGAGGCCCAGGTTCAGTCCTCAGCATGAAAAAAAAGAAAGAAGCCAGGATTGTGGAGAAATGCAATGTCACCACCATAATATAGAGTGCCAACTTAGCCTTCAAGGCCCTGAGTTTGGGTCTAAGCACAGGACAGTGTAGGAGGGTTGGGGGGTGAGGGGAGGGGATATAAGTATCTTAGTACCAGAAGACAGTCAACAACAAGAAATCTCAAATTTATGATATATGATGTAACCAGAATTATTTGTCCTGAGTATTGATTGTTACTGCTTTGTACACCAGGCTAGCCTTAAACTCACAAGAGATCTAACTGGTCAGTCCAGAGAGCTAGGATTAAAGGAGTGTACCACTACACCCAGCTCTAGCAGCCATTCTTAATTTCATTTATATTTACAGTATTTATATAATGCCTGACACTTTTAAGCATTTAATAGATATGGATCTAATGAATTGTTGAATGAGAGTTCAGTTATCTAGTATTAAATTTCCAGATAATTCAAAGTGACTTTAAGTATTAATCTTTTATTTTCAGTTAAATGCTTTTTATAGAAATTTTTTCATGTGCAAGTATGTGCGAGGAAGAATGTATGTGTGGTATATGTTTGTGTATGTATAAGGGCGAACACGCCTGTACTCACACAGAGGCCAGAGGAGGATGGTGGGTGTGCTGATTTTTCACTTTCTGCCTTATTCCTTCAAGGCAGGGTCTCTCACTGGCCCTGGAGGAGGTGATAAGCAAACCCCAGGGATCCTCCTATCTCCACCTCTCAGAGTACTAGGCTTAGAGACCTGCACATGACTGCTCCTGGCTTTTTAGGAGGGTTCTGGCATTAAATTATAATCTTCATGCTTGTATCCGAAGCACTTTTACTCCCTGAGATACCTCTCTACCCCCTCCCCAGGGGGGTTCTATTATTGTTTTCACAGTTCTGCTAATCCCAGAGATAATGAAGATCAATGGATATAAGGAAATCTTTCAATATTACATTCAACATTTATGCAACTATCTGAAGAAATTAATAGGCATCTATTAAAGAAGAGTCTTGAAAGTATTTTAGGTAGAGTTTATCTGAGCACTTATAGGTGAAAGAAGTTTCACATTTACAGAGCACAGTCAAAAGTGTGGCAGGCTGTTTAATAGTAGTTACCATGGTAGCAAACATCTAGCCTGTCTATCAAGGTAGACCTTACTGTCTACTTTTAGCTATTGTTTCTGGTTGTCCTGGTTATTTAGTTTTATTTGTGAGTGAAGCAGAAAGAAGAAAGGAGAAGAATAAAAGTTGAGTCCTGCAGGAAATTAACATCAAGCAGCTAAATCCAAACCATCATCAGTCTTCTCCAAAGGAGGGGGGAGATCCATGGCTGCCCTGAAAACCAGCTTGAGGGCTCATTAGGGAAGTAAAAGAGTAACAGATGATCTTCCTTCTGCTACAAATCACATGGAGAGATAATATTTAACATCCAGGAGCTGCTTGGAGGGCTGGGGGTAAAGAAGCAAGCCAAAGCTGGTTACACAAACCTCTCTGTTTTCACAGAATCATAGACAAACAATAGACACTCAATATAGGATGTTTCTGGGAATGCACACGAATCCTCCACAGTAAAAATGTGCTATCCAATAACACTTCTTGAAAAGAGAAGCTGTCTCTGCTGCCTCCAAGTTCACCTCCACATCTAGCACATAACAAATACTCAGTGGATGTTAAAAGGGTGGGGAGTAAGGAGCTCAACAAACTGTATAGGAAAGCTGCAGGCACCACATAACTGAAGCCACAAACCCAAAAAAGTTTCTCTTTGCTTGTTTGTTGGGATTTATCTATTATTTATTTGTGTGTGTGTGTGTGTGTGTGTGTGTGTGTGTACATCTATGAGTTTATGTATAACACATGCAGGAATCCATGGAGGCCAGAAGAGGGACTCAGATACCCTGGAATGGAATTTTCAAAGAGCAGTAAATGCTCTTAACTGCTGAACAATCATTATTGCCCTAGTTTTAAGGGTTCTTGCACATACTTCCTTGCCTGAGTTTATGGATGCTGGGCATAATTTGGTCTTCATGTAGTCTAGTTCAGCATTGCTTTTATAGTTACTAGTTATCATCTCCAAAATGCTTGAGATGTGTAGGAAGAGTTTGCCTTTTCAGTACTCTCCCATGTACATTAATTGTGGTAACTCCAAGGGAGTTAGCGTTTATTAATTTCAGAGATGTGCTTTACCATTGATCTGAGTAATTACCAGTTACTACTTCTCCATCCCAGAAATAATCAAAGGCTTGCTACGAACATTCTTTTTCCAACACCCATAGAATCAGGACTTCTGACCTGATAGGGAATTCAGAATAATCCCAGCACTTGGGAGGCAGAGGCAAGAGGATCTCTCTGAGTTCAAAGCCAACCTGGTCAGCCAGGGATATAAAGAAACACCATTAATAATAATAATAATAATAATAATAATAATAATAATATATTCTCATCAAACTGCCTTGTTTGTAAGAAATAAGGTAGTTGGTGGAGTGTGACCCAGGGTCACATTGCTGAGTGATGGTAAGGACAGCATTATGATCAGATTTTCCTGTCTGCTACTCTTTCTACCATGCAGGCTGGGTCTCATTTCTCCATGTGTTCATCATCATCATCATTATCATCCTTACTTCTCTCTTTTTCTTAGTGCTTCGTAGGTTTCAAATCACTGTCACCCAAACCGCTTCATCATTAACAGTGAAAGTAATGGCAATTAACTTTAGAACGAGCACTTGTTTTCTCATAGCAGAGCAGTTACC
Source organism: Cricetiscus sungorus (assembly GCA_030556225.1). NCBI lineage: Eukaryota > Metazoa > Chordata > Mammalia > Rodentia > Cricetidae > Cricetiscus > Cricetiscus sungorus. Next base: position 33,325,506 of record JANBXA010000730.1, read on the forward strand.
GACCGAGAGCTTTTGCATGATTTCATTAACCCTCACAATGGTCCTATGTATCAGGATACTAGCATACTATTTTTCCCCATTCGTTTATGGATCCGGAATATAGGCTGAAGGGGGTTAAGTAGCTTGCCCAAGGCCACACATCTAGGAAACGGAGCAGTTTAGCATCGTCCTAATTGCCTGCTGCCAGAGCCCCTCTAACAGTCTCCAGCCACCCACTGTGCTTCCCCCAAATGCCCTCTGGAGTAGACAAAGAAGGTATTATACAATGCATTGTAAAGCCATGCTTTGCTTCGAGTTTTAAGCTTGGTTTTTACAAGGAATTTTACAGTCTCTCAGGCCCAGAAAAGAGAATAATTCCCCCGAAGAAAAGAATATGGTGAAAGCAGCCTCCAGCGATGCCTGCAGTTAAAGGACAAGAGCAGGAAGAAATGCTAGCACATAATTAGGAGCAACTACCCTGCTCCATATAGCCATAAGCTTGAACGTGCATTTGTTTCGTTTAAAAGTATACTGTGTAAGATTTGAAAGTGTAATTATGTAAAGCAGTATTCACACAATACAGGGATGCATGATGTGATTAATAAAACAATGTTCCGACTGGGTTGCCTGGTTACAAGTTGTGACTTAAGCAGGTACCAGCAGGCACTTGAGCTAAATTTTTGGCATCTAGCTGAAACCACTTAGAAGCAGTAATGACCCAGGATATAGTGATTCTCATCTTCCCAAAGCTAACTGCCAGTATTTGATGAAAGCAGCTATTTTCCAACTTGAGCCGTCATTATATAACTAGTGAACGAATTTCCCAATGTCCTAGCAACTTTATGGAAACTTTTCAGTACCCACCTTCCCCAGGAAAGGGAAATTCTCCCCTTCCACATGGCCTCCAACCCCAAAGAAATGTATACAAACCTACATTAGTTCTCTAGTCTCGCTGTTGAGGTTGATATTTATCTCTTTATCTCCACAGCCAAGCTGTGAGCAATACAGATAATTCTAAGAATAGCCCAGTGAAATAAAAGGAATTCGGGCTTTGGGATCTCTCACACCTGCATTTGGTGCCTGGCTTAGCTACTTCCTCATTGTAATCTTGGGAAAGTTGTTTAATTTCTTGAAACTTCCACTTTCTCATCCATAGAACAGGCTTAAGTATAGCTGCCCCTGCATCAGGCAGAGGTTTCAAGGGTTAATACAGGTAAGCAAGTATTTGGCTGTATTCACTAAGAAGACACAATCCTTGCCCTTAAGAGTCTCACCATCCAGCCCAGTGATGGTGAGGACAGCCTGGTCTACAGCACAAGTTCCAGGGCAGCCAGGGCTACACAGAGAAACCCTGTCTCAAAAGACCAAAAACATTGTCTCAACATCTAGCAAAGTGAAGCACAAAGGTCTCTTATTTGTTCAATAATGGAGGAGTGCAATGGGGGCTGTGGGACCACAGAGGAAGGTTAACCCACCCCTGCCAGAGGCTATTATTTTAGGGAAGCCCTACATCTCAACAAAATGACTTCTTCCTGAATCTCAGTTTCTCCATTTATGGAATGACCATGATTACAGATCTCATATACGTGAAATGTCTGGCACAGAATATACTTCTTAAAATTATTTCGATTGCTCTTTGTCTCTGTTTATCTACAAAAATCTTGATGGTTGGCCTATAATATACACACATCTTCTTTCAAATCAGTGGAAACATAAATGAATGAAGTGATTAACGCATATTTATTAAACACCACCATGTACCAAACAAGCGAGGATGCAACAGTGAAGAAAACAGACAAAACTCTGCCCTGGTGGGACTTTCTGTTCCTAAATTGAGATGTGGGAGTGGCTCAAATGTCCGTGAGAGGACAGCCTGTGTGCCCCCACCCCAGGCTTCCCAGTTCACTGATAGAAAGCTAATAAACGGGGGAAGCAGAGTTCCCAAGAGGTCTAGATGTTAATCCCACTTCCTAATAACAAATGGGGAGGCTCCTGCCCTTTCCCTTAATCGCTTCTTGCTTATCAAGCCCCAGCTTCCTGTTGTGACCCAGGAGACCCAGTGGATTGTGTTGTTTGGCAGGAAGAAATGTCAAGGAGGGCTCAAGCGGTTATGGGCTCTGATGCCTGAAGTGGTGGCAGGAGGAAATGGGAAAGCAGCACACACAAAAAGGCTATCCAGAGTGAGATTTGCCTATCTCAGCCGCCAAGAGATAAGCAAGCTCAAATGCTTGGTGAGGGTGCAGAAGGGCTGTTATTTCAACAGCAGGAAAATCATACTTCACATGTATGGTTATCTTTGAGAAAAGCCTTCACCACAGGAATCTCACTTAACCCTCAGACTGTATAAGGTAGGAATTACCCCATTAATCCCACCTTGCCCCTGTAAACTGACTCCTCTCTCTCCACAGCCTCCTTCCATGTGGCATATGACTACATAAAAAACAAACAAAACCCTCTTACCTCACTCCTGCCCCCCCCCACACGACATCATAGCCATCTCCTCACAGCCAAGTCCATGAAACCTTTCAAATATGCATACTGGCTTCACTTCCGTTCACTCGTCTCACTGTATACCAACCCCAAGTGCCACTGAGTTTGTTCTTGTTGTCCCCAGTGACGTCCTGTTTGTCCAGTCTCACAGATACTTGTCAGTCTCTCGAATGGCTGGCTCTCCCTTTCCTTTCCTTAGGTGAATCCGTTCTCCTCAAGATCCTATTTCAGCTTCTGGTCTGAGTGCCCTTTCTAACTCTTGGTCTCATCACCTGTCACCTGCTCAGTCTTCTCAACCTCAAAGACATACTCAGTCCCTTCCTGCCCCTTTCATGTGACTAGTACATAGAGTCAATTAGGCACCTGGTTTTATGATATACTAATGTTTCTTTATTCTGAAGAAAGTATAAGAAACTTCAGAATAGAGGTGATGATTTCTCAGGTTTTGCATGCCGAGTGGAGTGCCTGGCTCTATGCCTGGGACATGGCAGACACTGAGGAGGCTTCGAGGTGTTTGGCAAATTCTCCAGACTCAAACAGTTGGAGGGTGTAGCTAATTTGGTCTTCTGACTCTCAGCCTCAGCATGGAGCACAGCAAGGTTACAAGAATTTTATTCTCAATACGTAAAACACCTGTAAGCCTTGTAACTCAAGGGGCAAGATGGTGGGGAGGATTTCCTCTTCCACACAAACATTGCTCACTTACCAGGTGTGGAAGGGTTAGTATTTGTAGTCTTCTTTCACACTTCCCAGGATAAGAGAAGAAAGGGGGGGGAAACACCTCCCATCTCCTCCTCCCAATAGACAGTCACCACCATCACTTCCTTTTGAGCCAGGAGGCAGGAAGCCCAGTTTAGCTCATGAAACTCCAAGTTAGCATTAGGTTTCTTCACACACACACACACACACACACACACACAAGTGCTAGGGAATGACCTAATAAGACACTATCACAGGGTTAGCCATAGATACTCTCTACCATCCTGAAGTAATATTCCCATAAATGTGTCGTCCCCATGCCCCCCCACCCCACCAAAAGGAAACTTGGCTTGCCCTGGGTGCCTTGGGATAAACAAGCTTTCTAGACAGAGACTGCGGCAGACAATGTGTATGCTCACCAATTACAAGCTCAAGTTCCACCCAAATACACACAATCAAAGGCTTTACAAAGGCCATCATTACAAGTACATGGCCCTCCTGCTGCTGAGGGTAACATTTTAGAGCTTCGGTGAAGCAAGAGAAATACCATCAAAATGTCGAGGTAGAGACGGCTCGTTTGGAGTGGCAGGGTCTCTTTTCCACCTGATGATTCATTTCACCTTGTCATTTTAATGCCCCAGTCTGGGAGGGAGAGAAAGAAACCAAGAGGAAAAGAGTGGGCTGTGTGTGCATGTAATTTGTTTCACCGTTTTAGACGGCTTTTTAATGAGCTTTCTCATTAAGGGCTCTGTGGGTCTATGCTTAAAGTTTTCCGGAAAAGCCGATTAGCAGTCTGAAATCAGATGGCACCTTCCCAGTTGCAGCTTGTTTCCGAGGTACTGTAAGGGAAGGAGACTGGGGAAGAAGAGAGACTCGGCCTAGCAAATTTGAAACCAAATGATGTGACTTCAGCCAATCCCCATGAAAACACTAATGTTCATCAATTATTAGAATATCAGAGACATCTGTGATAGCTTTGCTCTATCCAACTTGCTCCTGGGAACAGAGAGGATAATTGTCTTGTGCTATCCTAGACTTCAGCTCATGTTTCCTGTAGCACACGCATTATATTGCATCAAAGATAAAGTGCCCTCTGGGCTCTGACCCTTGTAGATGGGCACCAAGTCTTACCTAGCCCTGCTTTTTATTTCCAGGGCCCAATGTAGTGTGCACATCTGGTGTTATGTCCACTAAATATGATTCGCACTAACTCAATGAGGTGCCACCGGCACATGGAAAGCACATCAAAGATTTAAGCAAGTACTGAGCTGCACAGCAGAGTACTTTAGCAAGCTGCACGGCTCCGAAAACATTCTAATGTGCTTACAGCTCCTAAGTAACAGCCTTCAGTTGAAATTGTCCAGAGGAAGAAACGTGTTGAGATTCAGAGAGTCAATGGCTTTGTTGCTATTGTCTGTTGGGTTTCTGAGTATGAATGGGTCCTTTTCATAACAGAGAGATAGATGTGGCTTTTGCCTTGTTTGCCTTGCCAGTGAGTTTACTTAGCAGGATACAAGCACAGATGTATGACAGTGAATCCTAGCTGTTACCTATGCTTGAGCCAATTGTCCAGTGCTCCCGCTTCTGCTCAGATGGTACAAAGAATGTCTTATTTTCAGTGTTTCTAGAGACTTCCGTATGATATATGTGTACACCCTGACACAATGTTGGCCATGGGGTAATTATCATGGGGCATAAAACAAGGAGAGGGGCTGGGGCTGCCTCTCATTACTGATTCACTGGACTGGGTATAAACATCAGGGGAGGGTGATGCAATCCTCCCTAAATGTTTTGCTGAATGATCCAGGTCCCCTCAAGTCTGATGGAGAATAGTCTTGTAACCATGCCAGGGGCACTTTCTCTCTTCTCCCTACACACACACACACACACACACACAGAGAGAGAGAGAGAGAGAGAGAGAGAGAGAGAGAGAGAGAGAGAGAGAGACAGAGAGACAGAGAGACAGAGACAGAGTCAGTGAGGAAGAGTGAGTGGTTCATGCCCAGGGACATCAGAATGAGCTTGAATGTCCTCAGATGATCAGTTAAGTCAGTCCTTTGCAGTGTGATCAAAGACAGCAGCAGCAGATAGATCCCTGAAGGTTCTGATGCAGAAAGACTTCATTTTCCAGCTGGCACGGCGGCATCCTATTGGACAGCATTTATAGTTTCAGCAAACTCCTCTGGTGATTTTACTTCCTGCTTAAGTTCAAGGACTTCTGACCTAGCGGTGCCTTGGATCACTAGAGGGCAGCCTGGAACAACATATTCCCAGCATTTCTCTCTTGCCAACTGACAAAGCTGTGGCACCCATGTCGTTCTGGGCAGAAGTTTTCCAGTCCATGCTAGAGCCAGTTTCCTTTCAGAAACTTGTCTAGTTGCCACATCACCCAATATATCCTGCATACATTTCCACAGTGGCACCAGAAGAAATCTGATTTCCAAAGAAAGTGAGTCCTTTAAGACTTACAAATTGTGTACCCTAAAACATTAGCTATTAAAAGAATCGAAGACATTCTTCCTACTCTCAAAAATTCAAAGATAAAGCAAAACTATAAAGACAACTGTTAAAACATTATAATTAGAAGCAACTTTCAAATTGATACACTAAATAGTAAATTAGACATAGACAGATGCCAGTTTTTGTTCATCAAGAAGCCCCAGGCCCCAGCTGACTGCAATCATTGCAGACCAAGATGCAAATTATTGTGGGGTATGTAGGCTGAAAAGGAGCCTTGGAATAAAGCAAGAAGAAGAGAGTGATAGGCAGTCAGATGTCTAACTCAGGGCCCATTCTTTGTGCCTCAGCAGGTAAACTAAAAATCATCAGCCATCAATTTTCATATTGGCATAGTGTCCATGTATTCAATGCAAGCTTGTCCAGCACTAACAGGTGCCAAGCATGGGGAATACAATAGCAGACAAGACAAAGACTTTCCTGCTGCCCTCAGCTGTCTACAACCCAGTGATGGGAAATGAATAAGCAGTTACAGAGTAGCTTACTAAGTGACAGGTAAAGTAGGGTCTGTGGATGTCCACAGAAGCTTAAACCAGAGTCCGGGAGAAGAAAGAAGGCTTCCCACAGCTAGAATTCTCCAGTGGAAGCATTAAGTGGAGGAGTCAGGAGCACAGAGAGAAAAGGCTTGCTTGAAGACCAGGGAAGAGAGGAAGCAAGACACATTTGAGGAACTGAAACAAAAACAGCAAGTCTGGGTAGACCGGTGAGGAGGAGCAAGATGGTCAGGCCCAGAATCTAAGGAGCCTGCTCTAATTGGGGTGTACAGTAGTAACCCTCAGGACACTAAAGAGTTAAGAGCAGCGTTGGTGATCAGGTCCCTGTATTAGGAGGGCCTGCTGATGCCAGGGTCAGCGCTGCCTTGGAGCATTAACAAACAACAAATCCGTAGGACTCTGCCTTTCCCCTTAATTGGACCTTTCCGGTTTCCTTCCTCCATCCATAGTCACCAATTTCCCTTGAAACCCTTTCAAAACAGAGTTCTATTTTAAGGTCATCTTCGCTGCGAAGGAAGCCAGAAGAACCTAGCAAATGTGATTGTCACACTCGCTGGACTGTCTGTCCTCCAGTCTCTGCGTTCCTTGCAGCAGGTAATCTCGAAGGAAGCACAAAGAGAGGCAGGGCGACAACAAATCCCAAGCCTGTTTCCTAGATTTGGAACCCCCCCCCGGCCCCCTTCACACTTAATGTATGAAGGCAAGACCAGAGGGAAAAACACGGAATCCTTTGGGTCCCTGCACAGAACATAAGCAAAATGTACAAAGACGCCTTATGTCCCGGGTGACTGATGTTCACGACTTTCCTTCGGCCCACCCGTCAAAATGTGAAAGCCCTAATCAGGACTCTGGTCCAGACCAGAGGTTGCCAAGAGGCAGGTGATGACAGTAAACTTTAATGGCCAGCAGGAGCGCTGTATAGCACAGCCGCTTAAGCCTTATTTAATTAAAGTCTAATTCTATGTTTGTTTGCCTAAAGAATGATATAAGGAAAGAACACCCCTCCCCCCCCTTTTTTTTTAATGGACTCTGCCCTCATGCCTATCCCATTGCAGCCCGCACTGTGTTCTCCTTTCCTAAAATGGAGCCTTTGGGTAACAGAGGTTCTTCCATTAGTAGGTTCCCTGGGACAGGAGGCTCACACTCAGTTTCCTTTCCTTCAGAGCAAGGAAGAGTCTGTGTGGAGGGCCTGGAGCCTCTGGTCACAAAAATAGACCACTGGAGCGCGTGGATTGTCCTTTCCTGACAGAGAGCTTACTCAGGAAGAGGCACTTACACGATATTTTTTCCCCTCTGGGTTTTTTTTTTTTTTTTTTTCTTTCCCAAAGAGCATTCAGTAGAGAAACAAAAGGGTGGAAAAAAAGCTCTTTTAGACCCATCCTCTTTACTCCCCAAAACGGGCTCAGGCAAAGCGGTCCCCACCGCTCCCCCACCCCAGTTCCCTTTTGGTGTACACCCACCCCCTCCCACCCCACAGCTTCCAGATTCCTCTGCACCATGCGTGCCCCCACCGAGTCCTAAAAGAACCACCGTCTCTCTGATTGTTGGGCTCATAACTGAAACTTCCCACACAGCGATATGAAGAGACATATGATTCAAGCCTCTTCATTCCAGAAATATTATTAGTCTCGGGGAAAAAAAAAAAAAAAAACCTAGGGGCCTGCTCTGTCTGTCACCTGAAATAAACTCCCAGTTCCTTCCCACTGCTTCCCAGATGCTCGATTCTGAAGATTATTCAAGCTTATTTTGCCACCCCCAGGTTCCTTACCCCAACAGAGCCAGAGAGAGGGAGAAGGAAGGTGAAGCCCTAGATATTAGCCATCTGAGGGGGGGGTGAGTGGGGGGGTGGTCACATGGAGGGAAAATGTGCTGGTCTAACCTCTGAGACTCCCTAGAGAATACAGTTTGTGTCTCTTTGCAGGGCTCAGAACAGCCTGTATGTTCTCCTCTCCCTGTGGTGTGCCTGGCGCTTCCCCAGTGAGATATCTCCTGTAGAAGCTTTTCCTGTGAGGGGTGGGGAGCTTTTGTTCTCGGCGAAATCTGGCGCAGCTAATTAAAAGCATTGTCCCGGGAGGCGGGAAGTGAAGGGCTTCCAGGGACCGTGTTTTTACCGGGGGAAGAGTAGCTGCTGCGTGCTATTGAGATGTTCTTGATCTCTTGGCCCTGCTGGGCTAGCCACTTCAGGGGGAGATTTGATAAAGCCCAGTAACATAAAAATAGACACATGAAGCAACAGCTTTCCTTTTCTTCTCCTTAGCTCGTGCTCTGCGATGAGCTGGGTTTCAATTACAAACCATTCAGAGAATGGCTCTCCAATAGTTTGGCTTTTGACTCCTACTGACCTGGAAGATTTTGGAGGTCATGCGACAAGAGCCTTGTTTCACCCGTTTCCTGACCAATTGCATACAGGCATGTTGCTGAAGTAAAATTTCTAGCAGCATTTTAGTTATTGTTTGGCAAGTGTAGACGTAGTTAAACAGCTCAGCTATCAGTTTGAAAAACATGAGTGGTTGGGGCTGGAGAGATGGCTCGGCAGTTAGGACACTGGCTGCTCTTCCAGAGGAACTGAGTTGAGCTCCCTGCACTCACATGGCAGTCTAACAACCATCTGTAACTCCAGTTCCAGGGGGTCAGATCCCCTCTTTTGACCTCCAAGGGTACCAGGAATGCATGTGGTGCACAGACATACATGCAGGCAAACTCTCATGCACAGAAACTAATATAAAAATAAATAAAACAGGAGTATGGTATCATATGATATAACATACGTCTTAAAATAGCATATAATCTAGGATTGCCTCCACAGTGGCAAACTCAAATCGAGACCAAACTTTGTTGAGGCAGTATTCATTTGAGAAAAACCTCTCCTCTGGTTTGCTCTCTCTCTAGAGTCAAGAAGCATCATTCATTCACCAAATGCTACACATATTTATTGTTATAGAATATTAGTTAAGGATGTGTTACTTTTATGCTGTGGAATATTTGTTTAATGATGCCAAGATGTGTTGCATTCTTTTTTTTTTTTTAATTATTTTATGTACATTGGTGTGAAAATGTCAGGTCCCCTGGAACTGGGGTTACAGACAGTTGTGAGCTGCCATGTGGGTGATGAGAATTGAACCCAGGTCCTCTGGAAGAGCAGCCATTGCTTTTAACTACTGAGTCATCTCTCCAGCTCCATGTTGTGTTCTTTTATGCTGCATTTGTTTAACTGTGAAACTGTGTTACTTTGCCTGCCTAAAACATCTGATTGGTCTAATAAAGAGATGAATGGCAGGAGAAGGATAAGTGGGGCTGGAGGGCAGAGAGAATAAATAGAAGGAGAAAAAGAGAAGAGGGAAAAGGAAGAATAGAAGGAGGGGGGCAGCCACATAGCAAGACACAGAATAGGTAGGAAAGAAAAGATATACAGAAATAGAAAACGGTAAAAGCCCAGAGGCAGAAGGGAGAAGGGATAATTTAAGAAAAGCTGGCTAGAAACAAACCAAGCTAAAGCCAGGCACTTATAAGTAATAATAAGTCTCCATGTATTTATTTGGGAGCTGGGTGGCAGACCCACAAAGAGCCAAAAGAGGAAAAACAAACAAACAAAACAAAACAAAACAAAAACTACAATTTACCGAGCATAAACTATATACCAGGCAGTGTTCTGGATAACTAGTATGTAGGAGTGAATAAAACAAATATAGATCGTATGGTTTCTGTAGCCAGGGAAAATGAACAATAAACAATGTCCAATAAGTAGATTATAAAATATATTAAGTGGTGATAAGTGCCTGGAGTCGGGGAGTAGATTAAAGTAAGGCCATCTGGGAGACTTATGATGCAACTGAACAGAGACATGGTAGAAGTGATAGGGTTAGCTTGAAGCTGCCAAAGGTGAAAACCTTAGGGTGGGGGCATTGGAAAGAACCTGAGGCGTGAGTATACCTGGAACAAGAAGGCCTTTGTGAGTGCAGTAGTAAAGGACAGGAAGAGAGAGCAAAGAGGTGACACTCTAGATCAGCAGGGCCCTGGATAGCATTATAAAGATTTTGTCTGTGATGGGAAAGAGGAAGCCACCAGAGGTTTTGAAGCAAAGCAATGGTGAAATGATCATATTTGAATTTTAACTAAATTCCCGTCTGCTAGGAAGAAGATACATGGTAGAAAAGATCAGCAAAAGAGATGAATCCGGGGTGTCTACAAATATTTTCCCCCTGGATAGATTTTGAAAGTAGAGCCAACCAGATTGTTGATAGATTAGATGTGGAATGTGAGAGTAAGAGTCAAATTCAGGCTAACACCAAGACTTCTGGCCTGCAATTGAGAAGAAGGAAAAACACCAACTGAGAAAGGGAAGGCTATACCAGGTCACTTTAAATCCATCTGATCCTAGTAACTTTATCTGCAGGTCTCATTCAAGTATACTCATGACAGTCATAAGGGGCATCCTCGCCAGTCACACAAGAGATTCTGTTTAATAGACAATAGGTCTGGATTGAGGTCCAATAATAGACATTTAATGTTCACATTAAATAGTGAACCACTGAACTGTTAGGGAAGCAAAACAAAGAAACAACGGAACAAACAAAATAGATGAGAGTGAGCGTGCCTAAAATTCTGGACTTCATAATGAAACAAATGAAAGGGTTTATAGACAATTCTCCCACTCTCTATGATGAACTATATACCGTGTGTCCTTGTTTGAGTATATATTCTAAATAAATCGTTTAGCTTATTGCCAATTAAGGCCAAAGCAATTTTAAAAAAAAAGCCACATAGAATGAAGCTGTGAGGTTAATTTTCAATCTCCAGTGGGAAATTAATAACACTGCTTACAGAACAGTAATTTGATGAGTAAATTAAGGTTGTTTTGATACCATGTAGTTTGGCCTATCTAAACATCAAGCCAATCACTGCACCTCCGACAGTGGCCAGAAAGGAATGGGAAAAGCTAATTTTCATTGTAAGATAAATGGTAAGACAAGATGTGGGTCTTCAGAGAGTGGGGTATGGTGGTGCACACCTGTAATGCACATCAGAAGCCAGCCTTGTCTACACAGTAAGTTTAAGGCTAGCCAATGAGACCCTAACTCAAAAAACAAACAAACCAATAACAGAAAGATAATCATCTCCAGGGATATTGTTAGGGATACTTAAAGGGGGAATAATGATCTGTCTGGGGCTCATCCTGATCCCAGTTTCCGGATTTGAAAACTGAGACTCAGAGAATCCAATCACATTCTTTCTTACACTGAACTAGAAAGTCGGTGATGGGACTAGGCTTCAGAGCTGCAAATCAGTGGCTAGCCAGCTAGGCTGTTTCCCAAGGCTGTCAGCATTTGCTTGTCACAATTGGTTCCACCAGGGGTTGGAATCCCTTTAGTTTGAGGTGGCATAATGAAGCCATATTCAATAGGGACTCGCTATTCAATGTGCCTCCCGACTGGATCGCTCTTTTATCCTGGATCATTTTCTCCAGCTATTTATTTCTATGCGGTGGTGGAAACATTGACGACAAAATGGCACCTTCTTACCCGGCTGCCTGTGCGTCTGACTCACACCTGCTGACAGGACCAAGCCTGTCAGTGGCGTGGCTCTCCGGGGAGCCGGAGGTGGGTATTAACTTGCCCTTGCCCTCCCCATCTTCGTCATGAAGACTGTCAGCTGAGTTCTGGTTTAAAAAAAAAAAAAAAAAAAAAAAGTAAAGAAAAGAAAGAAAGAAAAGAGAAAAAGAAACAAAGCAACTGGGCAGACCTTTATTACTCAGTGGGTCACCGCAGTCAGAGAGAGCAGCTCAATTTTCCAGTCTCACGTGGGAGCTCCAGGCTGGCAGTTGAAAGGCCAGCTTTTGACTTGTAAAACAGCAGCTAAATTGGCCACAGAGGCACTTCTACTGAGAAACAGGACACTCCCCTCTCTGCATCCAACCTTGTTGCATCAAATATTCTTTTCAGCAGGTGGAGGTCTGTCAGAGGACATTTATTTGGGAGAAGCATTTAGAGTATCCTTTTGAAACCAAGCATCTGTTTAACCTAACGACAACGACAACGACAATGTTCACACCCATTGAGAAGAGAGGGCAAACTGAAGCACTGCCCATTTCTCATTTCCAGGAGTCTGTGACTGTGACTTGTATTCATTAACAATAGATAGGCTGGTACGGGGTTTTCGTTTTTCAATCTCGCTGGGCCCGGGACTATTCAGACCATAACTCTTTGGAAGGCAGCTGTCCCATGAGTAAGGATCGTGTTGTTATTTCAAAGAGCAAAGGTGGCCAGTTATTTGTGGATTAAGCCCCTGACCTTATCTTCCTTACCCTTGCTCAATGTCACCCATACACAGACCATCTGCCTGTGGGATCTACTCGGATTTAGCTGGCCTAAGGGAACAACTCAGGGCACAGGACTTGGGTTATTTTTTTTATTATTGCTGTTCTGAAACACATGATCTTTGCTTGCATACTCGTTAAATGGCTAGTGATGGTGTGCTTTTTGCTTCTCTCCTGAGGTTGTTTTGGGATATTGGGAAAGAGGGAACAATGAAGAACAAATTGCTCTGATTAATAATGTATTTATAGTTCAGTCTGTCGGGTGATTTCCCAGGATGCCAGCGTTTCTTTATGAGAATAGAAATACTATATCTGTGACTGTCTAGCCCTACAATAGGCAGCAACCAGAGGAGAATATGCAGTAACAGGAGTGGAATGCCCTTTTATTTATATGTGTATTTATGTGTTTGCCAGGTTGGTGATATAAATACAGCGGTCCAGGTTTTCCTCCTACTCTATAACTTGTCTCAAGTCATGCTGGTTCCCCTAGACTGTGTCCTTGGAACATATCCACCTTTGTTAAGCAACTTTATCCTACTCCCCCCAGCCCTACCAAACCTAGGGAGCACCTGGAGGAATGTTTTTATCATGAAAATTTTAACTTTTAAATTACACAATCTGTTGAAGCTTGAACTAACTATTTTCTATTCCCACAAACTGGGAATAGAAAACACCTTCTATTCTATGGCCAAGGCAAGGGGAGGGCAGGTACTTGTGACACTGGGATGGAGGGAAGGCCCGATAGTCTTAAATAACTAGAAAACAAGTTCAAACAGTTATAATGTTTACATGATTTTAATAGTCATCTTTATGTAAAGAAGACATTACCTCAGACTCAGTCATGATGCCTCTAGGAACCTTGAGGTGTCCTGTTTGCTTCAGACCTCCTTCACTAAGAGAGCATAATTTTCAGAGTCCTCCAGTAGAAACAGAATGACCTCATTTCCAAAAGCTTCAGTGACCAGTGACTAACTTTGTGACTTCGCTCCTTTCTCTCTCTTCCTTTCTCTCTCTCCTTCTCACTCCCTCACTCTCTTTCCTTCCTTATAGTTCTGGAGTGTTTTTTTTCCTTTCTTCTTTCTCCTTCCTTCCCCTTGTGGTTCTGGGCATGGAATCTAAGACTTCGTGCACATTAAGCTCACCACTACCACTGATATCTCTTCCCATGCTAGCCCCAACTTGGAATAATGTTTCTTCAAGGTGCTGAGTGTAACTTATTTAATATTTGTGCATTGGGTTAATGTTAGGGTTAAGAATTTTACTATCACCTTTAGTTGCAGCTATTCATTTGTGAGTTCATTTCATAACTATTGAATGAGTAGGCATATGGAGATAAATGACAGTGCACCTTCCTGTAAAAGTGGTAACAGCTAGGACTCATGGAGTACTTGCTATGTTGTAGTTTGTGTTTACATAGCTTTTCTCGATGGAGCCTATAACATGCCTACAAGAGTATACTGTCGGAGGGGTTGGGGGTGGGGTTCATCCTGTGCCTCAAGGGCATCTGGGAAATGACAGTTTCCTGAATTCATGTGAATGGAAGAATCATTAGTCATCACACTGTCCTGCATTCAGACATAATCCTGCATTCCAATCTCCACTTCAAAAAAAAAAAAAAAAAAAAAAGAATGTACCATTCTGGCCTCTCTCTGCTCTGCAGAGGAAAACTGAGGCACAAGTTTTCCAGCAAGTGTTCCAAGGTCACAAAACTGGGGTGTTGCAGAGTCTGGATTTTTAACCCAGGTGATGCTACACCAAAGACTGAATTTTCAACCTGTTAGTTATACAGACTCACCTGCTGTGGGCTCTAAAGAGAGAAGGCAGATATATTATGATTGGAGGGAGTATGGGAAGTTAGAGAACATTCAAGAGGTATGTTGAACTAAGCTATCCACCACTGTAGCATATATCTTTAACCAAATTCCTGGCTGTGTTTCAGACTCAAGTGTTTATCAGGAAGGTACTTTCATTTCCACAGTAGGTAAAAACATATTGCAGACATGACTTAAGTAACTTCTATCCAAAATTCTTGCAACAGAAGTATTTTGTAGTTCATATTTTTCTACTAGGCCTGAGAATATTTGCATAGATATAATTAGATATATGGGAGATGGAAATAGGTCTAAATACAAAATTCCTTCATTGTATATATACCTTATATTCATAGACTGATGGTAATTTAGTACTGACATTTAAAATAATTTTGTGCCAATGGAACAGGTTTCTATGGTATAGAATTTTTCATGGTGTCATCCTGCTGGTATTCAAACAAGTTTCGGATTTTGGCATATTTTGGATTTTCAATTTTCAGATTAGGGATGTTCATCCTATATATGGATAATTGGAGAAAAGGAGCTACCCCAGAGCTGTTAGCTAGATTTCATTTTATTGGAACTAAGGACAGCTTTTTAGCAAAGAATTCAGAATCAGCTCACTTAGGTTGGCTGGGAGATTTTGGGCTGGAATTACAAAGGAAAGCCTGGTAAAGATGACTAGGCCATGAAAAGCCACCAATACTATGACAAGGAGTTATAGCTTTATCCTAAGGGATTTGTGTTTTTAAAGAATCACTCTGATTCCAGAGTGGAGGATAGGTTAAAGAATAACAAAATCAGGAGCAAGACCAGCCAGAAGACTCTTGGGATAATCCTGAGTATAGAGGATGGACTTTCATCCTATGCTGTGTAGTAGAAATGGAAATGGGCACAGATTCCAGGGGTGCTGAAGAGGGATCCACTGTCAGATTTGCTAGGCATTAGGACACATGAGAAATTTAAGTCAACATACCACAGAGATGCTTACATCATCACCCTATTCAAAACAGCCAGGAAGTGGAGCTGGCCCAAGTGTCAATCAGTAAATGAACATATGAAGACAATGTAGCACAATGGAGTTCCATGCAACTGTAAAGAATCATGAAATCATGATATTGACTAGAAAATAGATGCACATGGAAATCATGGTAAGCAAAACAAGACAGAGTCAAAACTACATCTTCTTTCATATCAGAACCTAGATTTAAAATTATATGTATATGTATGTATGTATTTATATGTAGAAATGGCATCTTGAGGTGGCGAAGGAGATCTTAAAGGAGGTAAAAAATAAGGTAACCAAATACACATAGCAGTAAAGTTGAGGTTGGAGTACTGAGGAGATGACTCGATGTGCAAGCACTTGATTCGTAACCACAAGGACCTAAGTTCAAATCCCCAGAAGCAGACCCTGGTGCAGGGCCTTGAGAAAAGCCAGGTGCAGTAGTGCATATTTATAGTCACAGTGCTCCGCTTAGAAAATGGGAAGTAGAGACATAAGAATCTCTAGGAGCTCATTAGGCCAGCTAGCCTGACATAAGCAGCAGAATTAAAACAAAACAAGGTAAGAGAACTTGTTGTCCAAACAAGGTGGAAGGCAAGGACTGACACCTAAAGTTGTCTTCTGATCTCCATACACACTCGATGTGGCACATACACACCCATATTTACACCCACAAACATCCTCCTGCATTCATGTATATCCGCACATACAAACACACAGAAATAAAAGAACACCAAGTCTAGGACCTCCTTGGAGAAGAAAGGGAGTAAGCTGGAAGGAGGAACAGCAGGCATGGAGAAAGGCAGTTGTGGGAGGGAAACACATGAGAATAAAGTATATGACACAAATGGCTGAAGTCATCACGGTGACACCATTGCCTTGTATGCTAACCTAAGGAGAAATTTTAAAAAATGGTA
The DNA here is from genome assembly GCA_030556225.1 of Cricetiscus sungorus. NCBI lineage: Eukaryota > Metazoa > Chordata > Mammalia > Rodentia > Cricetidae > Cricetiscus > Cricetiscus sungorus. Next base: position 33,341,732 of record JANBXA010000730.1, read on the forward strand.
GGAGAAAGAACAGCTTGGGAGAGAAAAGCATGAGAGTTTGGAATGATTCAGCCACATGGAAATAGTCAGGATACAGGTTGGTATATTCAGTTGGGAATTATAGCTTTGGAAGAAATAGGCAAAGAAATGGTAAGAAAAACTGGGGGAGCATATGGGTCCACTTGAAAGTGCAGAGACTGACAAGGAAGGAGGCCAGGGCCTAGTACAGGCGCTCAAGAAGAGGGATGGTAAGGTGATGGGAATATTGAAAGAAAGAAGGCTGGGGAAGCAGTTCCATTGGTAGAGAGCTTAGCATGCTTAGCATGCCCAACACTGTTCTGTTCACCAGCACCACATAAACTGAGTGTGGTCACAACCATCACTCATGAGATGGTCCAGGCAAGAGGATCAGAAATCCAAGGTCATATTTAGCTGTGAATTGAGTTTAAGGCCAGCTTGGGGCATAGGAGACATTATTTAAAAGAAAGAAAAGGAAAACACAGAGGGAAAGACAGAAAATTCAACCAAACAAAGGGAATATTCAAGAGACTGTGAAAAGTAGTGTCAAACACAGAGGTGAAGAAATCAGTGGAGTGAGAGCTATCCCCAGGGTTTCTCATTAAGGAGCTTATTGGTGCCCTTGGTGATAGAAGATTGAGAGGTGTTGCAGGCATACTCTGAGATGTGGTAGGGACCACTGGGAGGTTGAGGAAGCAGTGATGCCAGGAATAGACAATTCTGTGACTGACATACAATGTAATGAAAGGGCAAGGACCTGGGAGAGCTTTGGTTTATTTGTTGGCTTGTTTGCTTACCCTTTGTTCCATAAGCAGAGACTTGAATGTTTCAAAAAGGGCTTAGTAGACTTGGGAGGCAGAGGCAGGCAGATCTGTGTGAGTTCAAGGCCAGTCTGGTCTACAGAACTAGTTCCAGGAGAGGCTCCAAAGCCACGGAGAAACTCTGTCTGGGGGGGGGGGGGGAGACTTAGCAGGGAGGAAAGAAGGATGGGCCCAGCTGTTGCTGGAGCAAAGAGGAACAGTCCCATTGTGAGAAGTTAGTCGTTGGGCTGTAACAGTGGGAGGTCTGGGAACTTGAGGTGCTTACCATAGGGTGGCTCGTGCTTTCCCTGCCAGTGGGTGTTGAGTCATTTGCTGAGAGTGAAGAGGAAGTGACGTGTGGGTGGGAGACAAGGATGTTTGAAGATTAGCAGAGTGAAGAAGGCTGCATAGCTGCTGTGGAGAATGGAAGGAAACACAGAGCTCCAGCAGGAGCTGGAGGAAAGTCAGAGGACATCCCCCACTGTGGCAAATACTTTTAGCTAAGTCCCCTGCTGAAACCCAGGAGCTTGCCTGCAAAATTCTTTATTCTGTCCCACAAAGACATTAGGGGTTGAAGGAGATATATACACAACATATAACAGCCACTTGACTGAATAGAGCATGAAAAAATATTTCTTATAGTCCATTATAAGTGCTATGTTTACAGTGGACACACAATCTACACAACTCTTCAATGTGTTCTACTAATGCATCAGTATAATTGTCACACACACACACATAAGCATGAAAAGACACATTTGCCAAAAGGAAGCACAGACTCTGGAACTAGTCAAATGTTGGGTTTGGTCCTGGTTGGTCCATCTAGCAGCCTAAGGCAAAAGAACCTCACGTCTATGAAATGGGAATACAAATATTTGCATCTTGGAAATGGTTTATTTGGTAGAATAATATTTCTTTAATATTAAATTTCTTTTTGGTTGAACTGAATCTTGCAATATTGCCCAGATTGGCCTTGAACTCCTGGGTTCAAGCAATCCTGCCTCAGCCTCACTAGTATCTGGGATAAAGGAAAGTGGTTATTAACTAACTGCCTGGATTTATTCCTTATCATCTACTCCTGGAAGAGAAGTGGGGTAGAGAAGAGAAATGGAACAGATGGGGGGGGTGCTGAGTGGGACAAGTGACACAAACAGATGCGTCCATAGACCATCCCAGTGAGTCTCTCACCCCACTAGGTGATTAAGACAGGCTCTAGGCCTGAAGCCAGTAGCAAGAGAGAGATTCTCTTTGGGATAATTGATTATTTGTAAATGATAAGGAGAAAAGAAAGACCTGGGGGATGGAGGTTAAGGTGTATGTGCATTTCTGTGTGTGTGTGTGTGTGTATGTATACACACACACACACACACATATATATGCATATATATACATATATACATATATACATATATAATATATAATATATCATATAAAAACATATACATATATACAATACAAAAATATATACATATATATATATATATATATATATATGGGGTAGAGTCACTGAAGAGACATCCAGACTCATCAGAACTAAGCCTTCAGGACGAGAAACAGTTTATCAGAGTTAACTGTTGGTTACTTATTACTCAGTAAGAACTCACCCCACAACTTCACAGTCAAAACAAATACCATGTCCCCACATTTAGGAGGTCAGAGTCTGAGAGCAGCTTCACTGGTAGTTTTAGCTCATGGTCTCTGATAAATTGCAACCAAACCAAAGGTTGATCCCAGACATCTGCTGGCTTCATTATAGTGGATGCTTCTGCTTCCAGGCTGACATATGTGGCTATTAGCAGTTGGGCCTACGTTTCTTCTCCTATGGACCTCTCTATAGGAATGCATAGAATATGATAGCTGGCTTCCCTCACATGGATGATCTGAGGGGGGAAAACAGGAAGGGAGGAAAAGAAAGGGGAAACGAATAACTGAACACTTCCAATCTGGTTCTAAATCCATCATTTTGGGTCAGTGAGATGGTTCATCATGTAAAGGTGCTTCACAGTAAGCCTAATGACCTACGTTAACCCACACAATCCAGTCTATCTTACACAAATATGGAGTCTATGTATTTAATAGATCCCAGTGCTAGTAAAAGTACAATAAATGTCATGAATATTAACATTAGATTAGATACAGTCATTCTGAGAGCTAAACATTATATTTAGTCCATCTTTGTAACATTTATCAATAACCTGGTAAACTTCATAACCAACCATGTGACCCACACACCCACTGAGTTACTCAGGGATGGATCTAGATTGGCTGTGGTCATTTGTAAAGTCCTAACAATCTAAAGTCATCCTTTGAAACACCAGTTACCTTTGTACCCAAGCTATACACTCAGGTGTATACTGCTGCCTTCCTTGAGGGACTTAGACAGAGTGGCTTCTGCTAGAATTGATTCAGACTTCACATCAAATCTGAGCTGAATGACCTTGGAGAAGGTCACAAGGCTGAGAGGCTGTCTTTCTTTATCAGTGGGTCTGCTGGGAGGATTCAATGAGATAAGACACAGTGAAACATTTAGTGCAATGCTTGTCCGAAGAAAGTTACCCATGTTTAAATGTCACTTTCCCTTTCCTTTTCTAGGAGGGTCTAATACCCCAGCCACTCTCTGGTTAAATAACCTCCTATCACGCAGACTGATGGCACCTGCTATCTTCCTGCGGCTGTTGAGGATTGAATGTAGGGCTTTGGGAATGTTAGAACAAATGCTCTACCACTGAGCTCCATTCGAGTATATCTATTCTGTTTTGCTTTGCTTTGCTTTTTTGTGTTGTTTGTTTGAGATAGAGTCTCTTTCTTCTTTCTGTAGTCTAGGCCGCCCTATTTGTTTGTTTGTTTGTTGTTGAGCCTCCTTGTATAGCCCAGAGTGGCCTGGATACTCATAACCCTTCTGCCTCACTCAACATTCTGTGCACTGGGATTGCAGGCACATCTACCACGACCACTATGTTCTATAGTTTGGGTTTGATTTAGTAATTTTTAAATTAACTGTGTTTATTTACTTATTTGTTTATTTGATGAGGGTGTGTATAGAGGGCGTGCAGGTGTAAGGACAGCTTGCAGGAGTCAGTTTTTCTTCCACCATGTGGCTCCTAGAGCTAGAACTCAGCTCCTTAGGCTTGACAGCAAGTGCCTTTACCTGCTGGGCCATCTCTCCTGGCCAGTTTTGCTGTAGTTTTTATGTGATGATTGGGTTGAACCCAGGATCTTGTGCATGCTGGGCCATGATTTACCACTAAGCCATTCCCATGGCCCTATCAGATAATGTGAAAACACTCAGTGAAAGTATGCAGTGATATCCCTATTTGTTTCTTTGTTTATTATGTTTTGTATTTTCTCAGCAACCTAGTCAATCTCCCTGGATATATTTCTTAAGGGCAAGAGTCATTTCGTATTTATATATTTGTTCCCTATAGTACAATGGTTCTCAGACTGTGGGTTGAGGCCCCCTTGGGTCCTTTATCAGATATCCTGCATATCAGATACTTACAGTTATAAAGTAGCAATATAATAATTTTATGAAGAACTGTATTAAAGGGCTGCAGCATTAGGGAGGTTAAGAACCATTGCTGTAGTGTCTAGCAAAATGAGGATGCACAGTGATTGACAGTTTATCTTTGTTTGCTGACCAAAATTAATATCAGAATATTCACAATGGATTGAGAATGAAGTAAATTAGTTTGGGAAAGGAAAAAGTGTTATTTCCAGGAGACAAATCATGTGAATTGTACATGCTTTTATGTATATTCTATATGAATGTATTAAAATTAAGCAATATTTCAAACCTTTAACAGGATAATGACATAAATAGACAAATATATTTGTAAAATATTTAATACTTAATTTCATGAGAAGAAATATATGAAGATGTAGTTGTAAAGAAATTATAGTATTAATCATATGAATGATTTATTTATCTGGCTTCCCGGGTTGTTTAAACTCATCTTTGCTTAGAGAATCATTAGAGAGGAGAAGGAAGTTAGTTTATATTCTCTGTTCAACCATGGGTAGCAACAAGGTAGAACATTTAGATCCTTGATAATATCAGTGGGACAAAAGAACAAACAATTTGATATCCTTGCTCCAGCTGGATGACAAAATGACAACCCTGGATGGATTCAAAACTTAAGTTACTTTCTCTGTCTACAACTGTCACTTGGCAGCCTGGGGTGGCTACTGCTTGTTTGAGTGAGTGGCGTGGCGCTGTGACTCTTTTTTTTTTTTTTTTTTTTTTAATATTTGTGCTCACTGGTTTGTTCTTCACTCAAAAGCTCATGCCCTGCGTATTAGTTATGATGCTGTAATAAAACACCATGTCCAAGGCAACTTACACAGGGAAGGGTTCACGATTCCAGAGGCGTAAGAGTCCATCACGGTGGCTAACTGGCAGGCTTGGTGGCTGGAGCAGCAGAGTGAGTGCTCACATCTTAAAACACAAACAGGAAGCACAGGGTACATCATACTGGAATGGCACATGCCTTTGAACCTCAGAAGCTTCCCCCAGTGACATGATTTCTCCAGTAAGGCTGCATCTCCTAAGTCTACCTAAACAGCACACCAACTAGGAACTGAGTATTCAAATATATGAACCCATGGGGGACATTCTCATTCAAATCACCACATGCTGTCACAGAAATACCTGATCACACAGAGCTGTTTCAAGATCTTGAGAGGTAGGCAGATTATGACTTACAGCAGGACTCCTGGTGTAAGGATGTGTATTTCATTGATTCTTCAAGAAGCCCATTCTGGATGATTCAAGCATAGCCAGTTTTTCTAGAACCATCTTTCTCCTTTCAAACTGTGTTAATAATTTGGTTCCACCCTTCAAATATCCCCTTTCCTTGATGGGAATAATTTCTGTGATGACACTTTCTACTTCTGCAGTCTGGCTTCTGTTATAGGGAGAAGGTAATTAAAGAATTATCTACTAGACTTATCTACCAAGATGAGATGGGGGCTCAGGAAATGGGTGGAATGATCTGTCATGCATGTTACTTGTTACATATTTTTTTTTGCAAGTGAAGAGTTTATTGGTTTGTTTTTAGGCAGAGTCAAAATGTTCCCATATCAAAACTGCCACATCAAGATGTTCCTAGCATCAAAATGACTATATCAAAGCTCCATGACAGCAAGTTGACTACAACAAAACAGCATGCATCAAAATGGCTGTATCATCCTTTGGTACAGCCTTTGCCATCAAGGGAATGTGCTCCAGAATATCACACTGTCTATGGTAAGATAAAAATAAAAGGCTGGATCTCTTTTCATCAGCACTTCTGCTTTCAGCTGGGAGCTAGACTTACCTACCAGGTGCTGTGTGACAAATGCATCATTCCTTCTTCCTAATGACCAACACCTCCCATTAAAAAAAAAAAAAGAAGAAGTTAGGGGCTGGCAAAACTTCTCAGTGGATACAGGCATTTGCTATAGAAGCCTGGTGATCTGGGTTCCATCCCCAGAGCCCTCATAAAGGTGGAAGGACAGACCTGCCTCCACAAAACTGTCCTCTGAGCTCTACACCTGCACCATAGTAGACCCCCATGAAGCATATATACACATCCCATACTAACAATATGTAAAAATTTAAAAACTAGGTACAAATTTACAGAGATAATCCTGCTTTTAGCATAGAAATTGTGAAACTCCCATACTAATTTTATAATCATGCTTTTACACTTTGTTCTCATCACAAAGAACTTTTGGAATTATCTACTAAAAATCAGCCAACAAAATTTATGCCAGCGCTGAGGCAGCCCAGAGTCGATCTTTCATTGCCTCCAGCTTTGTGCTCAGTCACAAGCCTGGAGGAACCACAACACATGCTAAATGCCTTCATCTGAAGTTTTATCAGATGCCCAGGTAGTTTGCAAAATCTTCCCTGAAGTATTTTGGAATGGGAAACCATTTTATCTCTGTTTCTCTAGCTAAATAAGCTTGGAGATTGGAGAGAACCTTTCCTTAAGTATGTGACATATAGTGGACATGGATTTTTGGCTCTAACTTAATTGTTGAGGGAAACTTTCTTGATTTTTGAGGTATCACTATTTCTTGACTTTATCCTGCCTTGTTGGCTGCTCCATCTCAGTCCTTTCTTATATCTTGCATTTCTATCTGACCTTTAAATGTTGGAGTATTTTGCTTCTCTATTGTGATTTAATAAGAATCAGGATAAACAATTAGGCCGAACAGAAGTTTATTAAGGGAGAAATAACTCACAACATAGGCAGATGCACGCGGCGGGTTCCAGCAGATCCTGAGCCTTCCAGCGTCCACCACCCAAAAAGGGGTTGGATGGCAGAGGCAACTGTCCCACAACTTGTGGTGAGTCCACCTAGTTAGGCAAGGAACCCTGCCCATTCAGGGATGGTGGGGGAAGGGAGCGGCTTGGCTTCCGCCGCCTCTCCCACCTCTATCACCGGGGCAAAAGCTAGGTCCGGTGAAAATCCAAATCCCGCTTCTGACACCAGATATTGTGATTTAATAAGAATCAGGATAAACAATTAGGCCGAACAGAAGTTTATTAAGGGAGAAATAACGCGGCTCCCCGATAAGACGAGATGGCGCCCAACGTGGCTATAAGAACTTTCACTTAAAACTAATAAGAGCTTAAGAAATGTTTTAGAAACAAGGGAACAGAGACTAGCAAGACTTATTGGTAGCAACATTTTCTCGGTTGGATTTGTTTTGCTGTAGACAGAGATTTGCGCGGCTCCTTTAAGGGAGGTTTCCAAAATTAGCATAAGCGGCAAAAAAGCCGCCTTGCTTTTAAAGAGCTCTGCTAACAATTCAATGGTGTGTACTAGAGCTGCAATGAAGGTTTACACTGTGTTTTAAAAAATACGCTGGCTTGGGAGAGAAAAAGAAACGGGATACAATGGTTTAAAAAAGAAAAAAGGAAGTAGAATTAATCCTAGTACTCGGCAGACAGAGGCAAGCAGATCTCTGTGATTTCAAAGTAAACCTGGTATGGAGTGAATTCCAAGACAGATAAAAGTTACACAGAGAAACCCTGTCTCAAAATATGTAAAAATAGAAGTAGAATAAATAGAGTAATAAAAAAGCCACGTAAAGATGGAAAACACAGAGAAATTTTGGATACTATATGTGCTTCTGTTGTCTTTAAATTATTGGATTGCTGAGAAAATAACAACTACTAATAAAAGAAATGCTACTAAATTAATTCAATTTATATATTTTAAAAATGCTTTGGCTCAAAAATTTAAGCCTAAGGACAAGCTACTGGGGAAAAGGATTTCTATTTTTGTTTCCACAGAAAATGAAAAGCTATGGATTCTTTCCAGACTTATATGGTTTGATCAAGCCAGACGCCCTGAAACAGCTCCCCAGGTGATCCAACATTCAAAGCAGTTGAGACAAAGCCTTGCAGACTACAGCCAAGATTTCTGCATCTTCTTTGGACCCCCATGACAGCGTCCTCTACCAGCAGGAAGTAGTTTGGAAAGAACGACGCCCAAATTCCCAAATATTGTTTATAAATGTTTGTTTTCATTTAAATGAACTTGGTTATAAATGGCTATAACCACAAGCAATCATTTTAAAGGTAAAAAGGGAATTATGGTATAGATATGAATACTTTGCTTTGAAATGGATTTTCTTTTACTGATACAATTTAAGGTCAATTTTGTGATACGTATATTTCTCTTCTTGTTTAGGTATTGTGTTTATATAGCTCATTGGAAAATGTAATGTATAATTTAATACAGATTATAGAGAGTTACTTGTGATAGTCAAAACTTGGAGTTAAGTTAGTTAGAATTTCTAGATATACAGAGATGTATTTGAGATGAATAGGCATTCTTCAAACCTTTCAAAGACCTACAGAATATGGCATTTAAAATGGTTTAGGGATTTTCTTGACAGTGAGGCACGACTGCTCCTGGTAACACCACCTGCATCAAAAAGGAAGATGGATATTTAAGAAACTCGTTAGGAAGTTTGCTTTTAATATGGCAAGACTAGCCATTTGGGCAAGGTACTGCTCTTCTGGACTGTTTGACTTGATGTTGTAGAAACTGGACATGCAGGACCCACAAAAGGGTGAATGCTGATGCAAGATGGACATTGCTACAGGATTCCTGCTTCATGGAAGAGGCTGCCAGACAGCCAGACAGTCTACAGGACACAGAGAAAAATGACTGACACACTGTCAATACAGGTGGACAGTTTAAAGTTTCCTGCTTTGTTGAGGAGTCTGGACATACACTATGGCCTATGGGCTGAAGATGGAACATTACAGAAGAACTTCAGGTGACTGACCAGGCAATGAGTTGTCTCTGTCATTTCTAGAGTTTATATATTATCCTTCTGTGGTCTTTGATGGAATTGAAGACAGGTAGTTATGGTTACAGTTTTCCTTAGTTAGGATTAAAGATAAGTTACATATAGGACTTTAGACTTACAAAGATAAGATAGATGATATTTTCTTTTAAGTCTTACAAAATGTTAATGGACTAAATATTGTTAACTGTGATTCTTATTTGATAACTGTTGTATGGTATATTTTGCTAAGGTTAAACCCCTTTTTTTACTTTAGACAGAAAAGAGGAGATGATGGGAGATGTTATTCTGTATATATGTTTCTCATACTGGTTAATAAAGCCCTGTGGCCAATAGAAAAGTAGATAGGCGGGGCTAGGAGACTAGGAGGAGGAAAGAGGAAGTAAAAGGCGGGGTCGAGATGTAGCCCGGGAAGGAGAGAGGACGCTTGCCGCGGCTCCCCGATAAGACGACCACGTGGAAATACTTAGATAAGTAGAAATGGGTTAATAATTAAGGCAGAGCTAGCCCATAAACAGTAATGGTAATTGGCCAACAGGATTGTATCAAATATAGAGTCTCCTGCGTGTTATTGGGGGCCAGGACGCCAGACCAGCGGCGGGCGGGCTGGCGGAAACTTACATGCTACACTTCTCAGACCTGGGGGGTCTCTTCTTTAAGTGTAACTGTGTAACAGCTCAGGGTTCAGAGAGGACTGCCCAAAATGTCTGGACATAGCCTCTATCCCAACTTGTTCCTGACCAACTCATTATGTTGTTTCCTCCACAGAATTCTCTATAGCATGTAACCATCTATTTTGTTCTTATTAACTGTGTTTCCTGCTAGAAAATACCCCCGCTGAATAATCGCCTAACTCTTCTCCATTTAGTCTCCAGGTATTATCAGAGTACCTGACTCCAAGTCAGCTCTTGACAAATATTTGCTGGAGAGAATGAATTAAAGCTTTTGAAAGAACTCCACTAAGGAGTCTAGAAGTTTCCAAACCATGCTGTTATCTGACTCTATATATGTATATAAACTAAAGGGAGTGTTACATAAAGGCAATAAACTTAGGAATATTTTGAGACTTCATTTGAACATAATTGTATCCAACTTACTACTTAGATTGTTTCAAATGAATACTAAAGTGACTGTCCATCCAGTTCAGGGATTGGTCATCAGAGCTAAAGGTATTCTTTTATGTATGACTTTACCATAGAATGAATTATTTAGTTGAGAAGAAATAATCATATGGATTGAAATAATCAATATCAAGGAAAAAAACAACAAAAAGGTCCCAAAGTCATTCTACTTGAGATGTGATTCAACAATCAGGGAAGAAGACAGGTGAGGAAGAGTGGGAGAGAAGACTGAGCAAAATGCCAGGAGGCTTACAGTTAGCATGGTGGAAATAGAACAAGGAAATTGTGTTTTCAATTTTAAACTGGCTGCTGAAGAGCCCTGCATATTTGCTATAGAGCCCCCACCACCCTTGAATGGCAAACACTATCTTTGAATTTCCAGGAAGTTCCTACTACACACAGCTGCCTCTCATGCATTTGGGGTGGGAAATCAAGGAGGGGCAGTAACCCAACCTTGGGACAGTGCCAAAAGAAGATAAAGGAACAGCTGCAAGACACAGAGTGAGGAATGGAAACTGGCAGAGGCAGGACTCAGATCCTGAAGCTGCCACAAGAATGGGCAGCTCAGAAGCATTGCCTGGAGTTTAGGGGGAGCATTTGGTTTTCCTCTAAGACATGCAATGTTTTTTCTGGATCTGGAGGAGTTCCTGTAAACATTACAGATAACCCCTTGACAGTGTGACTCTGCTGATGATCTCAATCACTCTTTAGCAGAGTCCTAATGAAAATTCTAGGTAAGGATGACATGTGGAATAGACTTAATGTATTTCTCATATATTGAAATCTAATCCTCTATTGTGTATTAGGAATCAATATGGGGGAGGTAATCAGGCCAGGAGACTAGAGCCACCAGGAATGACATTAGTGCCCTTGTATAAAGGACTCAAGAAGCCCTTCTGCTGTGTTTGAATATAGTACCAGATATTAGTCAATTACCTAGAGCCTCAGCTTGACCAGAACTTGAACATGCTAACATCCTCCTTTATGATTTACTGCCTCCAGACTTGTGAAAAATCAATTTCTGTTGTTTATAAGTCATCCAATCCATAGTGTTGTTTTAGCAACCTGAACTGACTATGACAATAGTATGTATTCCAATTTTGATTCTATCCTGACCTCATTATACCTTGCTTTCTATTTTCCCATGTGATTCTGTACTCTCATCCTAGACTTTGCTACCTATGGTGGTTTGAATGAGCATGTCCCTCCACAGGCTCAGATGTTTGACTATTGACCACCTAGTTAGTGGCATTAGGATTAAGAGGTATGACTTTGCTGGAGGAATATGTTATTGGGTGTCTTAGTTTGGGCTTCTAGTGCTATGAAGAGATACCATGACTATGGAAACTCTTGTAAAGGAAAATATTTAATTGGGGTAGCTTACAGTTCCAGAGGATTAGTCAATTATCATCATGGCAGGGACATGGAAGCATGCAGGCCAGGCAGAGCTGGTACTGGAGGAGGAGCTGAGAGTTCTACATCTTGATCTGGAGGCAACAGGAAGTGAACTGTGTCATTGGGTGCAGCTTGAGCATAGGTGACCTTAAAGTTGGAGGACATACTTCCTCCAACAAGGCCATACGCACTCCAAAAAGGCACACCTCTTAATAATGCCATTCACTATGGGGGTCCATTTTTTTTTCAAACTACTACACTGGGGGTGGGCTTTGTGGTTTCAAAGCCATATACTATTCCTTGGTTTTTCTCTTACTATATACTTGAGGTTCAAGATGTGACCTCAGCTTGTTGCTCCAGCCACCATACCTGCTGATTGCTGCCATAATTTTCTGCTTTTAATGGACTCCTATCACTCTGGAAACAGAAGCCATATAAACATCTCTTTGTCTAAGTTGTCTTGGTCGTAAGAGTTACTAATATTCTACCCATACCACTAGGTCATTGTTCTGCCATTTTAAAATTATGTTTTAATTTATTTTGTGTTTGTGCATAATATAGCACACGTGTGGTGGTCAGAGGACAACTTGCAGGAGCCTCTGCTTCTACTAGGTGAGTCCCGGGGAGAGAACTTGCATCATCAAGACTTGGCAGCGAACTCCTTTACCCTCTGAGTCATCTCTTCAGGATCTAGGTTCTAGAAGTTCAAGCATGAATAAAACTCAATATATCCGTTTGCTGAGTTACAGTTCAGTGGGAATACATAAACAGACAATTACAGTTCAATACAGTAAGTGTGATCTATAAAAATAATCATGGCTTTTATGAGATCATAAAAGGGAAGCACTTAGTGAAGTCCTTAGAGGTGGGGCAGTGTTTTGAATAAGCTGACAGGTGAGTAAGATCTTAAAGGATGTGAAGAGTTAGGCAGAGAATGGGAGGTTAACTAGAATGGGGTTAGAGGCAGGAGGAGGAAATGAAAGGGGAGACACACCTAGAAGGGACAGATTTCTATGCAAAGGCATAGAAAGAAAAAGAACAGACTATATAGGTGACACCAGCAGGCTTTGAGTTGTTACAAAGTTTAGCTATAAAAAAAGGGCAGAGAAAAATGTCCAGGATGATGGTGGACTCAATCTAATATCAAAGGCATTCACCATCTTCTCTGCAATGTGGAGATGTCAAAGGGGCTTTAGTTCATAAACGAGCATAGCAAGATCAGGGTTTTAAAGAAGTTATTTTAGTTCCTAAAGGTATAGTTGAACCCACATTTCAGGTAAAGAAACAGAGGGAAATTGTTAGTTCATTGTTCTGGTCTGAGTAAAAAAGTTGAAGAAAACCTATCTGAAGCATGGGTAGTGAAGGCCAGGAGGCAGGAACAACTTTGACACTGGCAACAGACTGGCATTGAGGAGACTACCAAAAAGTTCCTGCCTGGATGGCAGGTGTAGGTGATGGGTTCATGAGGTAAGATTGTGTTAACAGGAGGGAGAGTGTCCAAAGGAGAAAATGACAAATTCCACTCAAAAGTTAAGTCCCAACTGCCTTTAGATGAGCCAGAAAATTCTAGAACTGAGAGATGCAGACTGGAGGCATAGCACTGGAATTCATCTTCATATCAGTAATATTAGAAGTACCCAGGGCACCTTAAAACACTTCTCATCCATAAGGTAAGAAGACTCCTGGGTGAAGGTAAGACCACAAATGTGTTTGAGATATATGAAATACTGATGTGTGTGTGTGGTCTCATCAAGGCTGTCCTCAAACTCCTGGCCTCAAGCAACCTTCTTGCATCAATTTTCTGTATTGTGACTACAGGTAGCACTGCCAGATCTAGCCTCCAGAATAAATTTTAAGGAAGTTATCAGTTAGGCTAAATGTGATATAGGAAGTAGTAATATAGAGCTGAAGAGACTAAATCTATCTACTTGAATATCATTTTGACAGATGGGGCAAAATATTCAAACAAGATAAGGGCAGTGCCTGAAGAGAAATTATTGACCACTCTCACTTACAAGCATATAGACATAAAAGCTAAAGAAAGTACTCACTGAAAATACAATATAATTAAGGAAGGTTTATGCCAGAAGTGAATGATATTTTATTTTTGAAATCTATTAATGTCATTCACTGACATCAAATTAAAGGTGAAAATTAAGTGATTACCTTAGCAAATACAAAGGGAAAATACCAATAATATTTAATGCTCATCTTTTGTTTGTTTGTTTTTGTTTTTTGAGACAGGGTTTTTCTGTAACATCCCTGGATGTCCTGGAACTCGCTCTATAGATCAGGCAGGCCTTGAAATCACAGAAATCTGGCTGCCTGTCTCTTGAGTACTGGGATTAAAGGCGTGTGCCATCACCACTGGCCTATTTATGCTCATCTTTTGATTTTTAAGTATGTTTATTAGAAAACTAGAAATATAGCAGATCATTCTGAATATATGTAAAAGCCTGGAATTAATATTTCAAAATAAGAAACATTCAAAGCCAGGAACAAGCTATAGATACAGATCTTCAACATGGCTCTGGGATTCCTGACCTTTTCAGTTAGATAAGAAACAAAATGCATAGGAATTGAAACTAAAAAACAAAAATAAACATTATATGCAAATAATATAATTTTTCTATATAGTATATTTGAGACAATCCTTTGAGATTTATCAATACTTATAAGAGGTTTTAAAGGTTGATGGGCCCAAAAAGCAATATTTGAAAATCAGTAGTTTCAGCACAACTGCAATAACCAATTTGATAATACATTAACACTATCTAGTTGTAATAATGTACCAAGAAAAAAAATGTAGCAAAAATTGTTGAACACATGCACACACACACACCCCAAAAAGACATTATTTATGAATTTAATAAAATTATACCATGTTCATGAATAAAGAGAATATGAAAAACGAGGTAATCTTTTCTAATTAAACTATAAATTTAATTTTTTACAAATTGAATTGCAACAAGGTGGTTTGCAGAGTTGGGTCAGTTGGTTTTGAAGTGCTTTGAAAAGGAGTAAGGAGGAATTGAAGCAATTTGGTATCAGAACTTAAAGGGTAAGTGGTCTAGACGAACGTGAACAAGATTGGTGTAGTTAAGACCTTGAGATGCAAGGCAGTTCTGGGAAGGTGGGATATGCTACAAATGGTTGTAGTTCAGATAGTGGTTTGTCCAGGAGAAGATGAGATTCTAATCTCCTACTGTAGATTGGCTGCTTTCCTCTTTGCTGTGACAAGATACCTGGCAAAAGCAACCTAAGAAAAGGAAGGTTTGTTTTGGCTCATAGTTTGAAGGTACAGTCCATCATGGCAGGGAAACCATGGCTGCAATGGGAGCTGTGCTGGCAGCTGGTGGTGATACTGAGAGAGGAATGAATTCAGATACCCTTTTGGCTTGTTCCTTTTTCCCCTTAGCCTGTGCCCTCATCCCATAGGATGATGTCACTGATATTCCGTGTAGGCACCTCAGTTTAACCTCTCTGGAAACACCCTCACACACATGCCCAGAGGTGTGTGTGCTAGGTGATTCCAAATCTTGTCAAGCTGACAAATGTAATAACCACAACTTGTACATCAGGTGAGCTGAAAACTTCAAAGTGAAAAGCAGAACAAATCTTTCAAAAGAGAGTTGGGAAGAATGTGTATGTTTATATGACTTTGTAGGAGGGAAAACGTTTTATGTATAGAAACTTGAAACATAAAAAAAAAAGCCAAAGTTGAAGTTTCTATTTAAATTACTATAATGTTAAAACACCAACAAAAAAATATTTGTATTCAATAAACAGAAGGAAATGAAAGAAGAAAAATTCCACTTAAGAAATGGTGGTGGCACATGCCTTTAATCCTAGCACTGGGAGGTAGAGGAAAGCAGATTTTAAATTCGAGGCCAGCCTGGTCTACAGAGCACGTTCTAGGACAGCTAGGGCTACACAGAGAAACTTCCTGTCTCAAAAATCAAAGAAACAAAATAAAAAACAAACAAAACAAAACAAAAAAACCAAAAAAAAAAAAAAAGAAAGAAAGAAAGAAAAAGAAGATAAACTCAATAGACATGTCTATGTCTAACTAAAAATGTTCAATAAAGTGTTCAGCATATCTAGGGAAAAGCAAATAAAACTACATTGAGTTGGATCCACCTCAGCCTAGTCAAAATGGCTGTTACTAAGAAAACAATAGAGCCGGGTAGTGGTGCCACATGTCTTTAATCCCAGCACTTGGGAGGCAGAGGCAGGTGGATCTGTTGAGTTCAAGACCAGCCTGGTCTACAAAGCAAGTTTCGAGAAAACAAAACAAAACAAAACAAACAAACAACAACAAAAAAAAAAACCAAAAAACAAAAAATTAACCAGCCAAATAAGCAACCTCCCTCCAAAATAAAAAAGAAAGAAAACAATAGCCTGTGAGATGTCTCAGCAGGTAAAAAGGTAAAGGCATTTGTTCCTAGCAACTGTCCATCCCCATCCACATACATATGAAAAGAGAGTAGATAATTTCTACAAGTTGACCTCTGACCTCCACACTTACACCATCGTACTTAGGGACTACAACATGCACACACCTCTACTTACAAAAATAAACAAATGTAAAATTTAAAATTTCAAAAAGAAAACAATAATAAATGCTTAGGGTGTGTATGTGTGTTGGAGGGATGTTATACACTTTAGTGGGTATGGAAATTATTCCAGATACTGGACTCTAAGCTAGCAGACCACAGAGATACTTGGCACACCATGCCAAGATATAGATATAGAACTAGACACCCATCTAGATATAGAACTAGATATATATCTAGATATGTCTATATCTAGATATAGAACACCCATCTAGACACACTTTCTAGATATAGAACTAGACACCCATCATCACAAAGGTGCATAACACACACACACACACACACACACACACACACACTCACTCAGAGTAGTATTTTGGAAAAAACAAAATTGGTTTGAAAGAAAATTGACAGAACTGGAGACAATTATATGCAGAATATAGATTTTTTTTTAAAACGATATAAAAGAAGGGGTCTATTTGGGAGAAGAAATGAGCAGCAATGAAAGAGAGGAGATTAAAAAAGGGAAATGGGGAGTGAACACAATAAACAATTATTACATATATGCATGAAAATATAATAAAATATATTATTTTGCCCTATTACTACCAGCCCCAAATAACACACCGAGACTCTGTATTAGATATAAATCTGTTGGTCAGTTACTTGTTTCTTATTGGCTAGTTCTGTCTTAATGATTAACCCATTTCTACTATTCTAAGTATTTCCACGTGGCTCATCTTACCCAGTGGCCCGGCGTGCTGTTCTCTCAGGTCCCTCCATGCTGACTCCTCCTCACTCCTTCCTCTTTCCTCCTAGTCTCCTAACCCCGCCCATCTTGCTTTCCTATTGGCCAACAGTGCTTTATTCATTAACCAGTATGAGAAACATATATATAGGCGTGCTGTTCTCTCAGGTCCCTCCATGCTGACTCCTCCTCACTCTTTCCTCTTTCCTCCTAGTCTCCTAACCCCACCCATCTTGCTTTCCTATTGGCCAACAGTGCTTTATTCATTAACCAGTATGAGAAACATATTTACAGAATAACATCTCCCATCAATTGTATAAGTGGATTCTTCCATGATAAAAAATTAATATGGTAGTTTAAATCAGTATACTATGTCCACAGGTAATAACATTGATAAACTTTGACATTACTGCACACAAAAGGTATGAGTTCCAGGATATGTTTTATATGCATGTGGGTGAATTTTAGAAAGACACAAGTAAAAAACTCAATAGGAAAAAAGTCATCAAAGGATTTGCATACGCACATGTGGAAGAAATATACACCAACGTTAGAATAGCCATGACATCTTGGTAGCTGGAAAAAAAGGGGGGGGGGAATTGATTGGCGTATTAAGAGATTTCAACTCTAATTTTAACACCTCATTTTTTTTTTAACCATCTGAAGAAAAAGAATTACCAGAAGGTAAGAAAGTAGTGGAGAGGATGAGCATAGTCTAGTCTTTCAAAAGAGAGAAAAAAGAAAAAAAAAAAAAAAAAGAAAGAAAGAAAACTGATGGTAACTTCAGGAAGTCACTGGGTCAGAAGATGTACTCAACCAACACTTTTTATTATGATTTTGCTATATAAGTTAACTCATTTATTGTAGGCCAAGGCTGATCAAATGGTAGCACTTCTACTGGTCTTTCAATTCCTTCAGTCTTCTGATGGCCGATTTGACTGTGACAACACAGGTGGTCTTGTAGATCCAGGACCCACCAGCCACTGTTTTCATGAAAGAACTACAGCGTTGGATGACTGTGGCCCATGTCATTATCTTGGTCTTGCCACAGAAGGAACAAGGATCCAGATGTACTGGTTGATTTCATTTTTTTGTCACTATTTTCTGGAGAGAGGCATCACAATGGTCCAGACCTTCTTGGTGCTTTTAGCCATGTCAGCGAGTAATCTAGGCTTCATCTTGGAGAGCTATTATGACAATTTAAACA
Organism: Cricetiscus sungorus; assembly: GCA_030556225.1. Lineage (NCBI taxonomy): Eukaryota > Metazoa > Chordata > Mammalia > Rodentia > Cricetidae > Cricetiscus > Cricetiscus sungorus. The sequence continues at coordinate 33,359,866 of JANBXA010000730.1, forward strand.
GAAAGAAAAGTGAAAAGAATTATATTGTGGATACCCATGTACCTACCACTCAGTCTCCAAATAGCATTTGGCTTTACTTGGTTAATTACATATACTTATCTATCCATATCCACTCATTCACTCATCCATCCATCCATCCAGCTAGCTTTGTTTGGTACATGTCAAGGACAGTTTTGAACATTTGTGGACTGAATTGGTCCAAAGATTTTTGATAAGATAGAAGAGATGGACACATGAATTCAAAGAAGGAGCAATTACTGAAAGCACAAGTAAGAGAAAATAATCTTTTAAAACTTAGAGAAGTAGGAGGACCTAGCCTTTGGAAAAAAAATGGTGCAGAAGATGGGAGAGGTATGGAGATACTGAAGATCTTGATTGGTGACCTTAATTTTTATTCTAGAAGAGGAGGCAGAAAGATTTGTTAAAGATGAGAGTTGATTAGGTCTAGAAGACAGGGACATAAATGAGGTATATTCACTGGGGAAAATGGGACAGGAGTTATCAATGACAGTAAAGGATGGTGAGGTTTCTAAGGATTTGATTGAGCTTGAATCTATAGTACTACCATCCTAGGAGTTGGTGTCAATACATTTGATTTCTAATAGCTGTGTATCTCCTATACCCTGTCACTTACTCCAATCTGCTTCGGTTATCTGCTGCTTCCTAGACTACACTGTCTGTCTTGCCATAACAACCTAGTAGCCTCAAATTCCAAAGTTATTTTCTAACAACTTGCTCCTAGACTTCAGTCTTGTACTACCAAGGATGTCTTTTTGAGACCAAAAGACCAAATGACCACACCAAAACCTTTCTAGACTTGTAACTGATGTCTTGACACCTTTTTACAAGAGACAAAATGAAAGTAGGTCAAAATAAACTACACATATTGATCATTTATTATGATATTGTTCTTAAGGTACCAAGAGGACAATAGAATCATATTTTTAAAAATTTCTCCTTTAGGGCTGTGATTTTTTTTTTTAAACTTTATGTTTTTCCCCTGAAGACCCATCAGAACTATAAAGCTAAGGAAGAAATAATTTTGTTTGGTTAGGGTGAAATAACTTGGTGTCTATAGTTACTAAAATAACATAGAAACTAATTTGCTAATTATGACCCCTATCTTACATCCTATAACTTAGTAGATGCTGTCACTCTGTATTCCAAGCAGAGTTGTATCATTTAACAGATGTGTATAGGAGCATACAAAACAACAACAATGACAACAAAACACAAAAACAAACCCACAAATACATTAAGAGTTTTACATTCGCTATTTCTGGAACCGATTCTATAGTTGTAGTCTCTGGGGCAGAACCATAACTTTGTTGCTTTTCCAACACTTTGCCATGTTTTTTTAAATTACACAGGGTGGAGTTGGGCACCTTATTATTTTCAGTACTTAAGATCTTAAGAGATTTTAATTAGACCCTGATGTCAGAGGCCATTGTGGTTCCCTCTGTTTTTATCCTTTCTGAATTCCTAAAGCTGAATACTGAGGTGAGGTCATAATTTTGAAAGGAGTTTCTGCCAAGAAGAAGTAGCTGATGGAGTTGCTTGTCTCTGCCATGTTCCATGTTTTTTGTAAACAACGTCAATGGTTGCTACAAGTAGCTTTCTTTTAGGGCACATGGGTTATGAACAAAAGGGTACCCTGGCTTTCCTCTTTCTTTCTCTCTGCACCCTCTCTTCCTTCTTTCCCTTTTGTACTACTTCCTACCTAAGATCACTTACCACCTTCTTCTTCTTTTTTTTAACCATTATCAAATGTTGCTGTGAGGTCCCAGCTTCCCTGCTTACAACATTTACTCTGTTTATGTGATCTGCTTCTAAACATAACTTATAGCCCAGCTTTGGTTTTCATACATCTTTCTCCCAAGAATGCAGTAGAATGAACGAGTGGCAGCTACCTGAACTCTTGAGACTTGCCATCCTATTCTCTAGAACAAAGGGACTGAGAAAGTAGACAAGTGGTTTCTTTAACTCAAAACCCTTTTAGGAATTAAGGAATGTATTTTTCTTTTATTATATTAGGTTCTACTCACAACCCAGGATACAGGATGCTATCTTGATGAGGGACAGACAAGGTTGAAAAGGGGAACATACTGAGCAATGAGCAACAGCTGAGAGCTACAAAGATAGGGCTGTGCTCATGTATAAATAGAAATGTTGCTGTTGCCCTGATGAATCAGACCAGATGTTTCTCTGATGTCTCTGTTTGGTCCTTTGGTTAAAAAAAAAATAAAAAAGCATAATTTTGCTAAAATTATATAGGGCCAGGAATGTGGCACAAATGCTTTAAGCTTAAATAATAAGTATGAGAATAAAATTGCTTTACTGAGAATCAATAAGAAAAGTAACTATTTAGAGAAGGACAGAAAGAGTAGGAAGCAATCAGACCTTGGACTGGATGGGTTGAAATTCTGAAGACTCAAATTTGACTTTTTGCTATTTTTAGTTATATGACCTTGGGCCACTCTAGTCACTTTTCAGGGCCTACATGTGTTCATTCCGGTTCATTTACAGATGGACTCTAGCTAAATTGCTCAGGCTGGTCTCCAATTTAGGTAATCCTCCTCAGTAGCTGGGACTATAGGCATTCACTATCATACTAGTAAGCTAAGCTTAGTTTCAAGGGAGAAGGGACAGGACAGAAAATGAATGGAATGACTGGACTGATTAAACTGGTTTTTAATGTCTTTTGCAATCCCACATGTCTAAGAACAAAACAAAGTTTTCATTGTCTCTTAGTCTAGTTTCTTGTTTCCAGTATCAGTGGAAGTTTGATATGAGAAAGACATTGTGGGGGAATAACCATGTATAATAGTCTCTGCCTTCACGATGTTTATAACCTCTTATGTGGATATTATGAGTTAAACAAAGGACTATACTATTGTGATTGATCCCAGAAGTGAAACAGAAACAAATGGTATGGGAACTAACAGGGAGCTGAAGTCATTGCCAGCTTGGAGAATAAGGAAGGACTTGATTGAGGTCAGTAGCATTTGATGGAGTTGCTTCCCTGAAGGTAAGACGGTAGGAGTAAGATAAGTACTAGTACTATATGGACGCATATAGGCAAGGAGGTCCCAGTGGTAATTGAGTGGTCCCTTTAAACTTGGGATGGGCCAGGCAGTGGTGACACGTGCCTTTAATCCTAGCACTTGAGAGGCTGAGGCAGGTGGATCTCGTGAGTTCAAGGCTAGCCTGGTCTACAGAGTAAGTTCCAGGACAGCCACAGTCAAGACTACACCAAGAAACCCTGTCTCAAAAAACCAAAAACTTGGGATGATGACTCTACATTTTTCTTTTGTAGTCAACAGGGGACTTTAAAAGAAAAATTAGTTTTAAATGTTATCTGGTCTGAACTATGATTTATGATAATTCATCTATAAGGAAGGTAAGATAAAACTGTAAGTGGAAAGTCCCCAGGGGAAAGAGGACAGCTAATTAGGTCTGAGGTATGAGGGCATCAGATGACTAGAGTTCTGTAAGTCTGAAGAAGAATCTACTAGTTCCTTTATAATAAATTAGGCTATTTATTTGGCTATTTGGGTGAGGGAAAGGGGGAACGTAAAGAGATTATTGATGAATCACTGAATATGAAGTTCAGGAAATGCCATCATCGTGCTGGACATATTCAACATTTATACACTCCTGATTGGATCTCAGCACTACAGATTGGGTAGAAATCGGTATCCCAAACTTAACATTATTCTACTGACACTTAGAGTCATACAAGAGCTTGGATTATCAAGGACTTGAAGATATAGGGGAAGGCTGAAAACTTTCCCTTATAACCAATATCTAGAATGCAATCAGCAAAGTGCAAGGTCCCTATGTTCAAGAAGAAAGGGAATACTGAAAGGGAGTGCCCACATGCCACAGCTGAAAAGTGGGCTTTCTGTTTATGGGATTATTTGTTGAAAGGAGAAGGGCACTTACACAGGGTATTAAAAAAAAAAAATGAGAGACCTCCTGAGGTATGTGCATTTTCTAACAAATGGATGGGGAAGACACACAAGCCCACACCTAGCCTTTAAGTTTGGACAGCTGTGATTCAAAACCTTAAGATTAGTGATACGTACTCACGGCCAATGGCCTCTTTGTCTTTTAGAAATCTCAAACTGTTCTTAGATTTTGATGTTTAGATCATCAACTAGGTTACTCCTCCCTTCAATCCTAACATCCTTCCACAGGTTCTCAATTTCAGTTCCCACTTGTCCTAGTTGTTGGGTTTGATTTGGGGGCTACGAGTTCCAACATGCATGCTCATCATCTCTAAAGTTCTACAATGGAGACAGGAAAGCACAGGTGAGGAAGAGAACCTCTAGCTCTTTTGTAGTTCACACACCAACGTCTGTTTACAAACTAGGATTTTATCATCCAAAATCTGTCTTCACCTTAAAATCTGGGATTATATCACAGAAATACCCCGGGTACAAATTCAAGTAGCATTAACCTATCTAGCAAATTTGTTTATAACTTTTTGTTTCTCTATATTATTTTTCTTAATGATAACCACTTGCAAAGATACACCTTTTGCCAAAAATATCAAAACAGTTCCACTTGCTGTAAAAGAAAAAGCCTTAATAATTCAGGTTCATTATTAACTTTTAAAAATTAGGCAACTAAAACTTTCTTGTTTGTAGTTTTTCACAGTCTCAAGTAGCCAGGCTGGTCTCCAACTCTCTATGTACCTAAGGGTGACCTTGACTCCTGAATGTCATGCCTCTAAGTCCCAGTAGGGATTACAGGCATATATCATCTTGCTCTATAGAAGGTTAGCCTATAGATAGTCTGTTTAATATATTACTCCATGCTTCAATGTTTCCTATTGGCTAAAGGTAATTTTTAAAATTCTGCTTTTGTCACAGAATTGTTTGCTGTTTTGAAATTATTTTACTTAGGTAATTAGATGATGACCTGAAGCTAGTCTGGGCTCAGGATGCCAAAGTAAAATAGGAACCAGAACTTAGAGGTCTGGATAAAGACAGTAGCATATTAAGAAAGCAGGATTTAGGCATTGTCTCCCTTTTTCTTCACCCCCCCCTCCAACCTCAGCCACACATACACAAAACAGGATTAGTGGGAGTTTGGCAGAGCTTCCCCTTAACTTAACATGGATGATAAACCTGAGAGCAACTACTGAAAAAAAAAATTCTGAATTTTATATACCACTCCTACTGTATGTAATGGGTAAACACACACACACACACACACACACACACACACACATACACATATATATATATATATATGATATTCAAATTTGTATGTCTGATGCCCATATTCACTTATTCTCTGAGACATCAACAATAATTTAATAAGAATGAAGACAATATGCTGAGGGGTTTCCTTCCCTCCTCCTTCCCCTGCAAAGTTGCAAAGTTCCTTCTAAGACCTTTATAAACTGGAGGTATGGTGGTGCACACCTTTAATCCCAGTACTTGGGAGGCAGAGGCAGGTGGCCTCTGGGATTTCGAAACCAGACTGGTCTACAAAGTAGTTTCACAACAGCCAAGGCTGTTAGACAGAGAATCATGTCTTGAAAAGGAAAACACAAAACAACATAATCCAAAAGACAAAAAACAAACAAAACAAACAACCAACCCCCCCAAAGCCCCACCACCAACAAATGCCAAAAACCGTTAACAAATACCCACTAGCTTTGCTTAGTGCCAGCCCCTGTAACTCCTCACCTCATCTCTCATTTACTAAAGAATGTATGATGGTTTGCAATTGGACAACTGGCTATGCAGTCAGACAGCAAGTAAGTGGGTTTCTACATACTGGCAGCGATCACTCCACTACATCGATAAGCAAAATTAGCAAATCCAATCACAGAGTTCTTAAAGGATCAAGATTGAAGAAATCAACTTGCAGATGTACCTGTTGCACTGGTGGTTGCTTTGTCAGGTAACCTGGACTGTCCTGTTTGCACCTGTTAAACAAGAGGTAGGATGAGAAGATCTCTAAGGTCACTTTGAGCTTTGAAATGCTATTACTCTATGTAAGAACTGGGAAAAAAACTACAAAACGCATCCTCTAACTCCCACAAAGCCCAAACATACCAGGATGCCAAAAACTAGATTGACCTCTTACAGATAGGTCTTACTGTTCAAAGTAGAGAGAAATGAGGGCTTGGGTGGGTTGGGACACAAAACAAAAATCCTCCCCCAAAAGACTTTTTTAAAAGCAGCATCTAATTACGGAAAACTTTTGCTTGGTTTGAAGTAGCCACGTTCATGAATTGTTGAATATCTATGATATGTCAAATACAATTTAAGTTACTAATGTTCTATTCGAAATTATTACTATTATTTTGCCTGCAATCTCTGAAATCTGGATTGGTGAATCCCGCCTTGGGTGGGCACAAAATGAAGCCAACCTTAACCAAATAAACCAAAAATAAAACACATGTGACGCTGTTAGAGGAAAAGAGAAGCCAACAGAATGCACAAAGATCAAAGGCAAAAAAGAGAAGCTTGTTTGGTTAATGCTGGGGCTTTGGGGCATTTCATGTACTTGCGAGGCCCGTCCATCCATCCGCACCACACATCGTAGCCAAGCTATTCTAAACTGATGACAAATCCAGCTCCAGGGCGGACAGGGTGCAAAGCGGGGATCTCGCACTGATCTCAGAATCCCAGATCCAGGGCCAGATCTCCCTTCTGGAAGAACGATGGCGTTTCCCCTAGGGTGATTGTTAAATAAAACAGGGTCTTCATTTTCTTCGTCCAAGAAGAAAGTGTTGGTCCAGAAATCAACAGGAAAGGGGCTAAGAAAAAAGGGAAGCGCCTTTCCCATCTTTTTAAATTTCCCGCACCCCCTTTTCTCTCCGCCTCCCCACACCGTCTCTGCTTCCAGCAGCAGCTCTAGGATCCCGCACAGAGAGGTGGTCAGGCGGGACAGTCTTAGGAAAGTAGGCGGTCCTGGCCCGATGAGTATCTCGGTGCCCGATTGTTGCTGTCTTCGGCGGCAGTTCCTCCTCCGCTCGGTTACTGGATTGCACACGCGGCCGTGCGCTCGGCTCTCGATTGCTCCGGCCTATCACCCTGGGATGCCGCCTGCCGCCGCCGCCAGCGCCGCGGCTGCCGGGCTTGTGGGTTTCTCAGAGGAGCGCGAGCCGGAGCCCGAGCGGCGGCCGGAGCGGCGGCCTGAGAGTTAGCGGGCCGGCCTGCGCGTTCCGCAGGAGCAAGCCGACACAGGCGGACAGAAGCCGGGCCGGGCGCGCCCCTCAGGCTGCGGGAGCCGGCGCTCTGAGCCCCTGAGGCGGCGGCGGCGGGAGCCGGTCAGAGGGGGCGGCCCCTGGCGGCGACGCCCCCGAGCCCAGCCCTGCCTGGCCGCGCTCCATCCTCAGCTGAGCCCGGGCTGCCCTCGGACGCGCCCGCGGGGACTGAGGGGGGCTCCGCGGGGGCGGGAGGCGAGCCCGCGCTGCCCGGTGCTCCGCGTCCGCTCCGGACCCGCACCTGAGCAGGGTCCCGCCTCCGCTCGGGGCCACGCTGGACCCGCCTCCCGGCCCGGGTCCCACCCTCCGCTTGCAGGTGGGCTGCGGCGCCCGGCCCTCGGGCGGTGGGCGGTGGGGAAGGAGGTGAGCGGCATCTGCGCCCGCTGCCGCTCGGGTGCCGGTGGCCGCGCCGTCGTCCCTTTCCCGCACCCCGGGAGCCCGCCCAGCCGCCGCCGCCGCCTCTTCCCTTCGGGACACCATGGAGCTCTCCCCTTCGTCCGGAGGAGCCGCGGAGGCGCTGTCGTGGCCGGAGATGTTCTCGGGGCTGGAGTCCGACTCGCCGCTGCCCCCGGAGGATCTGGACGCGGTCGTCCCAGTCAGCGGGGCAGTGGCCGGTGGTATGCTGGATCGGATCCTTCTGGAGTCGGTGTGTCAGCAGCAGAGCTGGGTCCGGGTGTATGGTAAGGCCGTCTGTCTTTAAAGGCCGGCGTTTCTCTCTTTCCTTGGGCTCCGTTGCATTCCCAGTGCCCATCCATCCTAGGTCAGCTGTCTACATCCCTTTTTGTTTCAGAAAATGCATTTTTGACAAGTTTATCCAATAGACTATATTGCGCCTGAGTATGTGACTCAGTAGGATCTTTGGACCTCTTTAGATATACACAGTAAGTTTATGGAGTTGAGCTATCCACACGAATTCTTAGGTGATTAATTAAGGGCACTTGCTTCAGAGTCTTTAGGAAGGTATGGTGGAACAAGGCACAAAACCAGTGAATGGGATTTCATTTCCTTTCTGCTGAGTGAAGCAAGTGTGGGAACGAAGATATGAAAAAGCTTAGTAGAAGATGAGCTAATGGATGAAAACAAACAAAACAGTGCAAGAGAGCGAGCCCCAGCCCAAATTCAAGGGTTTGGTAGCAGTAGATTTATGTACAGCTTTTCTTTGAACCTTACTCCCTTCTTATCCTGAGTGCATAGATTGTTTCAGATTGCACTATTGTTTCTGGTTTTCATTGTAAAGCGACCCGGTTGCCACTCAGCAGGTTTAAAGTGATGAACACACTAAAAACTTTCTCTTTCTGCATTCCTAGTAACCACCTTTTAAATTAAAACTGAATGATGGTTTTCTATTAAGGCAAGGCTGTGGCAACATTAAAATGCTGGTTTTGAAAACTCATAGCCCAAGGATTTGTAGTCTGCATTCACAGTTTAGCTGTGGCGTTTCAAAATCGTGAAATAGCAAGATGTTTATCACTTAGTTCACATGACCATAAAAGACATATGTGGCTGAATAGAAGATGACCAGTTTGATGCATGTGGGATCAAATACAGTGTAGAAATGCTATTCTGCAGTCATGTTCGTCCAAGCCTGTTAGTGATCAGTGTATTATTTATTTTTTGCTTTCATGCTTCCAAATAGGGTCTGTGCTTTACAATTCAAGACCAACTTTTGAATGGTTTATAAGTTGTCCTTTGAACGGTTCAGTTGACTTCAAGACTTCATGCCTATCTCTGTGAGAAAGCTCTCAGACATTTGAGTTCTTGCCTCAATTCTGTCACTAAATTATTAAACAGTTTAGGGCAGATTAGGTCACTTCTTTTTGGCCTCAGATTCCATACCTATAAAGTGAGTGGATTGAATATTCTGTAAAGGTCCTTTCAGTCATAAAAGTCAGCAACTTATAACTAATTCTTAGGAATTTCAGTATATACCATTTTATAATTTGCTGGTGTTTGTAAGTGTGTGTGTGTATTAAGGCAAGAAATTGGGAACTGATGCAGGGTTGCTCATGTCTTTCTCAGCAGATTAAAAGCTTTGGTGCCTGATAGTCCATGTCTGCTAATTCAGTTTAGCTGTTCACTTATAAAAGGTTGATGAGCGTCTCAAAAAAGATCATAAATTGGAATATACTGTGGTTATATTCTGCTATTTTATGTTTTTGTCTGTATACACTTTCACATATTGTTGCTCCGCCCCCAAGCTGAGTACCAAACCCTGGGCCTTGTGCTTGGTAGGCAAATGCTCAACCACTGAGCTAATCATAACCACCACCCCACCCCCGCTTTTTTTTTCATGATAGAGGTAGGACCATTTTCCTATAAGAATATATGATAATTTGGTAAATGAGTGTTCAGAAAGTTGGGTGTTCTAGCAGTTATTTAAATATCATCCTTCATATGTAACCCTTATACATTTATACTATTTTGTTTTGATAGTCTGTTCTAGACCTTGACTTGTCGAATGCATGTTTTTGCACACACATAAAACATACCCACCACACACATTTACACTTTGAAATTAGTATTTTACAACTAGGGCTAAAAACCTGATGGTTTTCTTTTTGGTTTTGCCACAGCTTGGTTGACATTTAACTTTGGTGAGTTGTTTTTAACTCCCTGGTTCCAGATGTCTTCATACAACCTGGAATCTGGAATAGTTGGCTTACATGCACATACATTCATACACAAGAAGGTATTCAGAGGGAACATTTCTATGTCAAGTGCAGAATTTTCACTGCATTCTCTCTCTTTTTTAAATGTGTGGTTTCTGTCAGTTAATTAAAAATTGTTTTTATTTACTGTTTAATACTGTTGTTTTTCTTCTAAGGAAGTTCACCCTGGACATTGCTTTGGTTGTTCATAGTTGATTACAAACATTCCATACTAAATGACTCTTGGCTCTTTTGGGGTCGTTTTAAAATTGTCTATTTTATGATTATTTGAAGTCAGAATAACAGAATGTGGAAAATCAGTTTTAAAAACCACATTTATTTATTATTTAGATAGGGTCTCTCTATGTAGCCCTTGTTGGCCTGCAACTTGACATGTAGACCAGGCTGTTCTCAAATTCACTGGGATCTGTCTCTACCTCCAGGATGCTGGGATTAAAGGCACAAACCACCAAGGCCAGCTGGAAAGTACAAATTTAAGGAATATTTGTTTTTCTTGTTTCTTGTCTGCTTTGTGTATTTAAACTGATTCTCTTGGGTCATCTTTGATCTTCTACATAATTTAAAGAGATATTATTATTATTATTATTATTATTATTATTATTATTATTATTATTATTATTATTGTCTACCTATTTCAAAGAAATCCAGGAATTGGGAACTTTTGTGTAGAATACATGACTGGAGGTTGAGAACCTGGCTTTTTAATTCTGGCTTTGTCGCAAATTGGTTCTGTAATTTTGGACAAATAGTTTTAATTCCTTGGCTCTTAAGTTTGTGCATCAGATGTAGAATCTGGTTTAATTGGTCCCATTATTTAACTACTACTTGGCTTACAAATTCCATCCTGACTTTTGAAGCCAGTCACTGAATAAGCTCTTAATTCAGTGCTTTTTAAATCATTGTCGTCAGGAGGACTCTTGGAAAGCACTTTTATCAAAAAGTCAGTGAACTGAATTGAAAGAAGGAAAGTCAGACTGAGATGTGTATTTGCTTGGGATGTTGTCACACATTAGGAAGTTAGGGGTAGGATGTTGCTCAGGTCTGATTTACACAGACCTACATGATTTTAAAGGTAGACTCTACTGAAAAATGGTGTGGAGTGATGCTGGATGCTGGCTACAGCTCATCTCCTCTTGAGACTTTTCTTTGAAAAACGCTAACAGATATTTCTTTCTTCCTAAGGATATCACACAGAAACTTTTAGGAGCAGTATTTCCTTAGTCTACTTCACAAATCTGAAGACTGGCATTATTTTTACTTTGTGGTTAACAGGTTTTGCTCTTTGGTTGATAATACATCCAGAGCTTTGTGTATTGCCATGATTTGGAAAACTTTTTTGGGATATGTTCAGAGCTTTGTAGTAGGTGGATCTATATTTAGAACACAAACAAATGCAAGTCTTTGAGACACAGCTAGGAGAAAATGTTTATGCTGTCCTTTATTTGAATAAAGTGTTTCATTCCAGTATTACAGTCATTGTGCCCATGTCCTGTTAAGAGTATAAATTTTTGACACTAGGTAGTCTGTCTTGTTTATAGTCTTACCTTGCCACTCCTTATTGTCATCAGGTCTAGCAGATTGGTTCTTTGCCTCGTAATAAATAGATGTTGAATATTAATCCATCTTCCTTCCCTTTGACCATTTAGAGCTTAACTTGATTGATTTTATGGGTAGTAGACTAGCTTAAACAAAGACATGCCACAAACATCTAAATATGGATTCAGAATCCAAGAGCATCAAATGGAGAACATTTCCCAGATATTTATAGCGTCAAAGCAAATTCAATTGGCTGCAAAAGCTCAGCAGGCTAGCAAAAGGAAACGAGAGCGGCAAAGTCAGCCTTACTGTCTATACTTTCTGGTAAACAATGAGAACATTAAAACAAACTACTTCACCATGAATGGATGGCAAGAGTGGGATACCCCCGGAGTGATTTAAGCTACTCTAGAATTGTCTGAGGTAGTACTCTGTACTCATCGGTGTAACAGGTTTCCCAAGCATGTGCACTGATGACTCTTGGAGAATTAGAGATCAAGTACCTTAAAGAATGAACAAGAATCTTGTACTTTAAAATAGCACTATTACTGTTAGGATTTATCTCAAGTATTTAGTTAATAAAGTAACAACATTATCATTAAGTTAGTGTAGATCTCTGTTTTTTTTGATTGCCAAAGGAAGCTGCTGGAAAGTTTCTAAAAGTTGGTAGGTACTATTTCAGCAAACACAAGAAAAAGGAAATTAATTATACTGCATTAAGTACCATGGACTTCTAGAAATGTAAACAGTGGGAGTTGGTAAGCATTTCTTCTGTGAGCTGATGGAATGGAAGTCTTATGTAGTTGTAGTATATGGTATTTAATATGTTTCAGGAATTAAGTCAAAGATGAAGTCTAGTTTTTGCAATTATAGAAGCTTGTTACCTATTTAAGATGTTATAACCAGCAGCAAGTCCAGGAATCTGTTTCACTATGGCCCACTGTTTGTTTGTTTGTTTGTTTTCTTTATTTCTTCTTTCCTGAGACAAGGTTTCTCTTTGTAGTCCTGATGTCCTAGAACTTGCTCTGTAGACCATGCTGGCTGACCGCAGAAATCCACCTGCCTGCCTCTGCTTTCTGAGTGCTGGGATTAGGGATTAAAGGCTTTCAAAGAACAGTTGGCTTCATTTTGGCTCACTATGAGTGAGATGTGGTTCACTCACTGGCTTTTAATAGGAGTTTTTACTTAACCTTGGATATTATAAGTGACTAATTCTTTTTCTTTTCTTTCCTTTATTTTTGGCCTCCCCTGCCCTCAATCACTCATTCTTACGTGCTTCAATGTAGCCTCTTTTATAATAACATATACCTGAATGAAGTTGTTCAATCAAGTCTGAATGTTTTTGACACTCTATATAATTGGTTGGTAGAAGATCAGTGAATATGTATCATATGCATCCCCAAACATGTTCACATTACTTGGTTGTTTTAATTTTCTCAATATTGTTAGTTGAACTATTACAGATGAGAAATAATATTTTAGAAATTCTTAGAATCTTAAGCTTGAGTCCAGTATTTATAATCTGCCATTGGTTCTGGATGTTGTTGTTCAAATCATTTGTGGTGTGTGTGTGTGTGTGTGTGTGTGTGTGTGTGCACATATGGGGGCCAGCACTGGATGTGGGCTTTGGACTTTATTACTGTTAAATGGTGTCTCTCACTGCGCCAAAATCTAGCTGGTTTTGCTAGGCTGGCTGGCCTGCTGGCCAGTGAGCTTTCAAAGATCTGCCTATCTGCCTGTAGTGCTGAAGTCTCAGATATGCACAGCCATGTCTGGCCTTTTATGTGGGAGTTGGAGATTTGAAATCAGTTCCTCATACTTGCTGAGAAACTATTCTATCCCACTGAGCCATCTTCTCAGGTTTTCCAAATTCACTTTACATGTATTAAGAATTCTTTTTTGACTGTGTGGTGGTACATAACTGTAATCCCAGCACTGGGAAAGTTGAAGGAGGAGGATCTTGAGTTCAAGTCCAGTCCTGGCTCCATAGTAAAAAGCAAATAAGTGAGTTCTTCTTTCAGATCATAGAGACCTTCCAAGAAAACTTTATATGACATCAAATTCAAATAGCTCCATTTTCTTGAGAGAAAATTTCTCATATTATATGTTCTATTAATGTTCAGTTCATAGATAATAGTGAACAATTTCTTTTATATTATCCTAGTACAGTTCTAGTTTCTGTTATTGATTCATATTACCTTATTTTCATAGAATTATGGTATCTTTCATTGACTCTAATTGTATATCTATAATTGTGTATCTATAATCTCTTCCTCAGTCATTGGACAGTTTTGAATTAAGTGATTTTAGAAAACTGATGATTTTGTGTGTGTGTGTGTGTGTGTGTGTGTGTGTGTGTATGTGTGTAGCATATACACAGTGACATAAAATCTCTACTGATATTTAGATAAATCGTCAGGAATCAATCATGTTAATATTTCTGCAATCAAACTAAGTGCTCTAAAACTATAAATAACTACATTAATGTAGGTTAGAGACTTCTGTAAGAGAAGATACCAACAAAATTGAGGTTTTCAGAGTTTGTGGATTTAGATTTCAGATTTGGAAAGAAGGGCTTATATAAATTTTCCAACATAAGTAATATATGCAAGAACTCATTTGATCTTTTTCACATTGTAAAATTGAGTGATCCTATTTTGTTGTTGTTGAGGAGGGTCCTACTGTGTCAGGTTGACCTGAAACTTACTATGTAGCACAGGCTGCCTTAAAATTTGTGATGATTCTCCTGCTGTAGACTTCTGAATGATGATATTTATAAGCATAAGCCATCATATTCAGTTTTTTGAGTACTCATGAAATTGTTTTCTATTATGTTGGTGGAAATAAATTCCTGTCATTACTGAGGAAAAGGAACTCACATGACTAAGATAGTAGGCTTTCCTGAGATCACTGAAGTGACAAGGCAGTGCTTTCTGGTTCTTTGTTTTCATTAGAAAGAAGGATGAGGTAAGTTGGAGCATAGGGTTTTTATGTAATTGTTCTTTACAGTTGCTCTCTCTGGTAGCATAAAATGATTTGATCACCCTTTAAGTAGGTTAACCACAAAAAAAAAGCATCAACTAAAGTCTGAGTTAGTACAGAAAAAAATTTAGCCATTTGCTCCCTCATTGTACTTTTATTGAAAAAACTTTCAAGTAGCTAGAGGTGTTTGGTCTTGCAAACTAGGAAGAGGGGTTTGAAGTGTGCTGAAGGCGCTACTGAAATTGTTTCACTGGTTTTGGCAGAGGGCTAATTGCTCTCTGATGTTTGGAAAAAACCACCTTTCTTCCCAAAGGCTACCAAGTACTGCTGAAGAACAGTAGGTAGAGAACCCTACAAATTTAATATAGCTTGTCTTCTAGGAAGAAGTATTTGAAAGAAAATAGAAAAGAAACAGCAAATGATAATACTTATACAGTAAGAAAACAAAACTTAAACCCTTGAAGATGTAACAAAACTTAGTTTGTTAGATTATTTTATTTGTATAAATCTTTTGCCTGTGTGTATGTGTACCACGTGTGCCTGGTACTGTGAAGGTCAGAAAAAGGCTTTGAATCCTTTGGAGTTATGGATGGTTGTAATTCATATGTGGGTGCTAGGAATCAAATTCAGATTCTCTGCAAGAGCAACAAGTGCTCTTAACAACTGAGCCACCTTTCCAGTCCCCATTTGCTAGAATATTATATTGAAGTTATGATCTTTCTGATTTTTGCCACATAATTAGTTATTAGGAAATTAAGTTTTCTGCCCTTTCTTACCAAATTACTTTTAATTAGTTTTCATTTGCCATTCTTCTAAGGTTCTAGTTTAGACTTTTATCTATCAATAGTTATCTTTAATGTTTCTCAAATTGTAGCCTTGTTATGTTACTTGCGTAGGCTTCCCACAATTCTGAGCTGGAGTTTGGCAATACTTATGGATAGAGAGTGGGAATGTGGACAATTTAGAGAAGAAAATATCTAGCAAAACAAGAAAACAAAATTCAGAGTAGTGTGAAAAGTTAAAAAGAAAATTTAAAGTTAGTAGTCCTGAGTCTTTGTCAGAACAGTCCCTTAAAAGATGTCCTCACCAGAGAGAAACTGGTTCAGGAAGTTTAGCTCATTTCCAAAATTGGAGACGAATTCCACAGTTTGTCAGGATTGGAACTCTTAACCTCAGATTCCTTAGCCTTCTGATTTAGCTTGTAGATCTTACTGCTTCCCTTAGGGAGATGACCTTTCAAAATGGAAGGTTAGGAAAACTCTACAGTGAGAAATACCAGATTGTTAGTTTCACAGTCTTTAAGGGAAATGCTGGAAGAACATTACCTAGGTAACAAAAACAAAAACGAACCAAATATTCACAAAGCGGGAGGATGAGAATAATCTTAGCAATCCTTTCAAGGTAGACCAGAAGACAAATTCCATGTTTTTCATCTCTTTTGTCTTACTTCTTTAGGTACAAATTTTTTAAACTGTGATCTAAATTGATATTTTAAAGAAATAACAAATGTTGCATATGTGATGGGAAACCTAAATACACCTAGTAACTTTCTACCTTCTCCTTTAATTTCTAATCTCCCTAACACATAATCATTACATTCAATATTTTGTGATTGTAACTATGATCTGTGCTTCATGTGAAGAATTTGAAATTTGGAAAATCCAAGGAAAGTTTAAATCATCTGTAAATCTGCTTCTAAGAAGTAAAGTATCCTTTAATGTTTTATTCCATTTTTTCCCCTGTGCATATATTTGGTGTCATACTGCATGTGTTCAATATTCTGCTTTTTTCTCTTCACAGTATATTTTTTTTCAGGTTATTGAAAATAGTAGCATTTTCAAATATATTGTTAATTTATTTTTTTTTAGAAAATTGGAAATACATTCATTTTAAAATTTAAAAAATAGAGGTGAATATTTCTTGAGCTGTCACCCACCTGTCCTTTCTAGCCACTCTGCTTGTCTCATCTGATCAATAAATCATTGACAGTTTTATTTATTTTCCTTTTCCTTGTTAAAGTGTACAGAGGGAAAGCTTAAAAAATTCTGCCTTAAGTAGGAACCAAGAAATTTAATTAATTAATTAATTAAACAAACAAACAAACAAACAAACCAAAAAACACAACAACAAAAAGCCTGGACAAAAATGATGGCTACATATCTGTAATTCCTGTACTCAAGAGGCTGAGGCTGGACAGTTGGTTACAGGTTAGAGGTCAACCTGAACTACATAGTGAGTTCCAGACCAGCTGATTTACAACATGAAACCTATTTTTTTTTTTAAATAATTAAGGATTTTTATTTTATGATATTAGCGAAATGGTGAGCAAATTTACTAGGAGTTCAGGGTCTAGAGTGAGTTTTTAATTGTTTTATATTTGGAGGGATAATATAGATTTTTATTGTTTATATTCATTTTTTCTGTTTTATATGTGACAATCCAATTGCAAGCATTGATTTGATCTATAATTTATTATTCTCTCTCCTAGTATTAATGTTTGGCATATATTTATTTTCTATCACTTTATAAAGAAATTTCTCATTTTTTTCTGTCTTTTTCTTTTCTCTCTCCTTTTTTTTTTTTTTTTTTTTTTCTGAGACAGGGTTTCCTTATGTAGCCCTGGCTGGACTAGAACTGAGATCTACCTCCCTCTGCCTCCTGAGTGCTGGGATTAGAGGTATAAGACACCATGCCTGACCTGAGAGCTCTTATATTTTAATAGTATATAATGCAAAGATGAATCATAATTTGTTTAATTAGTTCCTAGTTTTGCAGTTACAAGAGATGTTTTGGTGAATAATCTTGAATGTAAGCCATATTGCTTATGTGCAAATATATATATATATAAGAAAAATCCATAGAATTTCTAGGTAAGTGTATAATTTCAAAAGACATTGCCATATTGTCTTCCTTCAGAAGTTTGTTTGTATTCATCAACAGTATATGAAGCATGCTTAAATCTCCAAATACAAGGAGTTAAAAGTTTTGATTCTGACTGTGTGAAAGGTTAAAAATAAATTTACCCATAAGTTCTATAGACCAAGGCTTTAAGATTTTCTCTTCTGGTCTGTTTGTCTCTTTATATTCATGAGCCAGTATTAATCCTGCTTCATTTACAATATGGAAATATAATTTGCTAGCAATTAAGTTGTAATCATTATTTACTGTTTAACTTATTTAGTGATTCTCCCTTTTAGACATTAATACATTAAAATATTTATTTTTTGGTGGTGTTGAGTGTTAGGCAACTTAGTCCTATTTCAGATGTTTGTGAAGATGCCAGAGTAGCATATGTCTTTATGTCCAGTCTTTGAACAGAGCTTTTGTTTATTTAGGCTGAAATGTCTCCAAAGATCTGGGATTTAGTGTCAGATTGGTGCAACCTTCCTGAAAAGAAATTATGCTAGTGGTATAGAAAATGTGGCTCATAATTCTAACACTTGATGCCATATTGCTACTTAGAGCATAGCTTCAGGAAGTTCCTTACATATTGCTTAGCATTTATTAAATAGCCTCAGGGTCTTAATGCTTTAAAACTGGTCTTCAAAACTGGAATTATTTTTCTAGTGGTACTTAATTTGGTTAGTGGCATATTTTAATTTATTTTTACTTTAAAATTTTATTTTATTTTATGAGTATTGATATTTTGGTATTTTCATGTATGTCTGTTCTCCATATACATGTCTGGTGCCTGAGGGGACCAGAAAAGGGAGTTGGCTTTAATTAGAAGTGGGTCAGTTTTGTTCAGTAGTTTGATAATTGATTAGTTTGCATCAATTGATAGACCTTGAAAAAGAGGACTACTGACTAATAAGATGTATGTTTTGTATTCTAAAAATGACTTTGGGCTGGGCATGGTGTTGCATACTTTAAATTCCATTGAGTTTGAGGCAGCCTTGTCTTTATAGCTTTTCCAGGTTAACCAAGGCTACATAGTGAGACCTGGTCTCAGAAAAAAAAAAAAAAAAAAAAAAAAAAAAACAGTCTCATCTTTAACTGACTACTTGCAGGGGCCTGTCCTCTCTCTCTCTCTCTCTGAGCTCATTCCCTTCGGACTTTGCTAAAATTGGTGGCAGATCCAGCTTTCTTCTATCTTGTAGACTCTTTCACACCCCACCCCTGCCCATTCCCATTTCTTTGTGTCAGCCTGCAACCCCTAGAAATATGTTTTACCTGGAACCCCCAGTGGCTGCACCTGGTAGGGATTCAGAAGCACTCTGTACCAAGCAACCCACAGCTACCACACTCTCCTGCGATCCAGAGAGGGCAACAGAAACCAAGGAATGAAAAACTCACCCAACAAAGACTAGATATTAGTACCTATACCTAGTATTACAATTGTCCCAAACTTAGATGCCTAGACACCAGCACAGAAACACAATCATTATTAACCAGTATACCTACACTAGAATCCAGCAACCCTACTACAGTAAGACTTGAATAA
Organism: Cricetiscus sungorus; assembly: GCA_030556225.1. Taxonomy (NCBI): domain Eukaryota; kingdom Metazoa; phylum Chordata; class Mammalia; order Rodentia; family Cricetidae; genus Cricetiscus; species Cricetiscus sungorus. Next base: position 33,378,728 of record JANBXA010000730.1, read on the forward strand.
TGCAATATATATATAGCTGAAACACAAGTCAAGGACTCCAAAATAGTTATTATAGAGATGCTTTTAAGGACCTTAAAGAGGAAGTGAACGTATCCATTAATGAAATCTGTAACGACACAACAGTAGAATGAAGCAAAGAAAACTGTTCAAGACTTGAAAGTAGCAATATACTGGCTGAGGGAAAACTGGATATGAAACATTTAGTAAGTTAAACAAAAACCTCAGGGGTAAACCTTACCAACAGAATACAAGAGACAGAAGAAAGAATAATTAGGCATGGAAGACAAGATAGAAGAAATGGATACCTCAGTCAAACAAAGAAAATGTTAAATCTAAAAAAAAAAAAAAAAAAAAAAAAATCCAGGCACAACCCTTTCAGGGGGGGAAAAAAAAAAATGAAAAGACCCAATAAATGAATGAATCATAGAAATAGAGAAAGGAGGAGAAGCCCAGGTCAAAGGTACAGAAGATGCTTTCAACAAAACCATTGAAGAAAATTTCCTTAACCTAAAGAAGGAAGTGCCTGTCAAGGTACAAGAAGTATGCAGAACACTACATAGACTGGAGTAGAAAAGAAATTCTTCACAATACATAATAATCAAAACACTAGACTTACAAAACAATAACAACAGCAACAACAAAAAGTATTTAAATCTCAAGGGAAAAGGATTAAGTAAAATATAAAGGCAGACCTGACTTTGTAGTGGAGACTCTAAAAGCCAGAAGGGCCTGAAAGGATGTTCTACAAAGTCCAAGAGTTCACAGATGCCAGCCTTTTTGATTTCATCTTTGCTGGGGCTGGATTTTGTTTTCTGGGTTTCTGTGCAGGTTTTGGAGATAGATGTTTTCGGGCCAAGCCTTTTTATAGGACTTAGTCATTACGAGACTGCCTCTTTTTTATTACGGTTCTCTGTACCTTGAAGACAAAGGACACCCTGAGTCTTCTCAAAGACCATGGGGTCGGTGGAGCTGACTCCTGTTGTTACTGCTGAGATAATGGCTGCAAGTACCACCAGCTTCATTCATAAAATGTTCAACAGAATTAATTTGAAATGTTAGGCAAATATGAAAATACCAATGTGTTTTGTCAGCAATCTGACTTTGTCTAATTTAAGGGAATAATAAGGCAAATACAAGCTTGTTCATCTGTCTTTCAAAGCCAGCACCAGAGCTGACAAAATAGAGTCAGAAAGAAATTGATGTGATTTGCTTTGGTTGTGCTAATTAAAAAAATGGAGATCAAATGGATATGGAATTTGTAAATGATTTCAGGTATTTAGCAATGAAGAGCAGTGATGAGTATATATAAACAGCAGCTCAAAAGGGCATTTATCTGTTTCTGCCCTTTATGTAATCTAAATGAGTGTTCAGGAAGAAAGCCAATAAAAAAGGCTAGTTTATAAATTGACTATATTAACTGTTGGAGGCAAATATCTGTGTATATGAAAGATACATGTCAAAGTCACAGGGCTTTCAGAACTAGGGAATATTTTGTTTAAATATTTCTCTTTCTCTGTGACTTAGATTTTTCAAATTTTATAATCTAGCTATTCTTAAAAAAAAACCAGTAATACTTTTATTTTTTTGTTCACAAAATACATTAGAAGATTCTATTTAAATTTATTTTAAGTTTTTAAGCAAGTTGACCACAGTCTCATGGTGATGCCAAGTATTGTCTAGTGTATGGATGGAGAATACTAGGATTTCACAATAAGGAGATATAACATGGGTACCAGAGTTAGCTTGTTGACCAAAATAATAGTTTTCCCAAAATAATTCCTTCAGATCACTAAAAAATTTACCTGCTACACCTACTAAAAATGCAGAATTCCTGGAATTTCCTCCCCTTCCTTCTAGTCAAAATTTCTAAGCACTGTGTTAAATAATTGCATTTGACAAGTGCCCATGGATTTAGATGTATACTAAGTTTGAGATCTGGGAGAGAAGATCCAACAGATTGCATATATTGCTTTCCTGTTTAAGGTGGTTAAATTAGGAGATCTTTGTATATAAGTATAACTGTTTTAAATTTAAGAACCAAATTGAGCTTTAGAGATTTGAATCCAAGCTAGTATATAATTACAGCACTAATGTTTTATTAGTTTCTCCTGATGATGAAACTTGGACTTGTATAAATCCTGTTTGGCTAAGCACTGAAATACTTATAAAAACTGTTGTGCTTGTTGAAATAAGAAAATACAGTAAGAGCTTGCCTCTGATCCCCATTTCCTTGTCCACTTTCTTAGCCCCTTTCCAAATGTAATTTCTTCTAAAATTGGCCTTAATTTAAAAACATAGAAAGGAAGGGAAAATGTGAAAGTGTGGTCGACATGCTATTTATATGGTTACTGATTTGTAAGGTAAGTTTACAAAGCAGATCTGTTTGTCTTAACCCATTTTCTCCAATTTCTTTATGATTTACTGTGGTAAATTCTATTGTATTGAAATTATGAGTTTAGCTCATTGGTTTTGGGAATAAAATGCTTATGGAAGAGAAAATGAAGAATGTGTTTTCATCTCTGTCTTGTTTTCAGTTAAGTCATACCCAGGATCTGGGACAATATTAGAGGCCCAGCTGTTCATCTTACTTATTGAATACTTTTTTGTTTTGATTTGTTTTTTTTTTTTTTTTTTTTTTTTTAAGATGAGATGAGATTTCTCTGTGTCCTGGAACTCACTCTATAGACAGGGCTAGCTTCGAATTCACAGAGATCCACCTGCCTCTGCCTCCCAAGTGCTGTGATTAAAGATGTGAGCCACCATTGTCCAGCTATATTGAATAATTTTTAAGAAAACATACTGTAGAAGCAGAAGTGTTTATGTTGATGGTGATTTTGTGTGTGTGTGTATTTATTTACATTTACAAACAGTAAAGATTTCTCTACATCTGTGGTAAATGAACTTGATTAAATCATACATTCCTTTAAACTCCTTATGATCAAATTAGAAAATAATTTGATTATTCCTAAAAATAGCATCATGCTACTTTACAGTAGATCTGCTTTTTTTCATTCTCAGCTATTGGCAACAATAGTCCTAATTTTTAACGTTATACTTTTGCTGTGTGCAGGATGAAACAGTAGGATACACGTCCTTACATTTCTGATTTCATTAAGTTAATGTGTTTTTATTTGAGAGCTTTTCCATTTTCTTAATGTTTGAATGTTTTATTTCTTTTCATTGCTGAGTAATATTCTATTATAGGTACATATTGTAGTTTGTTCATTTACAAGTTAATGAACATTTGCTTTATTTTGTGCGGTTGTGAATATACTTGTAATCACTGGTGTACAGGTTTTTTGTGTGGACAAGTATCTCTTTTTTCTTGGATAGATCTCTAAGGAGTTATTGCATTATATGCTAAAGAATATATTTAACTCTATTCATTTTTTTTTTGCTTGCTTTTGTTTATTTTTAGGCAGCCCAGTGTGAGCTTGAACTTCTCATCTTACTGTCTCTGCCTCCAAAGTCTTGGGATTACATGTGTATACATGACATCTGTTATATATTTAATCTTATTAGACATTGCCAAACCACTTTTTACAGGGATGTTCTATCTTATGTAACATTACACATTGAAAGCATAAATATTTTCTGAGTGAGGTGGCACGTGCTTGTAATCTTAGCATTTCAGAGTCTGCAGCAGAAAGAACATGAATTTAAGGCTACCTTGGGCTACATTCTGTAGTGAGGTCTTGTTCAAATACGTAAATAAATAAATATTTATATATGTTATATGTAAACGTGTTGTGAATAAATTTATGTGTCATAGATGACATTTAGTATAAATGCCATTTTGATTGTTTTCAGGTATGTAGTTATTGCCATTTAGTGCATTCAGACTTGTACAGCCATTACCATCATTTCCAGAAGTGTTTTATCTTCATGAACTGAAACTCAGTGCCTATTAAATAATAACTCTTCATTTCTGCTCCCCACAGCTCTTGGTAACTACATATTTTGAATCTCAACTGTTGTGAGCACTTTCAGAAAAGTGCTGTCATACACCTTTCACCTTTTTATATGTAGGTTATTTCACTACGTATGTCTTCAGGGTTCATACATAGTGAAGCAAGTGTTCAAATTCTAGTCTTTATAAGATTGAACAACATACCTTTGTATGTATTGGCCATAATTAGACATTGATTGTTGGTGAATGCGTTAAGTGTTAACATTTTTTGGCTATTGTGCATATTACTGCTAGGAAAATTGGTACACAAATATCTTTCAATCTTTGTTTTTTGTTTTTTGGGTATACCTAGTAGTAGAATGGCTGGGTCACATATTTTATTTTATTTTTAAGAACTGAGATGTCAATACATTGCCAAGGTTGGCCTCAAACTCCTAGGCTCAACAGATCCTCCTACTTTAGCTTCCCAAGTAGCAGGGATTATAGGCATGTGCCACTTTACCTGCCACTTTTCATTACAGTTTGATACCAAAATAATGTTTTAACATTATGAAAAAGACCTCTAAAATTGTCTTATTTTGCTATTACAATTAAGAATCTAGTTTACTTTTTAACAGAATATTTTTTTCCTTCATTTTGATAATCTGCTTGGACCAGCCTAAAATTGCATATCTGAAGTTTCTTGTTACTTGAGACTTAACAGCTAGGACTGTTAAAAACTGTAGCAGGAATAAAAGGAAGCCTTTGTTATAGTACTTAACTATTTTTCAATTTCTTTTAAGATATGCTGAGAATTAGGACTGTGTAAATGTATATTTTAGGGTAATGGACATCTTGAGGAATTTAAGGAGGTATTCTAGAACAGTAGAAATCATTGCTCATAAATTATATGATAATGGAAAGAGGCTGCATTGCCAATATTGTTATTTTTTTTGGCCAATAGGCTGATTCTTGAGCTCGTAACAGAACTTGATGCTAGGTGTTATAGGGACATGGAGAAGTATAACTGATAGTTTATGCTTCCAATGTTTAGGCACTCATAGTTTATTGCTCTTAGTTTTATAATAACATATACTGTTATTTCTGGTTTGCATCTGAGAACACAGAGAGATACAGAGGGTGAGGATTTTGGCCAAGGTTACTTAACTGGTAGAACTTGGATTTGAAACTTCTGGTATGCCTCCAAAGCCTGTTCTCCAATAGTTTTCTAGTTGAGAGATGGTGGTCCTCCAACATTGTATGTGTAGTTTTTTTTTTTTTTTCTTTTATTTTACTCTTTGGGGTTCTGCCACCCACCTCTGGACACTTATTCTTACTTAGCTTGGCTTGTTTTTTTTTTTTTTTTTTTAATTATCCCAGTTCTCTTCTTCCACATTTTGCCTCTGGGCTTTTTTACCTCTTTTTTTTTTTTTTTAATTCTATATGTATTTCTTTTTTACTCTGTGGCTGGCTTTTAGTTGGGTGGCTGACCCATAGCATCCTCCTTTACTTCTCCTTTTCTCAACCCTCCTTCCTCTCTTTTTTTTCTGTCAAGCCTAGATTTCTCCTATGTATTCTCTCTGCCTGGCAGCCCCACCTATCCCTTCTCTCTTGCTTAGCTATTGACCATTATGCTCTTTGTTAGATCAATCAGGTATTTTAGACAGGCAAAATAACACAGCTTCACAGAATTAAATGCAACATAAAAGAATGCAACACATCTTTGCATTATTAAACAAATGTTATACATCATAAACAAATGTAATACATCTTAAACTAATATCCCACAACATGGTGTGTGTGTTTGTGTGTGTTGTGTGCAGGTACACATGCACATGTTCTGATGAGACTAGAAGTTGACATTGGGTATCTTATTTAATCACTCTTTATTTGTTTATTATTTGTATATGGTGTGTATGCACATGTATGTGCATGTGACATGTGGAGGCCAGAGGAAGATGGCCAGTTTTCTGCTTTATTATTTATCCACATTATCCTTTTGAGACAGGGTTTCTCACTGAACTTGGAACTCTGCTGTTTGTCCAGCAAGCCCCAGTAATCTCCTGTCTTGATGGCCTCCCCACCACTATTGACTCCAGAGTTGATGTTACAGCTGAGTTCAGCCAAGCCTGGCCTATGTGCCGAGATTCTGAAATCAGGATTTTATGCTTGCACAACAATCACTTTTCCCTCTGAGCCATCTTCCCAACACTACACTTTTCTCTTTTGAGACAGGGTTTGTTATTGTTACTAAGCCTGAAAGCTCACTGATTTGGCTAGATTGTCTGGCCAGCAAGCCTCAGGAAGACTTTCTTCCCTGCCTCCCCAGTGCTGGGATTATAGGTACATGCTTCTGTTACCTGTTTTTCACATGGGTGCTAGTGATAGAATTAAGGTACTCATGTTTAGGTGTCAGAACTTTACCAACTAAGCCATGACCCCAGACGCTAGGTATAAGACACATATATTTACACTTATAGGGTGCAGTCAAATGCAGTTAGTAGGAAGACAGTTCAGTTTTCTGATTTGATTGTCATCATAAGGCACAGTCAAGATTTTGAACTCAAGCTGTACTGTGCTTTTGTCCTAGAAGGGGGTACAGATCATGTCTTATGCACCATGCATTCTTTAATGAATAAGAGAAATAGAAATGTCATTCTTTTAGTGCATTAAAGAAAACTTAGCCATGCACCGATAGGTATATTGAATTTTTATTAATATTTATTTTTTCAAACAACTATATTAAAAATAGTATTTAAATGAAGATGTGGATAGTTTTAGGAATGAATACAGTTTTACAAGTTTCTTGCCTTAGTAATAAATTTCTTCTTACCTTTTGAAAGTACTTCATGAATTATAGGAGGTGGTAGGTAGGGAGAGGAAAGAGAATGGAATAAAAGGAATAGTTCACATTCATTTGTGTCCCATGAATCACTTTTTAACACCTTTTTCCCTCCCTCCCTCCCTCCCTCCTCCCTCCCTCCCTCCCTCCCTCCCTCCCTCCCTCCCTCCCTCCCTCCCTCCCTCCTCCCCCTCCCTCCCTCCCTCCCTCCCTCCCCCTCCCTCCCTCCCTCCCTCCCTTCTTTCTTTCTTTCTTTCTTTCTTTCTTTCTTTCTTTCTTTCTTTCTTTCTTTCTTTCTTTCTTTCAGACAGGGTCTCTCTATATGTATTCCTGGCTGTCCTGGAATTCACTAGGCTGGCCTTGACCTTACAGAGATCCACCTGCCTCTTCTCAACAAGTACTAGGCTTGTACCACTAACTATGCCTGAAATTTATTAACATTCTTAATGTTTCAAGTTTCTGCTCAGAAATAGTGTGTGTCATTCATTACACAGCATGCTGTCATGTCCAGTCTGTGGCCTCATGACTTCCCTGAGTCAAACTTACTCAGAGTCGTGAAGTCTGAATTTCAGCACAGAAGGAAACCCTACCTAGATCAGCCCATGCAATAGATCTTTCTTTTTGAGATACTTAAGGCAAACCACAGCCTAATTCTTTGGTTCTTCTCTTTACAGCTTCTTCTGGCTCAGTCAGATGGAACCTACAAGTTGCTGGCTGAGTTGAGCTCAACCTATAATGATTAATTTATAATTTGCAATTTTGTAATCTGTGCCACAGGATAGTGCTTTGAAGACAATTTTTTTTTTTCCCAGAAGTCTTTAAAGCAGTCTTTCCTCTAGTAGTTGTTATTGTCTAGCACTTAATGACAGAAAATATGTCTATGTTTTATCTCTTGGCTTGAAATTACTCTGGAGCTTTAGTCACATAAGTAACTTCTTAAAATGAGGCCTTAGGAAACGGTTTTCCATTCTGAAAAGAAACATTTAAAGGTTCAAGGAAGTGGTAAAGTGTTGCCTGTGAGAATAGCAAAAGTATTATCAACTTCCTTTCTGTTTTTATAGAAGTCAGAACAGCATCATTCTGGTCATTGGTAGTACTTTCTGTGACATTTAGAAATTCAGAATAGATCATTGAATGCATTTTTTTCTTGAAATTATAGTTAAAAGTACTGCCTGAACCTTGCAAATACATCCCCCATGGAGGGATACTCCCTTAACCTAGAGACAGGAGAGAAGTCCTAGTTCCTACTTCAAATGACTTGACAGATTTACATGACCCCTCCTGGATGGCATAGCCCTACATGTGGAATGGGGGTGGGGGGTTGGAGAGGAGGGTGGTCAGGGTGCATGTGAGGGGGGAGAGAGGGTAAGAGGAAGGAAGGGAGAGGGAACTGGGATCGACATGTAAAATAAAAATAATAATAATGAAAAAATAATAAAAGCAAAATTGGAGATCTGAAAATGGAAGTACTACCTGATAAATTTAGTTCAAATTTTAAAAGGAAACAGAATGAATTTTACTTTTGTAACTTTCTTATTTTCAGTGTTGTGACATATCCTGTAACAACAGTCTTTTAAGGACCTTTGTTTGGTATATTTGTTTTTGTTTTCTCTATACTTGTATGATTAAACTGTATGTCTGTATGTACTCTCATATCTCATGAACTTACTTCTCAGTCTTTGATCAGGAGGCTTACATAAAGATAATATCAATTAAATTTTGCCATTGTTACTTTGTTTTGTAAGAATAGTGGAAAAAAAGGGCAAGATAGAGAACACTACCTTTACCTGTTAATAGAAAAAGATTACAAGGAAGCAAGTGATTGTTATGTGTGCTAAATTACTAAAGCTGCAGGATATTAGCTATGAAAATGTGCCTCTTTGTTTTGTGGACAATTTCATTTTGTAGAACAAAATGGAAAGGGCCTTTTAGAGATCCTCTAGTTAAGTGCCTTCATTTTCACATAGGATTTATCAACCCTGGCCTTCAGACCTCAAGAAAGTATTCTTTTTTCAGATACTATCAAACTTGATCTCTTCAGTATATGAATAATTTCTTTGTCTTTGAAAATTCCATAATTCAAAAGTATTAGTCCATGTACAAAAATACTGCTTTCTGTAAAGAAATTAAAGTTCCTGTCAGTTTTGTTGTTTGAAGTTAAATAAGCTGGAGTTTCAGTCTTGGTCCTGGGGCTGTTATCTGATGAACTACTGAACTCACCATGTGTCAATTTTCTGGCTGAGATAATGTAAGTATTTGTTATCTTGTGAAGTTTAAATAAGCTAATGAGTGTTATGAATATTCTTCCTGCCAGCCTGGTCCCAGAGCCGCAGCAGCCCCAAATGAACACACAGACACTAAATTAGTTATATATAATGCTGTTGGCTATTGTGTAGGGCTTCTTATTGACTAGCTCTGTCTTAATTATTAACTCATTCCTATCAGTCTATGTATTTCTATGTCTTATGTTACTGGAGAAAGGTCTGGGACCTGTAACTCCTCTGGTGCCCTACATGTCAACTGCTTTCTGCCTACACCTCCCAGAATCCTCTTTACCTCCTAGACCGCCTATCTTCCTGCCTCATTGGCCACAATGCTTTATTCATTAACCAGTAAGAGAAACATATGTACAGAAGACATCCCATCAACTGTCTCAGATTGGGAAATTACAGCAGAGAGAACAATTAAGTGGGTTTTTGTTTGTTTGTTTGTTTTGTTTTAAATCATTTGGAATATACTACCTCATACATCTTTCCTTTTTTTTTTTTTGACAAGTAACTTTATTGATGGATGATTTACTTACTATACCATTCGCTCTTTATAATTGTACAATTTGGTGACTTTTAGGACAATTTTGTATCTGTTAAAGGTTATTGTTTTGTTTTGTCTTTGTATTGTGTCCCTTCTCATCCTCACCTCACTTCCAGCCTCTTTATAGAGAATTAGCACACACACTCTCTCTCTCTCTCTCTCTCTCTCTCTCTCTCTCTCTTTTTCTCCCTCTCTCTCTCCCTCCCTCCCTCCCTCTCTCCCTCCCCCCTCTCTGTGTGTGTGTGTGTGTGTGTGTGTGTGTGTTTGTTCCATTTACCATTGCATGAGATGACAAGTCCGTTACCTGCCTTTCTGGATCACTTGACTGACATTGAATCAGCCACAATTAAGTTCAACAGCTTTATGAATAGCAGGACAGATCTGAGTGTGATATGTGTAGGAAATTATTTAGTTTTCTTAATCTGAAATACTCACAGAAAGTATAATTCTGTTTTTTTTTTTTAAAAAAACTTTTTTAATTTTTTTTTGTTTTGGGGATTGATGTTATTTGGTGAAAGAAGTAATGACTTAAATTGCTTCATAAGTTAACTATGTAACACAGTTTGAAAATTCATTCTGTTCGTTACTAGATACTTGTAGATTGATCTTTTGTTTATTTTCTAGGTTTTTAGGCAGGGTATCACTATGTAGCTCTAGCTGTCCAAGAACTCACTATGTAGGCCAGGCTGGCCTCAAACTCACAGAGATCCACCTCCCTCTGCCTCCTGACTGCTGGGATTAAATTGTGTGCCACTACACTTGGCAATGATTTAATTATTTTTATTTTATGTGCTTTGGTATTTTGTCTGCATGTGCATTTGTGTGACCATGTTGGAACCCCTGGAGCTGCACTTACACACAGTGGTGAGTTGCCATGTGAGTGCTAGGAATTGAACTCGGGTCCTCTGCAAAAGCAGCCAGCACTCCTAACCTCTGAGCTGTCTTTCCAGCCCCTTTCCTAGTAGATCTTACAAGCATTTGAAGTGTCTAGGTTTTTCCATAAGTTCTGAGTGTGGGTCTTAACTGTGTTCCCGATGAAAGCCCTTTCAGAGGACACATGTAAAACTGAGAGTAAGGGATTCTCTGAGGTTTAAGTTTAAATAAGTCATTTCAGTTAGTAAATTTTAGACAAGCCTGGGTACTAATTCTGTCAAAGCTATCTTATCTCCTTCATTATACTCATTGTGTCAAGGGTACTTTATTACTTTTTACCAAATTAAGTTCTTTATCATTGACTGTCAAATCTGGGAGGGATAGAACAGGATAATGTAGGGGGAACTTATCTATATAAACAGCTATCTTGATTCTTGGGATTCTGATGAGTACTGAAAAAGGAAAATCATTGAGATGAAAATAATATGATATATTTAATATTTTAGTGATTCATGAATCCCTTCTTTGTTGCTATTTAACATATTACCCCAGAACATAGTAACTTACAAAATCAATGAACATTTATTAGTTCACATAGTTTTATGTAAGACAGTCAGAAATTTAGAAGTTATTTAGCATGGTTGTTGTGACTCAAGGACTCATAACATTATAGTTAACATGTGACCAGACTCTAATAATCTCGAAGACTTGTTTAGGTAAGTGCTGCTCACTCACATGACGCTTGTTGCTGACCGTGTTCTCTGGCAGTTGCCAGGAGGCTTCAAGTTCTAGTTACCTGGCTATCTTCATAGAACTATTTGAGTCATTTCAGAACATGGTGCTAGTGTTTCCTTGAGTGATTGATCCAGTAGCAACAACAATAAAAAGTGGAAGAAGGAAAACTGTGATTCTTCTCATGATCTAGTCTTAGAAGTCATGTGCTGTCATTACTGCCTTAGGAGTCACTAAGCCAACTTATCCTCAACTTAAAGGGAATTGAGCTTCGTATTTCAGTTTTAGTTTTGTAGACGATCTGAAGATCGAATCCAGACCCTTGCACATGCTAAATTAGTGCTGTACCACTGAGGTATACAGTTCTGGTTTGGCTTTATTTTATTTTATTTTTTGGCTTTTTGAGGCAGGGTTGCCATATGTAACAGCTCTGGCTATCTTGCCTTGTAGACCAGGCTGACCTTGGACTCACAGAGATCCACCTGCCTCTGCCTCCTGAGTGCCACCACTCCCCATCAGGCTTCATATCGTAATGGGGAGATTGCTAAAGAATTTGTAGACATATTTTAAAACTAATATGAGGCATATAAAAGAAGGAAGAGTGGCTCCCTTTTTTAATGATTGACATTTAAGAGTATATTGGAGTGCCTTTTATATGCAAATTATTATAGCTATATTAAGGCTAAAGACTCTGCTATTTAGAATTTTAGTAACAGCTGAAAAAAATTAGACATGTATGCAAATAAGAATATAAGATAAGGCCAGGTGTTGGTGGCTCATGCCTTTAGTCCCAGCACTCGGGAGGCTGAGACAGGTGGATCTCTGTGAGTTCGAGGCCAGCCTGGTCTACAAAAGCTAGTTCTAGGACAGCCTCCAAAGCCACAGAGAAACTCTGTCTTGACCCCCCCCCAAAAAAAAAGAGAGCGAGATTTCTAAAATACTATTGTAAAATTAACTTCAATCAATTTATTAAACTTAAATGGAAATATTGCAAAATTTTCTCTTTTCATTACAAAGAAAAATCTTAAACTAGCCACCTCTGAGTATGTATTATTTGAATTCTTTAGGATAAACTCAAAAATTTTGTAACATAGTTACTTACACCAAATATATGAAGTATAGAAGAGATGCTTGGAGAGAGCGCTCGTTAAAGTACTTTCCTGAGGCTCTGTGTGTGGATCCCCAGTATGCACATACAAATCAGTCCAGGTATGATGGTGTGCATACTTGAAATCCCAACCCAGGGAAGGTGGAAGATACCTGGAGCTTCCTGGCCAGTCTGCTGGCCAAATAGGTAAGCTTCAGATTCAGTGTGGGATCCTGTTTCAAAAAATAAACAACTGATTGAGGAAGACACCCAAAGTAAACCTTATGTATGTAATGATCGACCACCTGCACACACACACACAATGTTTAGGAGAGAAATAGCATTTTCAGTATCTCTCTCAACTATTTGGACCAGAGGTAGCCAACTTTCTTTAAGATAGTAAATTATTAACATAAAAGAAATAATGTATTAGCAAATGAGAGTTTTAAATATGGAGTTACAAATTTTCACATAAATCATTATCTTTTTGTGGCTATGTATTTAACTAGGCATTTAATTAAGATTCTTCTGCCTCTGCCTCCTGAGTGCTTATTGAAGGTGTGGGCCACCATACTTTAATCTTTGATTTGTCTGTGTGATTTTGGACTTTGTTTACTCATGTATAAGAATAGTTTTCATTTTTTAATCTCTGACCTTTATGATGAAGAATAAATGAAATGAGGAGGTTTGCTCAGTGTTTGAAACTTACTTGTTTGAAAATCATTTTCCAGAATTTGTTTTTTTACTATTGATAGTAAGCTTTTAATTCTTGGCTTTAACAACAGATAAAAAGTTCATCATTAATTTAAGAAACAGATATTTGACTCATGTTAGAGGGAAAACCTTAAACAAATATGTTAGAAAACTAAAGAATGCACTAAAGTTGTTTTTTTGTTTGTTTGTTTTTTGTTTTTTTTTGTTTTTAAAGCAATGTTAACAGTATACTTTTAATTTTTGAAAATTTTTTCCATAGAAACTTATGAGTTATTTTGCCATCCCTGAGGGCCTGCTGGCCCCGTCACTTGTCAGCCTCCTGGTTGTATGGTTACAGGAGAACTGGTCCCACCCCCTGCCTGGGTAGCTTGGGAGAGCAAGCCTTGGAGGTGTGGATGCAGGTGAGCTGCCCCTATCCCTTGTGAGCTGGGCCACAGAACTAAAGAGGTCCCTGCACCTCACTTGGGCAATGCGGTAGAGCTTGCCCTTGCTACCACGGGCTTAGGATCACTGGAGAACTGGCCCAGTTAGCACGAGAGTGACAGAGCCGATCTTGCCCTTTGCCATCTACTACAGGCAGGATAGCTGGCCCCACCCCACACGTGGGTCAAGTGGGAGAGCTGGCCATGGTGGTGTAGGTATAAGAGAGTAGGTAGTCTGACCAACACAGCTGCTACCCAGGTCCAGATCAAGGGCTCTGAGTTGGCCCACCCCAACATCTACTCCATCTATGAACTGCTGGAGTATATCAAGGGGCCAGTCCCTCGGAACCAAAGTTGCATAATCCCCCTGACACAGGAAGTAGCAGGATATCCAAGAGGAATCCTGGTGAGAATCCAGTATTGATAGTGTAGCAGAAGCCAGAGTCCTCCAACCAGATCAGTGACTCATTGCAATGAACATTTGCAAGAAAAGTTGTTTGGGCAAAAGGTCAGACTGGGTGACACACCATGATATACTGTAACTTCCTAGGTGAGATGTTTTTTAATTTAATTTTTTCTTTTTTAACATTTTTATTTTTTGTTTCTTTGGGGACCGAGATTGCAAGGGTAGAGGTTGCACAGGGATGAGGAGATAGGTGGCATTGAAGTTCATGATATGCCATTCACAATGCATTCATCTAGGTCAGCAGTTCTCATCTGTGGGTCATGAACCCTTTGGGGGTTCACAATATCATATATCAGATATCCTGCATATCAGATATTTACATTAAGATTCATAAGAGTAGTAAAGTTATAGTTATGAAGTAGCAAAAAATAACCTTAAGGTCAGGGATCACCACAGCATGTGGAACTGTATTAAGGGGCCACAGCATTAGGAAGGGTGAGAACACTGATCTAGGTGATCCTTCTTTTGATTTTTCCTCATTGCTATAATAAGTGGGCCAGTAGAAAGTTAAATTTCTAAATGTTTTTCTTTCTTGAATTGATAACATTAAAACTCTGTTTATGTGTTTCTTAACTCTGAACGTGCTTATTATTTTAGAGCCTAAATTATGATTTTGACAAAAGAAATGGGCATCTTTTTGAAATCTGAAATAACTGAAAAATAAGTCACTTAAAAATACAAATTTCATAAAAGATAGAGATAGAGGGGAGTCTCATAATTAGAGACCAGTCTTTGTCTTAGAGCATGTCTGCCTTTCCTACTCCAGGGGCTCTTACCAGCAAGTGTGTCTACAGGAGCTTCAGACATTATGTCTGTATTCAGAGAAAGAGAAGAGCCCAAAGGGGTTCAGTTAATCCTACCCCATAAGCAACCTTACCATAATGTTTTTTTTTTTTTTTTTTTTTTATCATTAACCATGACTTAGAGGCATGACCATACTTAACTGTTAAGAAGAATTGGGAATCTAAACCAGGTGTATTGCTATACCACAGAGTACCAGGGCTCTGTTGCTAAAGAAGACAAAGTGCATATTGGGTAGGAGTATAGCATCCTGTACCGTAATGAAGGCAGTTTCTTTCTTTGGAGATAAGATAGATAATTCTGAAAATTATTCATATTTTCAGTAAATATTGTTATCTATTAGTAAGTGCCCTTTTATATATTACTTACTGTAAATTTAATTGCCATATACTTGTACCTGAAGAGTTTTAAAAACTGGGGAATAAAAGCAAGTTTCACTTTGATTTTTCACTATTGAGAGGAAAAGGATGTGTTCTTATTTATTCCTGATACCCAGCATCCAGAAACTTAAGGGAATTCCTATAATAATGCTTTGGAAGTTTGATGTAGGTCTATTGTTGTAAGCTTTATTTAGTCATTTAACTCTTACTAATTCTAGTCACACTGCATTCTTCGCTTCCTAATGCTGAAAAAACTTAGAGGAAACTTGAGATATATAAATTAACTCCATAAGACACCAAAAATATTAGATGGGATCATTTTTTATGTAATCATGTTGTTTTCAAAGTGGTTGCAAGTTTTATTTCTGAGAAACTGGGAAACCATGTTTCTGTCTCATTCTGTTATGCTTAGATGACTGAACTGGACGTGTTTATGCAGCCCTTATAATGGTGACTTACTGGCCAAGTGTGTGTGCCTGCTGTTGTCTTTGGCATTTGAATAATGCATTAACATGTAGGTGGCCATGGGGAGAGAATGTTATGAATTGCTACACTTTTTTTTTGGTAGCAAATTGAATTGCTGTGCCATACCTTATTTCTCCAACTGTTACAAACCTATTAATTTCACAGTGATGGATGGCAGTAACCTTTCCCACATAGTCCTGCTCTCAGCATGGTGTATGTCAGGCTAACCTGCAGGTGGGGATGTCTATATAAAGGTTTGGTATGAATGCCACAGTGTCTTAGTAATACGAAACACTTTTAGAGTAGCTTTTGGCTGTTTTCAACTATGTTAACATTGACTCAATTATTTCTTATAATTTGGGTTATTAATTTATAATGTTGTGAATTACTACAGTTGTACTTTATTTTTTTCAAAATTAGATGTTTAAGATAAACAACACATTGAGGTGTCACTTTAGAGCCAGTGCAGAACCATTCACTGGTTATACATAAATAACCAATGGATTTGGGGATGTTTGGCATATGACATGTCTTATTGAGTAGGTATAGGAGAGAAAATAAGCATACAAAGCATTATTAGACACATTCTAATAACTAATCATCAGTCAAGTTCAAGGGTCAGGGCAGGCAGGCAGACTGAGCTAGATTACATGATAACCAACTTATCAAACCGATTGCATGTGCCAAGGGGTAGTCATCAAAGGGAAGATTCAGAGAAAAGAAGTGGGTCACTCTGGGACTTTTTGGTATCCTTGTTATTCTATCTTGCTGTTTGCATTTAGCTCATTTTCTTTTCCTCTGTTTCCCCTCTGTGACCTATAAATCACTACTGGAGATATAACATTACTTTGATTTTGGTTGTCATAATGAGCAGGACCAGTGCTACCAAGATCCTGACTCAGAAGTCCCCCAGATGTAATGATAGATAATATAATGTAGTTACTTTTGGACAACATGATCTGGGGGTATTCATCTGGTGTTTTATACTTTCAAATTAGGTTGGCCAAAGCACTGAAGCACATTTCTATTAAGTTTTTTTTGCTTCCAGGAGAAATAGGTATCCCCACTATGATGGTACATGTTGTATTGGAAACTGTAGTGTAGTTGATTAAGAAAAATAGAGACAATGTGCTATCTGTGCCAAAAGTGTCAGCTCTGAACCGTTTTATGCATATCCCACATTGTAATTCTGCCTTTCCCAATTGTTGGTTATTGCTTTGATTTTGGAGGTCATGTGAACATTCTTTATGTCTAAAGTGTCTCCAGCACCGTCTAGTACATCTCATCCATTAGACGAGTCTGTCTCAAGACTAACATTTAACATTAATTAAGTGTTCTAGAAGTGTTCTCAGTCGCAGGAGCAGCAGGGTCTCTTTGGCCCAAGTGGCGCTGAACCATTGCCACTAGCTTGATCTTTACCTCTTCTGCAGTTGTGGCAATTGAAGGATCCTGGACCTCGTCTGGGACCTCTGAGCCTGATCCAATTTCTGGTGCTTTTGTTGTTGCCTCCCAGTATTCCCTGCTTCTTGTCTTACAGAAAAAAGCAATTGTATTGTTATTTTCCTTGTAATAGGTATCCATCTCATTCTGATTTTTCTAAAGTCATAAGTTATGAGGCAACATGCAGATCAGAGTTTTAAAATTGTTTCTTAGTGATATCTGAATTCTAAAGCTTAAATTCTGTATACTACTGTATAATCTTGCCAAAATACAGTCATAAAAGGTCATAGTTATATTGAAACCAGTGAGGTAAAATATATCTTGAAATTTAAAATACAAACAGCAAGAAGTAATTTAGAAATTCTTTTTGGAAAATAATTTTAGAAGAACAAATATCTCAGCTTGTTGTATTATTTGTTTCAAATTAAATTTTGAAAATTGGTATTATACTGGGTGTTTTAAATTTTTGTTTTGAATCTGTTCTTAATATTTCAATCAAAGTCATATTTGTTATGAAAACACTGCCCATGAGAGAACCCAATGGCATTCACATTGATGTCTTAGACTGTTTGGATATGTCTTCTAACTGGGCCAGCTATACAATACAGAAGGGTGGCTTTGGCCTATCTTATTTCACGTTAGTGCCAAGACTTTGTCTCAGGTGGCCAGAAAGTCCCTTATGTCCCTTATACTCTAACAGTTTCAATTGCCTTAGAAAATGAATAAAAGAAAGTGCTGCAGGAAAGCATTTCAAAACTGATTGTCATATTCACCTGCTCTTTTCCTAGCTCTCTCATTTATTAAAGTTGTTGACAAATTGAAAAACATTTCTTTTAATTCTTATAATTTTTTTAGTTTTGAAAAATTCTTTTTAGTTCTTAAGATTTTGTAATTTTTAGAATATAAAGAAGCAAATGTAAATTTTCTCCTTTAATTTTTTTTTAGCATTTATTAATGTCTATGTGTGTGTGCATGCTCATGCCACTTCAAGCATGTGGACATCAGAGGACAACCTGTAGGAGTTTGTTCCCTCCTGAGAATGACTTTAAGCTCCTACCTCTCTTCTATGTAACTGCTGAGTTACAGGAGTGTGAGTTACCACAATCAGCTAGAAAATTCTTCATTAATAATTTTTCTGGCTTTTGTATAAGTAAAAGCTATTTCAGAATGAAAATTAAAAAAATAACTACCTAAAAATAGAAATCCACTTCAAGATAAGATTCCTTATGCTAATTACTGGCTATCAGCTTATTTCTAGTGGGTGTTTAAAAATCATGGTGGTTTTCTTTTTGAATTCAGGACTCATTATAATCCCAGGGTGCCAACAACCAAACAGATTAATCTCTTTTTTAATTTTAATTATTGAAGTACTGGTTAATTCTAGGTATAGTAGTGCCAGCATTCAAAGAAATGGCTTTATTTTGAACATTTAAGCAAGACTGACAATGATAAGTAATATGTGCATTTAAATGGTATTTTCCCTTCATTTAAATAATTGCTGCAAATAAATGGTCATCAATAATTTTGTTAATGCCATTTTCCTTTGAGGATGATTTTCATAATTTTATTTTTTTAATTTTTAAAAACAGGTTGGAGCTGGGAGATGGTAGCTCATGTCTTTAATCCCAGAGCTTGGGCAGAGGCAGGTGGATCTCTAAGTTTGAGAGTTTGAGGCCAGCCTGGTCTACAAAAGAGCTCCTGCACAGTCAGGGCTGTTCCACAGAGAATCCTTGTCTCAATTAAAAAAAAAAAAAAAAAAAAAAAGGTAAAGTAAAAACAGATCCAAATATATGTATGAATATATGTACATATGTGTGTGTTTGTATGCACACAACATATATGCAGGTATCTGCAGAGGCCAGAAGAAGGATTGATTGGATCCTCTGAAACTGGAGTTGCAGATGATTATGAACTGTTAAGTACAAGTTCTGGAAAGCGAACCTGGGTCCTTTGCAAGAGAATCAACTGTTCTAATTCACTAAACCAGCCTCTTCCCACTTCTCATTTAAAAAGGAACTAACCAATACCTATTGCTTGATACTGAGTAAAGCACTAAAGCTTGTTTGTGGGTTGTGGGGTGGTAGTTAGATATCTTGATGTTTTAGTTGTAAGCTGTTAACATCTGATCCATCTCTACACCTACATTTCTTACTATGATGGAGAAATATATGTATTATGTATGTTACACATAGACACTCATATCTACATATGTATTATTTAGGACCAATGAACATGGTGATTAAGACAAAGTATGTGTTACTGATCTTTATCACCCTGAATGATGAGAGTAAATGGATAAGTGGGGGCATATCTATTAATTTTGAAGGTGAATATGAGGTCCTGAGGAAGTTATAAATAGGAGAAATGATAAAATCTGTTTCAGGTTGTCTTTTGCCCTAATCTTATAATCATGACAAATATCACCCTAATAGTTAATGACATGGTGTCCTTTGAAGACTTTAATTGTAGATAAGCAGGCAAGAGCATTTGTAGTCTTCATTTTTTCTCCATCTTGGTGCAGAGGCACACATGTGTATAAACATCACCCTAATGCATTTCCTTCACCTGAGTTTCT
The DNA here is from genome assembly GCA_030556225.1 of Cricetiscus sungorus. Classification (NCBI taxonomy): domain Eukaryota; kingdom Metazoa; phylum Chordata; class Mammalia; order Rodentia; family Cricetidae; genus Cricetiscus; species Cricetiscus sungorus. The sequence continues at coordinate 33,398,225 of JANBXA010000730.1, forward strand.
AGTATCTGCAAACTCAGTTTTCTCTGGTGTCTGCTGACCTCATCAAAGCAAACTGTTATACTTTCACTTTCTTAAAAGAAAAGCAACACCCTATTCCTTATATTAACGTTTGAATTTTGATTTCTTTTGTATATAAGTGGGGTACATTGGTGCATATGTGTGCTCATGCAGGTGAAGGTCAGAACATTATGTTGGACATCTTTTGTCTCTCTCTCCCCCTTATATTTTGAGACAGGGTCTCTCACTGACTCTGATGTGCAATTTTGGCTACCCTTACTTCTCTAGAGGACTTATGGAGCCACCTTTCTATCTTTTAATGTTGGTGTAACAGGCTTGCACAGCCTTGCCTGTTTTTTATGTGGGTCCTAGGGATTTAAACTCAGGTTTTCTTGCTTTCATAGCAAGCATTCTTACCCACTAAGCAGTCTCCCAAACTCCTGTACTGAGTTTTAATATGTTTGTAGCCAATCTTAGTAAATCTTAATATTATAAAGTGCAAATAACAATGATGTGATACATTGTTATTATTATTACCTAATGTATTTTAAAGTAAATATACTTTAAAAATATCAAGTAATGCTACCCATATGGCAACAGTTTTCATGTGAAAACATTTGAATTGTTACAGGATTTAAATGCAGTAAGTGCCTAATGTGCCTAAGATGTGGTTAAAATTCTGTGCAGATTTTGGGATTTCATAGTATGTATGTTTACATACTATGCTTACATGTTGACAGTTTATAAGTTTGATGTCCAGAACTCATGTAAGGATGGAGAGAAGTGATGCCTGCTTCTTGTCCTCTGATGGTCTTTCTACATGCAAGACATGAGCACACTTACACACACACATACACACACACACACACACACACAGTAAATGTAAGAAATTAAGAATCCTGTGAAGATTTTAGACATAAGTCTAGCTGTCTTCATATTGATGTGTTCATTCAGAAGAGAACTGCAGAATCAGCTTTTAAAAATCATTTACTGAGTCATTTTTAAGTTTAAAATCTTAAGCACAAGAACTTTATAGCATTTCATTACAATTCTTTCTAGAATCTATTCTGAGGAAGATACTTTTGATTTACTCCAGGTGCACAAATAAATGTAAAATTTCCCAGCTGGTAGATCCAGTGAGACTTTTCCCAAAACATGGCCTGGCAATACAGTTTCCTTTTGCAGAGTTTTGTTTAGGCTTAAGTAATGTTCCAGTAAGTAGGATGTGTTATGGTGATTGAATAAGAATGCCCTCTCCCTCATAGGCTCATAGTTTTTAAATGCTTAGTCATCAGGGATTGTCACCATTTGAAAGTATTAGAAAGATTAGTTAGGTGTGGCCTTGATGGAGGAAGTGTATCAGTTAGGGGTAGGCTTTGAGGTTTCAAAAAGTGCATGCCAGGCCTACCTAGGCTGTCTGTTGACCTCTTGAGGATCAAGCTGTAGCTCTCCTTCTCAGGACTATGCCTACCTGCTATCAGACTCGCTGCAATGATGATAATGGACAAAGCCTCTGAAGCTAAACATGCCCCTGATTAAATGTTTTCTTTTATAAGAGTTGCCTTGGTCATGGTGTCTCTTCATATCAATAGGACAGTGACTAAGACAGCTGCCATTAATTGGTGTTTTATATAGTAAATGATGATAGGCCTTATCTTTGCCCAGGAAACTTGGAAGTTTAAATTGGAGAGACAGTAAAATGGGTACTTTTTTGTTTTTGGCTGTACTTTCTTGCTTATATGTTGAGAGTTGTGCAAGATAGTAATGGTTTAAAATGTAAATGATATACTTATTTTTCAGATACCAAAATATTAGATTATCAGTTTAAATAGAAGCTATTTAGGTCAGAGATTTGTATTGATTTAAAAAAAAATAATGATCTGGAGAAAAGTAGACAAGCAGGTCACTGCTTTTAAAGAATATGTGAAATGGTGCTAAAGATAAGAGTTCATCTTGGCCTTAGAGAATGTTTTCAGTATTAGCTAAACAGCCAGATTTTCCTGTCAGTGTTGGAAACTGTTGAGGGTTCATTTGTTTGATTCATGGCACAAGCAGATGGCATCCTATGCTGGCAAAAGGGGCACAGAATTCCTCAAGCACCCACCTGCATATGTCTTTCTTAAATCCTGTGCACTTTTTTCTTAAACTGCTCCCAGTTTTAACAAACACGGTTGAAGCTGAAGTTAGAGTCAACAGGCAAATAGCTACAATTTATCCTTACTTTTTATCCTGTGTCAAATCCCAAAAGAAAACTGGCCATGGTGTTCTATGTCTGACTCAATACTACATGTGTATGATATATAGACTTAGATCTATAAATATAACTATGTCAATGTAGATGTAGGTATCTATATAGACCTAGATCTATAAATACATTCACAAAAGTAAAGATATATCAGAAAGGGTTATTGCTATAAGACATAACCCCTTTTTCCAGTTTCACATCTTCAACTTAATTTAATTAGGGCAAAATACTCCATAAAGGTATAAAGATTGTATTTAGTACAATAGTGGTGCTCTGAGGTTTTTCTAATTGACATGATGTTCTCTACTCTTACATGTCTTAAAATTTGAAAATGTGGTATGTTCTATCATAAAAACAGCTTGGAACACTAGTAGCTTGGTAGGATAGCAGAGATGCATACTGACCTCTACATTTGTGAAACTTTTGCCTATAAGCTTATATTTGATCCTAGCATCTGTACCATTGTAGTATATGTAGATTATAAATCACACAGAGTTAACCTTTTTGTAGCCAGTTTTATTACTGTGTGTTATTTTAGATTTGTCACCTGGTGGGGCATGGTAGTGCATGCCTTTAATCCCAGCAGAGGCATGTAATTCTCTCTGAGTTTGAGGTCAGCCTGGTCTCCATACTGAGTTCAAGGCCATCCAAAGGTATATAATGAGACCTGCCTTTAAAAAAAAAAAAAATAAAGTTCCCCAAATCTCATTTTAATTTTTGAAACATACACTACCTTTCAAGTTTTTTTTTTGCTTTTTTTTCATTTAAAACAACAGAGAAATCAATGAAACTATGCATAGTTTCTCTTATTAAGAATAATAACTGGATGTGAGAGCATTAGAACACATAGTCTTTACCTCTTTTGGCTTGTGTGGTGTGGGGAGTATATGTGTTTGTGTCTGTGTCTGTCTGTCTATGTTATGGGTACACATGTAATGTTCGTGTGTGTGTGTGTGTGTGTGTGTTTGTGTGTGTGTGTATGTGTGTGTGAAAATATTGCCTTTATTTATAAAATAATTTTTTGCTATAATGTACTTAGTTGCCTGCCTGTCCTTCAACAATATACCATTTACTAATTTTCTGAAATTTTTGTTATTATCTGCTTAGCCAGTGTGTATTTAAAGAAAAAAATAATCACAGGACATATTTAAATATTTCTAACTCTTTCTTCATTATGATGTTTAGTCTTTTATCCATTTATGACTGACAGGTTATCTTCTATAATCGAGGGGAAAAAGTAAAGGATCTTTAATAATAGTTCTTTCATATATGTATATGCACATATACACATATGTTCATATATGTGTTATATGTATTCATATAAACATAAGTTCAGTTTGTGCTGTCCTCATATTCATTGGTGTGGAGTCATGCACTTGAGCATGGTCAACCTACCAGGGGCCACATAAAAATGGACTTTCCCTCCCCCAGCAGCCATCAACTGCCAGTAGCTCCTCAGCTAGTATGGGGAGGGAGGGCTTGTGTGCCCCTTTCACTTCCATGTTGGAATGTTAACTAGTGGTTCAATCTTGAGTAGGCCACCATAGCTGCCTACTCTATGAAAGGACTACATAGTGGTCCTTTCATGTCCAGAAGACAAGATCTTTCCTATCCTTTGGCTCTTAAAGTCCTCTTTACCCCATTGATCTCTGAGCCTTGGGATTATGGGGTATGTTATAGATATTTCATTTATGGCTAAACAGTCCACAGACACATTCTCAGCATTTTGACCATGTCTTCGAGATTCTCTTGCTGTGAAAAGACACTATGACCATTGCAACTCTTATAAAGCGAACATTTAGCTGAGGGGGCTTACTTACAGATTTACAGTTTCAGAGGCTTAATTCATTATGATGAGGAGGTTGGTGGTGTACAGGCAGACATGTTGTTGGAGTAGTAGCTGAAAGTCCTACATCTTGCAGGCAACAGTAAGTCCTACATCTTGCAGGCAAATGAAACCTGCATGGTATTTCTAGCATAGGAAAACTCAAAGCCCATGCCTACATTGACATACTTTCTCCAACAAGGCCATACCCAGTGCAACAAAGCCACACTTCCCAATAGTGTCACTCCCATTGGGGGCCCGTTTTCTTTCAAACCATTTAAGACCAGTTGTGAGTTTCTATGTTAACTGCATTCCACTTGTCTTAGGTTGGGTTTTTATTGCTGTGAAAAGACACTATGACCACGGCAACTCTTATTTATTCATTTAGATTTTGTTTTTCAAGACAGAATTTCTCTGTGTAGCTTGGGAACCTGTCTGGGAACTTGCTCTGTAGACCATGCTGGCCTTAAACTCACAGAAATCTTCTTGCCTCTGCCTCCCAAGTGATGGGATTAAAGGTGTGCAACACTGCCTGGCATGGACTTCTTGTTGTAGAGAACAGTTGCAAATCTGTTTAGGATTGTTAAGAAGAATAAGTGCCTTGACTTTTGGGAGCAGTGTGGTTTTAAAATGGGAGTGGAATTGGGTGAGTGGGGCCTTGCTGAAAAGCAACTTGTAAAAATACTGAGTTTTTCTGCTTGCCAGAGTGCTGACTTCTTAACTTACCACTATATTTTACAGAAATACATACCATGGAAATGTTAAAATTGATTAGGAGTTTGGCTACATAATTAGGAATATATTTATTTAAACTCTTACATTCCTTAGAAGATGACTATGTCCTTGTCTGTTTGCTCAAGTTTCATTTATTCTAGGTTGGTCATTTCTTATTTCTTTTAAATTACCCTTCATTTCTAAATAGTATAAATTATTAATAAGTAAATCTCTGCGTTACTTTGTTTTAAAGGAAGACTTAAGATATTCAAAAGCAGATACTTGATTTCTAGAAAGTAAATTGTTGAATAGAGAATTAAACATTATGTAGTAAATTAAAGAGCTTCCTTTCTATATTTTAACATTTATAAAAAAAATCATCATTGGAACTTACTAAATTAAAATGGAGAAATTCTGTGGTCTTTCCCTAAGAAAAAAATAAGTAAAGACACTGCATACATATGTTTTGTTAGGAAAATAAAAAAGGAAACTGGTATGTGGAAAGAACTAAGTCATAGTTTTTTTTGTTTTTAATTGAAACAATGTATATAATCATAAAATGGAACATCTAATTAGAAACAAAATATTTGTGATTAAACTTAAAAACTTAAAATTTTATTGTATTTTTTTGTTTTATTTTATGTGTGAGTAGTTTTTGCCTGCATGCATGTATGTATATGCACGATGTGTCTGCTTAGTTTCTGCAGAGGTCAGAAGAAGGTATTGGATTTCTGTAACTGGAGTTACAGATGGTTGTGTACCCTGTGGGTCCAGGGATTGAACCCTGATCCACTGTGAGATCAGCCAGTGCTCTTAACTGCTAAGCCACCTCTTCAACCCTGGATAAATTATTTTTAATGTTCATATATGTAACTGTTTAAAGTGTTTTCCTCTATCTGGTTTATACTTTTCAAAAGGAGTTCTCTTGTGATATGTTCTTAACAGTTTTCATGTATTTGTTTTTTAGTTCAATTTTGTTTGCCTTTTTTCTCTGAAAGACATACTATCCATTCCTGTTTCATGATATTTTTATATATTTTATATGTGAAGACTGATTTATCTTTATCCTGTTCTCATTCTTCTAATCCTTTAAATCAGTGGTTCTTAATCTGTAAGCCAAACACCCCTTTCACATGGGTCACTGAAGACCATCAGAAAACACAGATATTTATATTACAATTCATAATAGTAGCAAAATTATACTTATGAAGTAGCAACAAAACTAATTTTATTGTTGGTGTTCACTACATGAAGAACTGTATTAAAGGGTCATATTACTAGGAAGGTTCTAAAGGGTTCTGGCTCCTGATTTTAATCTTTGCCATGGAAGAAAGACCATTGAGAAAATACTGCTGACTGTCCAGCATGTCTCCATGGTGCAGTGTGGATCATTCTGGTTTTCATGTTTCTAGAGGAATCATTGTCTTTGCTATAGGTTGCATAGAATAAATTAATCAAAAAAATAATTATCACATTGTAGCCTGCATCTGCATAGTGCTTTTGCTTTGGATGAAACTATATAAACTTCCCATTTTTCTTAGACATAGTCCTAATGCAGCAGATGCTACTCTTGGGAATTATACAACTCATACCCATTTTTATAAGTGCATTTATCCAAACAGAATGTTTTTAGTAGAGTTTTCAAGGAATCTCTGAGGCTCTTTAACAGGTAGAATAGGCAGAATAGGCTATTTTCTGTGACTTTTGTAGCTTTGACTAAGATCATAGTAGCTTTACCCATGCCATTACTTCTTCCTTCTTTCCTTCTTTCCTTCTTCTTTCCTTCCTTCCTTTTTTTTTTTTTTTTTGCATAGAATATGTGTAGTTCCAAAGCTTGAAATTGAGAAGTTTTGAAAATGGAGATCTTTTGAAATGCTGGCATTAAAAGTTAGAGCTAATATGTCCTTGATTCTTTCTTTATCCTTTTTCATATTAAGAAAAGAACTAAGGGAAAATTTCTATGTTATTGGTTATGAAAAGTGTGAGCTCTCTCTTTCTCTTTCTTCTTCTCTCTCTCTCTCTCATTCATGTAGGTGCATGCATCTGTGCCTGCATGTGTATGTGCATGTATACTGAGGCCTGAGGGTCAGCATCAACAGTCTTCCTTACTCACTGCCCACCTTATTGTCTGTATTTGAGTGCAGGTGCTTCTGTGTGGAGACCAAACGCTGACTTTGGGTCTTTCTCTCATCATGCATTGCCTTTATTTTATTTTTTTTTTTAAATACAGAGTCTCCCTTTGAATCTGGAGCTCATTAGTTCTATGAAATTGTCTATCCAATAAGCTTTAGGGATCTGCTTGTCTTTGCCCCTGCCATGCTAACATGGCAGGTTTTTATGTGGGTATTGGGGATCTGAATTCAAATCCTTTTGCCTATGCAGCAAGTTTTGTATCAACTAAGTTGTCTCTCCAGTTCCAAAGAAAAAGAGAATTAAAAAAAAAAAAAAAAAGGAGAAAGGCGGATTTTTCTTTCCAACTTGTCTTCTTCTCTCTATATAAGGGAGTTGTTCATAGTAGAAATGTTTTTGGAGATGCAGTGGCATAGGACATGTTGAACTTAGTTGATTCAGCCTCTTTTGTTTGCTGTCCATTTTATGATGTTCTAAAAAAGAATCTGTGGGGCTGGACATGATAGTATATGCCTTTAATCCCAGCAGAGGTGGGTCTATGTGTGTTTGAGCCCAGCTTGCTCTGTGAGCTCCAGGACAGACAGGGCTACATAATGAGACCCATCTCAAAACAAATGGTGAAAGCTTGACTTCTTCCTTTTCAATTTGTATCTACTTGACCTCCTTTTGTTGTCTTATTGCTATAGCTAGAACTTCAAGTACAATATTGAAGAGATATGGAGAGAGTGGACAGCCTTGTCTTATTCCTGATTTTAGAGGAATAACACAGAGTTTCTCTTCATTTAGTTTGGTGGTGGCTGTTGGTTTGCTATATAGTGCCTTTATTATGTTTAGGTATGTTCCTGTTATCACTGATCTCTCCAAGACCTTTATCATGAAGGGGTGTTGGATTTTGTTAAAGGCATTTTCAGGATCTAGCCATCTCAAAACAAAACAAAGCAAAAAACCCCAAGAATTTTTGTCGTCAACAATTTAGGATACAATAGGAATATTTTAGCTTATGTGATGGCTATTTTAGTTGTTAACGTGACTACATCTGGAATTAACTAAAACTTAAAAGAAAAAAAAGGCTGGTGAAGGAGGTTGACTATCCACAAAATGGGTCATTTTATCTACTTGATTATTGAACTTGTCAGCTGAAGTCACATTTTGATGAGCATTTACATAGGGCAAAGTATCTTTCACATCTATTTCCCATGTGGAGAAATCTACCCACCTTCTCCCGATGTCTTTCTCACCAATTTTCCAGTAATGCTCTTTCCATGTCCCTGAACATCTAGTCATTCCTGTTATTATTACCCTATGGGCCAATGAACACATTGGCTATGGTGGTAATTGGGATTATGCATGGGTTTCCACTCACCAAGGCAAATCTAGTTACAGCTGCTGCTGAGTGTCTGATCTGTCAACAAAGACCAGCACTGAACCCCTGATATATTTTATCCACTGCCATGGTATTTCACACTATATTGCTTCTGACCATGGAACTCACTTCACAAGAAGAGAAGTGCATCAGTGGGCCATGATCATAGAATCTATTGTTCTTACCATGTTCTACACCATCTGGAAGCAATTGGCCTGATAGGATGTTGGGATGGCCTTTTGAAGACAGTTAAATCAAGTGGTGTCAACTTGGAGGACTGGGGCAGTCTTCTCTAGAAGGTGGTATACACTTTGAATCAGTGTCCAATATATGGTGTGATTTCTTTCATACCCAGGATACAGTGTCCAGGAATCAAGGGGTGGAAAAGGTAATGGTTCAACTATTCACCCCTAGTTCCTTTAATTCTGTTGGCCTAGAAGTTTTGGTTCCAGGGGGGCATTTACTTTTGTATGTTGGGTAGTTACATCATGTTAGGCATTAATTATGGCCTGGTTATTGTTTCATTTGCAAATTAAGCATGACATAAAGTGATATGAATGTATGTCAGGTTGTGATAGCTATTTTGATTATCGACTTGACTGTATCTGGAATTAAATAAAACCCAAAATGCTTGAGCACACCTGTGAGAGATTTTTGCTCATATTTGAAGTGGGAAGATCCACTTCTAATCTGGATCTTTGAGGTGGGAGGACATACTTCTCATCCAGATCTTTTGAAGTGGGAAGTCCCACCTGTAATCTGGGCCACACCTTCTGGAAGCTTATGCAAAGGACTTAGAAAAAGAAAGCTTCTCTTTGCTTGCTTTCTCTTGCTATTGTGAGCAAGCCCATTCTTTCACTGGCATTAGAGCCTACTTCTTCAGGATTCTGGCATGTACTGAAGGCCAGCTGAGATATCCAGCTTCATGGATTGAACAACTACTACATTCTTGGATCTTCCATTCCTGGGCAGCCATTGTTGAATTAGCTAGACTACAGCCTTTAAGTCATTCTAATAAACCACTTTCTATACATAGAGTCATCCTGTAAGTTCTGTTACTCTAGAGACCCTGAATAATAGAGTATACAATCCCATTTCTTCCCTTAAACCAGAATTCTTTGACTCTCTAAATACTTAAATTAGAACATGCAGTGTCTTCCATTGATCTTTTAAGAAATATTTATGACCTTTATCTCTTTTAAAAAAAAAAAGAAAGAAAATATGAGATAGAAATGAATACTTTACATTGGTATGGATTTTGGTTTATGATAAATTTCAGGCCATTTTTGTTATATGTATACTTTTACTCTTGTTTAGGTATTGTGTTTATACAGCTTTTTAAAAAAGGTATAATTAAATACAGATTATAGATAGTAACCTGTAATAGTCAAAACTTATAGCTATGTTAGTTTTTCTAGATATACAGAGGTATACTTCAAATGGATAGATATTCTTCAAAATCTTTCAAAGACCTACAAAAAAATGACACTTAAAGTGGTTTATTAAGTTTTTCATGACAATGAGACACAACTGCTCCTGGCAACACCATTTACATCAGAGAGAAAGATGGACATCAAAGGAAATTATTACAGAGTTTGCCCTCAACATGGCAGAAATAGCCATTTGGGCAAGAAACTGCTTTTGCCTGGACTATTTGACTGTATGCTGTATAAACTTGACATAAAGGACCCACAGGAAAGTGATTACTGAACTTGCCAAAACAAGATGGGATAGTCTTACAGGGTTCCTGCTTCATGGAAGAGTCTGCCAGACATTCTATAGGACACAGAAACAAACAAACAAACAGAAACAAAAAATGGCAAAAAAACTGACAAACTGCCAATACAGGAGGATAGTTAAAAATTTCCTACTTCACTAAAAGTCTGCCAGACACACTATGGCCTATAGGCTAAAGATGGATGCTCCAGCATTACAAAAAAACTTCATATGACTAGCCATACAACAAGATGTCTCTGACAATTCTATAGTTTATATATTATTGCTTCTGTGGTCTTTAATGGTGTTAAAGACAGATAGTTATGGTTATGGTTTTCCTTAATTATGATAAAAGATAAGTTACACATAAAACTTCAGACCTCACAAAGATAAAATAAATGGATCAGATGTTTCCTTAAATTTTGCCAAATATTAATGGAGTAAATACTACTGCATAACGGGAAAGTTCAGGGCTTGTCTTAAGTCCTGGCTAGAGTAATCTGTGAGGCTGGATATTCTCAGCTTTCTAGCTCAAATTTGTTCTGAGCAGTGTCCATGATACTGTATTGTCTCAGCTGGCCACCTAGAAATTGTCTGTGAGGCTATATCCTCTCAGTTGGCCACCTTGAAACTGTTATGAGCAGTTCCTAAGTCTATCTTCAGTTGGAGTTTTTCAGCATAATGGTGTTATCATCTTTCTAGTGGAATTTTCATCTATGGGGTTTCGTCTTTTTTTTTTGTTTGTTTTTTGGATTTTTGTTTGTTTGTTTTGTTTTTGTTTTGTTTTGTTTTGTTTTTTTGAGATAGGGTTTCTCTGTGTTAACAGTCCTGGCTGTCCTGAAACTCATTTTGTAGGTCAGGCTGGCCTCAAACTCACTGAATCTGCCTGCCTCTCCCTCCCAAGTGGTGGGATTAAAGGTATGTACTACCATGGCCCAACTGGAATTCCATCGTCTTTTTGGAGACTTCAGAGATTGGATTAGGTCAGATTCTTCCCTTTCCTGGTAATTTTTTCTGGGTATTTCTCTCTTCTTTGGATACTTATTTATCCTAAGGTCATAAATTCGTTAAGATGTTTGTTTTTATTTTCCTGAAAAGATAACAACAAAACCCTTCTCCAACCCTAACTTTGAGGATGTTCCTAATCTAATCTTTATCAATTTTGATTTATAGGAGTACCTGAAAATTTTTTTTTTAATTTTCTATAGCTTTTATATCATCCAGAGAAGTGTGTTTTCTTACTATAGGCACTAGGTTTTTTAATTGCTCTGGGAAGGAGTTTCCATGGTGAAAGGAAATGACTGAATTGATTTTAGCATAGGGGATTTTGAGAGGCCCCTCAAGGCATTTCCCTAAGGCCAAGGATTACATTGAATATCTTTTGTTGACCTACATTCTTTAGTCCAATGCCTGCCTTTGCTACACCTGCATAATCCAGAAGGGAGGGGTGTTATGTTTGAATTATATTTAGAAAAATCATTGTTTCTAGAAATGCCCTGTTTACAGTCCCTTTCCAAGTGACCCTGTATGGCATAATTAAAACATTTGACATTTTGATTTTTCTTTAAACCTCTTGAAATCACCTTTCCTGTCCACACATCATCATGATCTTCAATATTAATTATATCTTGAGTCCAATTCTCCAAAGGTGCTGACCTTCGTTTTAAAGACCTAATTTTCCTTTTCCATTGAGAATTAGCATTTTCAAAAGCCATAGTTTCAATTATTGTCTTTCTAGCTTCTATGTTTGATATCATTCTGTTTACTGCTGATGACAGTCTTTGTAAGAAATCTAAGAAGGCTTTCTTTGGGCCCAGTATAACTTTTGTAAATGACTCAATTTTTTTTCCTATTTCTACAATTTTGTCCCAAGCATTCAGAGCTGCTGCACGACATAAACCCAAGAGGTTGTCATCATTTAAACATTGCCTTTCTAAAGTAGCATAATCTCCTTCTCCAAGAATTTGATATTGGGAGATATTCATACCTTTGGCTTTAGCCCACTTTTCAGTATTTTTAGCCTCTTATCTGAACCAGGGAACCCATTGGTATTGTGGACCAGGCTCTAAAGCAGTTTTAATTAAACCAATTGAGTCTATAGGGATAACTCTATTGCAAAGTGACCACATGTTTATCATCTGCTTCACAAATGGTGAATGCATGCCATATGAGATTACCGCTTCCTTGAATTTCCCTAAATCTAACATTGTCACAGGCTTCCAAGTAGCTATTATAGAACCTCTATTATTTGACACTTCCTATAAGGTTACTGGATATATTAAGATTGGTTCTCTTAAGACCTTAGATTTCCTTTTTACCTTAAAATGCAATGCTAAATTTGGTTTCCCATTAAATTCCTCTGTCTGGGTTCGAATTATCTCTATGATATGCTTTAGTAAGTTTTTCTAAGGCTTGCATCTTAGCATTTATATCAACCAACTCTTTAGGAGATAATACAAGAATTATCCAAATGATAATTAACAGTATGTCAATTCGGTTGATTATCTTTTCATTTATTTGTTCCATTTTTAAATCATTTATCGCATATTCATACAGAGACCTAACTCTCTCCATTGTAATTATGTTTCCCATTTTTAATGTGGAAAAACCTTTTTTAAAAAAGAACTAATTCCTTTCTTTAAGAATGCCAAATTTTCTTACCAAATCTGCCATCAATGTCAGTGAATGGTGAGGAATAGCATGTTTGAATCTAGGAAAAGCCAGAAAACCACAGGAGTGTGGGGAAGATGGGTGACTGTCTGAAAGTCCTGCCTGTAGCTCAGGCCTGAACCTGTGGCCTCAAAGTGGCTTTTTTGTAATTCTGTGCCTTAATGTTACGTGCCAATTGCGGCACAAAGAATAAAAGCCAGGAGACAGAGTTTTGGGGTTCTATCTTCAAGCTGAAGATCAGAAAAGCAAAGTGGCTAAGCCAGGTTTCAGGTTTTTGCTTATTTTGTTTTCAAAATCAGTAGGAAAAATCAAATTATGATTGCTATAAGTTGATTGTCTATAGGTACAATAAGATTTCAGACAAATTTTATAGTTCTGTACTAAATGAAACAGTGATCATAGTATCTGATTTATTATTGGGAGTTAACAAGTCCTAAATTCTAGAGTTTATTTCATTGACAAAATTCCCATATTTATTGTAAAGGTTACAACTCTGAGGGGAAAGGCTTCCCCATTGGAAGTGTTATAGCTGTGATGGGAAAGGCTTTCCCAGTGTAACTATTACAACTCTGTTGGGAAAGGCTTCCCCAATGGAAGTATGATAGCTCTAAGGGGAAAGGCTTCCCCAGTGTAACACTTACAGCTCTGGTGGAAAAGGCCGTCAGTAACACAAAAAATAAAAACCCAGAGACTGTTACTGGGGTTCAAACTTCAAGCTGAATTTCAGAAAAGCAAAGTAGGTGGCTCTCACCTCTAGCTCAGGCCAAAAGGGCTGAGCTCTTCACCAATTCCCAAACTGCCACCTCTCCTCAGTGTGGCTGGAAAACGAAATGCCTCTCTGAGACCTTGCGTCTATCTTATATACTTCCATAATGTTGGTATTAAAGGTGTGAGATATAATTTTTTTTTTAGACTGATTCACTCTTGTGTAGATCTGGGTGGCCTTAAACTCAGAGATATCAGTCTCTCTTAATCCTGAGTCCTAGCTTCTGGGTACTGCGATTAAAGATGTGTATCATCGCTGCCTGATCTCTATAGCTTGAGGCTGACTTTGTTTTTCCGAATCCTCAGTCAAGCTTTAATGAATCATAAATAATGTATCACTATAACTTCCCGGGGAAAGGCTTCCTCAGTAGATGTGTTACAGCTCTGAGGGAGAAGGCTTCCCTAATGCAAGTATTACAGCTTTAAAGTGAAGGTATTCGGGCAGTTGGGAACCAAGGAATATCTCAGAGTTATACCACACAACAAACTTTGTGTGGTATGAGATTTATTGGAAAAGACACAAGATGGTAGCTACCTCTACTTGGGTGAGAAACAGCAAGGAATTGAGCAGGAGACAGGCTTATATAGGTTTCTTTTTTGGGTGTGGAGGAGTTTTTCAGGGTGGAAATTTCCAGGGTGGAGGTTGGTGAGGTGAGATTTCAAGTCAGGGGTTGGTGGGCATTAGTTCTCAGGGATTAGTGGGTTTTGGTAAGTTATTTTCACTCAGAAGTGGGCTTTGACCTTTTAACCTACAGTTTTAGCTTTCTCACTAATAGTATTAGAAGAATGATCTTAGTTCCCTTCTACTTCCACAATTTTAACATGTAATTTTGTCACCTTTTAGTTGAGTTACAGGAATATATGGCATTAATTTAACTTTAAAATTTGTATTAATGTTTACTTATGAAGTCATATATAAGTATGGAAGACATTGTAATTCCTGAAAAGGTATATAATGAAAAGGAAAGTTACTTGCACCCTAAAACACCCTTCCTTCCCATTTCCTAGGCCTTTATATATACTCTATGTATAAATGCACATATGTATGATAGTTATGCTATTTCACTAAACATTTATTTTAAACATTGGCAATCTTTTGAAATATGTTCCACACAAGTAAAATAATGTAATTATTTAAATTATGGTACCATAAAATTATTATCTTATGAATTAGATTGCAATTTGTTCACTAGTAGATTTTTAACTACTTAATGAAATTGACCATGTTAACCATTATTATACTCTGGTCTGTATTAGAAAGTAGTTTATGTGCAGCTATTACTCTTTTTAAAATATAAGAATGTATATTGGTATCATAATTTTTTACATTGTCAAATGCTAATAATAGTGATGGCAGTATATATTTTGTTATATTAGTTTCACATGTTTGAAAAACTTACCTTGTCAAATTTTCAGAATCCATATGTAAATAAAGTGATTATTTTCAAGGTAAAAAGCATTTAGCGTTTAGGAATATGTCCCAAGTCCGGAAAACCTATGTTAGAACTCATTTGTATTTATGATTTTTTTGCCATAGCTTTTTATTACAATGTCCTTTTGCTTCTGAATACACTGTTATTTTTCCTTTTAGTGTAGTGTGCTTTTACCTAATGCTCCTTTTACTTCTAGATATTCTACTTGTAAATTAAGTTGAACAAATTGTTATGTGGTTCATAAAATAACTATTTTTATTGTATCATAAATAAACTAAATCCATTGTACTTAATTAAAATGGAAAATGTTATAATGGTGCCACCATTTTTTTTTTTTTTTTTGGCTCTGATTACTTGACTAAAATTTCATTGATAAATTCCTCAGTTGTACTTTATTGTAGAGCTTATGCTCAGCCTTGGGGGTCTTTTAATATTGCCATCCCACAAGAATTGGTGACCATATAGTAACAAGCTATATTTCAGATTTATTTGGAAATTCTAAATATAGAATTGCCTTATATAGAAAATGGTTTAATAAGTTTGGTTTCTAAGATTTCCTCCATCTGATTTTTTTTGCCTTTTTGTTTAACAGAAATTGTTGAGGGAACAATCCCATAAATTCACAGTCTAATACAACCTGAAAAAGAAACTTGCTGGTATTTGCTTCTCCTCAACGGGGGTACTTCTTGGTTTGTACATTTTGCTACTCTCAATTTTATGAGCTGTTGGATCTCAAGATTGAGTAGACACTTCCCCAATTCACAAGGCTCAGTGCAGTCAACAGCAGCATAGGGTATACAAAGAAGGAAAACTTTTAATTTGAACTCATTTTTGAGCTGATAACTGACCTTTGAATGGCCCAGCCCCTCAGCCTGCACACAGCAACTCCCTGAATGTTGTTATTAATGATAGTTTGAGTGCTCCTTTTTCAATGGTATTGTCATATTATGGCTGATTTTAATATATCCAAAAAGAATCTGTGGAGGGATCCTGTAAGAGACAGCTGAGCTATTTGTAAGAATATAAGTTTAACATAAAAAAAAATGAGCCAGAATTCACAGTCAAATCAATTTAATTCTGAAGTTGGTAAATGTCCGGCTTATAGTACAGTTCAGTTGATGGATTCACCTCCTAAACCAGGTGTGGTGTTACATACTTTGTATTCTCAGGACATGGTAGGTGGAGGGAAGAGAATTTCTATGACTTCAGAACCAGCCTAACTTACATACTGAGTTTCAGGGAAATCCATCTGATTGTATGTGAGCCTGTCTACCAACAACAAAAACTCCAAACCTTTACTTTGAGGAATACTGAAAGAGCTAGACTAGATGTTACGTGAAGGAACCGGATAATAAATGATGACAGGTGAGGAAAGAGTGTAGGGTTTTAATTATGATTCTGCCATGTTGGAGTACAACAAAGTCTTACTAAAGTAATAACAGTTTTTTTCCAAAATAGGTAAAAAATATATTGTGCTTCTGTTACTCTCTTGGTGACACAGAGCTCATAGAGATGACAATAATAAGCATATTATCTTAGGGGAACTGTATTTAGAGGAACTTTCTGAAACTGGTTTTTCTGTTCTTCTTACCCATAGTCCTGCAATTTCTGACTAATTCACAACACACATAAACAGACCAACAATTCGCTAATGTAGGTAATAACAAACTTAGTCCTATGACTAAATAAATAATTGTAATGGGGCTCAAACCCAAAGCCAGTTATAGTATGACGTATTGAGCATTTTAAAAGTTGCTTGCTGTTAAATAGTAAAGGGAGATAATTTTCAGAGCATATCGAAGGTAACTGTGATTGATTATTCACTTGAAAATTTCAATTTAATGATGAAATATAATACACTGTTGCTGTGTAGTTTTGAGGCAAGTTGCCACATTAAACACTTGTCACACAAATATTTATTTATGTAAAAGCCACATATTTTACTCAGCAATTTTGAATTAATTTGTTGACAGCCTTGTTTATTGTTTGTTCATCTGATTGGTTGTTTTTTGAGATAGGTTGAAACTTGCTATGTAGATCAGGCTGGCCTTGAATTAAACAGAAATCTGCTTTTCTCTGTCTCCCAAGTGCTGGGATTAAGGTCATACATCACCATGCCTGACATTTTTTATATTAGCCATTTTTATAATGCCTACAAAATCAAAGTTGAATCACAGAACTCACTAGATAGATAATATACTATTGTTTTCTCTTAACCCCTGTTGCAGACTATTTCAGAAACTGGTATTGGAGAATAAGAGTAAAGGAAGGCTCCTTTGTTTACCAAACCACATGTTTTAATTAGCTTCTTCTAATAGAATCTAAATGTTTATGTGTAAAATATATATATATATATATATATATATATATATATATATACATACATATATATATGGTAGTTTGAATGAGAATAACCCCCATATTCCCCTATAGAGGAACAGTTGGTGGAACTGTTTGAGCAGGATTAGGAAGTATGACCTTTTTGGAGGTGTGTCACTGAAGATGGGCTTTGAGATTTCAAAAGCTCAGGCCGTTCCTAGTTACCTCTGTGGATCAAGCTGTGAGCTCCCAGCTGTTCCTGCTGCCATGCCTTTGCTCTGCCATTGTGAACTCTAGCCCTCTGGAACTGTAATCCCAATTAAGTTGTGTTTTGTCATAGCAATAGAAAAGTAACTAAGACAAATGAAATAACAACAGATGCTTAATAAAAACTATTTTATTCTGTGTGTAAGTATGTGTAGTAACCAGATACATAAATTGAAGGGAAGAAACTCTTGAGGTGTAATGTTTTTCTTGTCATATAACAAATATATATTCCTTCTAAGTTGTTGAGTTAGTGACTTAATTCTATTTTTAATCTTCCTTCCTTCCTTCCTTCCTTCCTTCCTTCCTTCCTTCCTTCCTTCCTTCCTTCCTTCCTCCCTCCCTCCCTCCCTCCCTTCCTTCCTTCCCTTTCCTTTTCTTTCTTTTTGATTTTTCAAGACAGGGTTTCTCTGTATTGCCTTGGAGCCTGTCCTGGAACTAGCTCTGTAGACCAGGCTAGCTTGGAACTCACAGAGATTCTCCTACCTCTGCCTCCCGAGTGCAGGGATTAAAGGAGTGTGCCACTAACACCCTGCCAAATTTCTTTATCCTTTTAGTATTTATAGAATTTAGTAAGAGCACAGTTACATTTGTGGTAATAATAACTTTTTTTTTTTAACTTTTTCCAATTTGCTTGTTTAGAGATTGTTCACTTTTATCAATACTTCAAAGAGAACCATTTTTTTAAACATGATTTCTGTTGTTTTTATGGTCTTAAAAACAAAGTTTTTATGATAGGATAGTTTTAGATTTAGAGAGTAATTACCAGAAGATAGTTCAGAGTTCCCATATACAAATTTACTGTTGTTATTCTGTTTGTCACAATTTCTAGACTAAAATTTATACTTAGTTCATATTTCTTTAGTTTTTTTTTTCTCTCAGTTTTTATTTGGTTTGCTTGCTTCAGAATGCCACTCAGAATATGCTGTTTTTCTTAGTCACAATTTCAGTGTATAGTGTCTCAGGCTGTATGATGACCTCAGTTTTGAGTAATCGTCATGTCTTCTGTAGAAAATGTACCTCAGGTGATTTACTGTTGTTTTTCTCACAGACTAGGCTTAGGGTTTTGTTTGATATTTGAGGAACTCAGAAACAAAACACTGTTTTTATTATATACTATTAATACTATTTGACATTATTTAAAACAAAAGATTTTATTTTTAATTTTGTGTTTGTGTGTGGGTATATGTGAGTTCCAGGATAAAAAAGGAAAGATCAAAAGACCAAAGTGTACTAGAATATTCTTCCTGAATCACCAGTCTTGAGACATGTTAGAGTTTCTGCGCATCTTGGTGCACACCTTTAATCCCAGAATTTCAGTGACAGGGGCAGGCGGATCTCTGAGTTCAAGGCCAGTCTGATTTACAGAGTGAGTTCCAGGACAGCCAGGGCTACACAGAAAAATACTGTCTGGAAAAAACAAAACAAAAAAGTGTTAGAATTGTTTTATTTTTTTCAACAAAGAGCTTAACATTTTGGTTACATGTATATTAGAATGATATGTCTTTTTAAAATTAACATAGCATGTCATAAAAACTGAACTGACTGAACACCCCACTGTAAGTCTCTGTAACTGAACCAATGCATGCGTGAATCAAGTCGTCTGTCAGTGCGTAGAATCCATGCCAGTTGTCTCAGGAAATGTGCTGTGTATATCACTGGGGGATAATCCTTTATGCTTCTGAATAAATATATTGGCTCACTTATTTGTCTGTTTCTATCCCAGTCATTTCAAATTTAAATTGTATGTTTTACAGTGTATATAAGTTGAATGTCCCTAATCTAAAAATCTAAAGTGCAGAGTTTCCAGAATCTTTTTTAGAATTGCATATTTTAGCATTTTAGATATTAGTTTTCCAAATTAAGGATGTTGAAACATTGAAGACTGCACAAATATTCCATAATGAAGAAAATAAATAAAACCATGAATCACTTCTGATCCAAAACCTATTCAATATATGTAACATTACCACAGTAACCTTTGAATTTAGTTATGAATATATCTCAATAAGATATGCATACTTGGTTCACAATCTGTCTTCACACACGCACACACACACACACACACACACACACACACACACACACACACACTTTGAACATTTTGACTGACGGTATGTATGTTAAATAGTTTTATGTCAATTTGACACAAGCTAGAATCATCTGAGAGGAGGGACCCTCTTTTGATAAAATGGCTTCATAATATACAACTGTAGAGAATTTTAAAATTATTAATGTGTGAGGGTTCAGCCCAATTTGGATGGGGCCAGCCCTGGGCTGGTTTTCTGGGTTTTATAAGAAAGCAGGCTGAGCAATCCATGTTGAGCAAGCCAGTAAGCAACACCCCTCCATGGCCTCTGCATCAGCTCTTGTCTCCAAGTTTCTGACCTGTTTGAATTCCTGTCCTGACTTCTTTGGTGAACAGCAGTGTGAAAGTGTAAGCCCTATAAACCCTTTCCTCCCAACTTGTTTGTTGTTCATGGTGTTTCATAGAGGCCCTAACTAAGACATTATGTATTAGAAAAAGAAATATTGACATTACTGCTCTATATTGTTGAGCAATGATGCTGAGTAGAAGTATCTGGAGACATTTTGATTGCCATGACTAATTGAACTGCTACCATCTAATAGGAGAGGATTGGAATACTGCTGGATATCCTGGCATTTACTGGCCACCCTCCTTTAGTCCCCACCTCCAAAGAAATGTGTGTTTTAAAATGAGTTCAAGAAATCCTAATGTTTTCTGTTTCCTGTTTTTTAATCAGTGAGTAGCAAAAATGTAAGTTTAATTTGCATTTATTTTCTTTTACATCTCACTGTAGATTACTTGACTTCAGTTGTGTATGCCAGTGTTTCTGTTTTTGATAATAGTGTTTATCCAGATTTATTTGAAACCAAAGGATATTTAGAATAATTAGTGGAAAGGAGCTAATAAAATGTGTGAAGTTTTATCCACAATTATCTTAAATATTTTTGTGTGGTGATACAGTTCTGAAATTACTTCTATACGTTCTCTAAGTTCTATTTTATGTATTGTGATTTTTTTTTTTTACCAAATGCTTAAAAATTTCATGGATTATATTGCTATGCTGATTAACTGAAATTTAAAAAGAAGTTAGCTATTGATAAAAAATATCAGGGATCATGCTGGGCTGTGGTGGCACATACCTTTAATCCCAGCATTCAGGAGACAGAGGCAGTTGGATCTCAGTGAGTTCAAGGCCAGCTTGGTCTACAAAGTGAGTTCTAGGACACCTAAGACAGTTACAGAGAGAAATCCTGTCTGGGGATAGGGGGAGGAGTCATGAAACTCATTCATCACTAGCTGGAATGAGCTATGTTTAAAACACTGATTTGAGTGTTTTAGTTATTTTTTGTTGTTGTTCTCCTGATACAGGAATTATGTACAGTAAAATTATCATGCTTGTATTCTGTAAAAACCTGTATTCATAATAGGAATAAATATTTACTGAATTTTTAATTTTAAACAAAAGATTTAATAGTGGATTTTAATTAACTTGTTTTCTTACATACATTTGATTTTTTTTTAAATAAAGATGATTCTAAAGAAATATAAGAACTATGTCACAAAAATAAAGACTAACTACAGTACTATTCTGCAGTCACCTTTTAATAATACGTGCTCCAAATTGTAATCCAGGTTTGTTTAGACCACTGAGATGGTTAAGGCCTTTGGCCGGCACAGTAAAATAGTGTGATACTTAATTAAAATGAATCATCTCCTAAATGATTTAGGGTCTTTCTGAGACATGGGTAGCCTGTTAGAGTATACTTCAGATCTAAAACCAGCTTAAAAGCTAGAAGAACCAGTATAAAATAGAATTCAGTTCACTCAATAATAGCCCTTTTCAAACTGTTCTTTTAAAATTTTTTTTGATGTGTTATGATCCAGTACTTTTTATAAAGTTCAACAAAAATGAATAACTAGATAAGTGAAATAATAAATAAGCTATGATCATCTTTTTACCTGTAACCAGACGTAATATTATCCTGTCACATAGATATCAATGTTTTTAACACTCATCTTTATATGCTTGATAAGAAACAATTTGTGGCCCACCCATAGACTGTGAACTAAACTTCAAGTACCACTGATTTCAAAAGAAATTACTTGAAATCTTACATTTCTGTCATTTACAATTTAGTATTTGCTAAGTAAAAATTTTTTTCTATTTGTTCTTAGTTGAAATACTGCTGTTTGTTCATGATGGCTTGGATAGTCCATTCCGTTTACTCTTGCTGCATTCGAAAGGAGTCTCTAGTATATTATAGCTAGTGTATTATTAGTTATTATATCAGTTTATTTCAGGTAAAAAAAAATATACTAGGCCAGGTTTTGGTGGCACACACCTTTAATCCCAGCACCCGGGAGGCAGAGGCAGGCTGATCTCTGTGAGTTAAAGGTCAGCCTGGTCAACAAAGCTAGTTCTAGGACAGGCTCCAAAGCAAATCAGAGAAACCCTGTCTCGAAAAACCAAAAAAAAAAAAAAAAAAAAAAAAGAAAGAAAGAAAATATATTAGTGAGAACCTAGGAAAGTTTATGATGCATAATATATAAGTAAAATATATGAATAAATTACAGAAAATGATTTACTATCACACTGAATAAAGGAAAACTTTATTTTAATAGAAAGAAGACACTTTAAATTCTAAAAAGTTAGGTGTGAGTCAGTTTATGTAAAAATAACACCAATTGGAAAATCAAATAGATACACATATTTCATAATTGTGTATGTCACTGATTTTAATTTTGTCACTTAAATAAATTTTACCAGTAACAGGTTAAGGAATAGGGATGTAGAAGGAAGTTTAAAACAAACATCCTAAGGGTTTTAAGGTATTCTGCCAATATCTTTTTTTTTTTCTTTCTGAACTTCCAGCTGTAAAGATTTAGTATCTTGCTATACAATTTAAGTTTATTTTGGTGCATATTTGGTGACTGAACTGTGTACTCTGTTAGGACTTTGAAGAATAATACCAAGCTCTTGGCCAAGAGATTATAGTCTTATAAGTTAGAAATAATTTATCTTAAATTAGAAAGTAAATTTATTAGGGAGAGAGTACAGAACTATGATTAATAACCAAAAATTTAAAATATGAATTATTTTAAATCAAACTTTAATTATAAAATGTTTTCCAATTTTAATGTTTTTTCTGTGTTCCTATGATAGCTGTTACATGTATCTTTTATCAGTATGAAATAGTGTTACTATTATTCTTTAAATAATAAAGCTAGTAGTGTATGTAGTCTACCAATTTTAGCTTCCCCAACTGGAAAGAATCAATAGGAAATGAACAAGATAGTGTGAGACCTCTAGTCTTCTGCCTCCATATGTGTCTGATTAGGAAATTAATGTGTACTCTAATGTGCTTCTCCTTGAGGTTGTGCAGCCATTTCCTTTGCATTCCATCTCTTAGTGATGGGTTTAAGAGAAGAAAAAATACAGAAGTCAGGAGGTCTTGGACAGTCGTTGGTACTGCTTCTGGGAAGATTCAGATCTTGCATCATTTCTTAGGTATGTGCTCAACTTCAGTTCCCACAGAGAAGCTGATCCCTGGTAGAAAGCTGACAGTTACAGTCAGTCTGAGTCAGAACCAGGGAATCGTGAAAATTGTTTTTATAGGAAGAAAGGACCTTAGTAGGCTCAAACTTTTGTAAACTTATGAGAAATAATGAAAGCTATAATTAAGTCAGGATTACATATGAGGGAATACTTTCCATTAGTTTCAGATTATTCAGCTATGGGAAGTCAGTTTGAGTTTATTTGGTACTTGTTTGTATTGATTTTTCTTCAGAAACATAGAATGATAATCTTCTGGTCTGGTTCATTAACCCATCTTCAAATAGCACAATTCTTTGTGAATATGGTTCTAAGGTTAGCTGCAGTAGCTGGTCAGTAAAGTGTAATAAGCATGAATATCTGAGTTCAGATTCACAGCACCCACATAAAAACCAGGTATGGTGGCTTGTGTCTGTAAGCCCAGTGTGGAAGGTGCATGGCAGAGACAAATGGATCTCTAGAACTGGCTCGACAGCCAGGCTAGCCAATTGGTAAGTGAGAAATCTTGTCTCAAAATAAATAAATAAATAAAATGGAGAGTGATAAGAGAAAGACACCTGACATTGACCTGTGGTAGCTACACATACATGTGTATAAACACACAGGCACATATATAGCATGTTCTCTCTCTCTCTTTCATACACATATTCTACATTAAATGCCATAGTAATACTACCTTTTCTTTTTTTCTGATTTGAAGTTTGTCTGAAAAGCCTTACTAAATTAATTCATTTATAATTAAAGTAAACTTTATATTAATACAAATAGAAATTAGTCAGCACTATGGAAAATGTGAGGGCAAGAAACTTAATTTTGTTTTGAAAATTCTTTATCCTTTAATTTTTCCCTAAGTTTTCTTTCATTTTATTAAACTTATTTCTTTTTATCCCTCCCTCTCATTCCCTTCTTAATTGCGCTAGTACAGATAGTAAATGTTACTTCCTTACAAAGGTTTAAATATCTTCTTTGAGAAGTACTTTCCTTCAACCAACATTTTGTATGCTGTATTGAAAGTAGGCAAGCACACAGTTGAAAATATTGACACAAATGTATAGCGATCACACACATTGTATATTGATAGAACTGCTATATAGGGACTATTCAGGGTCCCCTATTGGGAAATCCATTTCCTTAGTAGAACTGACAATTTTTCAAAATCTGCAACCAGTTCATTTGAAAGACGTTTTTGAACAGTGATTTACTTCAGAAGATTCAGCAGTTAGATTTCAGTGTATGCAAAGTGACTATGGTAAATTCTTACCTTTCTTCATGTGTGCTTTTTGTCATGTCATAGTTTCTACATATTTATATCAGTTCTCAACCTATGGGTCATGACCCCTTCATGAAGGGTTGCATATAAGATATTCTGCATATCAGATATTTACATTATGATTTATAACAGTAGTCAAATTACAATTATGAAGTAGCAACAAAATAATTTCATGGTTTGGGTTACTACAACACGAGTGTCTCAGCATTAGGAAGGTGGAGAACCACTGATAAAACCACATCTTCAGACAACCTTCAGGTTCTAAATGTCAATCTCTTTTACCCTAACAGTAGCGAAGGCCCTTTACCATACAAAATCATTATGCTGTAAATACAAATATACAGTAAGCAGTACAACCTTCATAGTAAGAGAGCCTAGGCCCTGGTTCCCTCTTGGCGTTTTGTCACTAATAGTTTTGTGTCACTTGCTGTTTAAGAAAGGAGGAATGGCACAATTGTGTTTTCTGAGTTCTGGGGAAAGTTTTCAGTTTGTACAGAGGCAATGTCACCTCATTTCAGTCTTGTTTGTGTCCTCATTATCAAGTTCTTCAGTGGTGCACAAAGTTCATAAAATGTCCTCACTTCAGAGTTCCATGCAAGCAAGCAGTCCAGAAGTCTTGGAAGCTGCCCCATCAGCATCAGTGTTTGCTACTGGAGCAGAAGATAGAATGTCATGTGTTAGGGGTTAGCTTCATGTCTCTTTTGCAGCAAGCAGTGACATGGCGACTCTGGAGGTCGTTTCTCCCTGGCATACCTTTCCAGTTTGTTAGACAACAGCAGCCATTCTATGGTGCAGAGGAGCCTACAAGATCCTGAACCCTGTACAGTGTTTAGTGGCTGTGTGTGTGTTAAAGAGTCATCTTGCAGATGGCCCTGAAACTGCAACTGCTTGGGACTGGCCATGTGTCCATGATTATTATAGATTGTTTTCCTCTTTCAGTGTGATTTTTTTTCTTTGGTTCTTTGATTTGTTCTTTTAGAACTTCTACTTCTTCTGACTGCACACATCAAATGGCTTTTTGCCAGATCTATAGCTTGCTTGGTTTTAATGTTCAAAGCCTCTATATTTGCACCAAAGGTGTGAAGGAATCAGACCCCATTCTCCCAGCACAGCCTGTCTTTGTAGTACTTAAATGGAATTTAAGTTTTTTCCCTTGTACATACATAAGACTTAAAACTAATTTACTACAATTGTGTGACACAAAAAATAAGTATTAAGTATTAAATATAGAAACATTTGGTTGAGCTTGTCTATACAACTACTTTACTGCTTAACCTGCCCTCTTCAACCGATTAAGAGTAAAAAGCAAAACAGTTATATGGAATCTTTTAAAAGATGGTAGCTTAGGCAGGGTAGGGGTCGGAGCTGGAGAGATAGCTCAGTGGATAAGAGCCTTGGCTGCTCTTGCAGAGGACCCAGATTCAATTCTCATTACCCACACAGTGGCTGAAAGCTGCATGTACTGTTCCAGGGGATCTGATACCTCTTCTGATCTCCACAGGGACCAGGCACACATGTGGCAAACACATATACATGCAGGGGAAAACATTCATACAATAAAAGTAAATAATATAAAAATAAAAAAATACATTTAAAAATGGTGGTTGATATAAGAATTAAAGCTAATTGTACTTCAGTATTCAGGACAAGGTGACTGCAAGAATCTCTGGGGTTATCAAAACCTTTGGATGCTCAGGTCATTTGTAGAAAGTGGTGTGCTTTTGCATAATCTATGCACACCTTCTTGTATACTGTGCCAAATTTACTTGGCAACCATTGAAGTTCTCGGCTGCATTTTCCATGGTTAGCTGGTTGAATCTGCAGATGCTCATAGATACAAAAGACCAGGTCAATTTTTGCTTTACTCATTTACTTTAAAACCTAACTCAGTTCTTACGCCCATTCTTCTCAGGACAAATAACTGTACACAATGCATTCCTACTATAGATCCATTTTTATTTGAATGTAAATTAAGGCCAAGAAATACTGAGTGACTTGTGCTGTGAGTCTGTGATCAACTAGATTTCATAACATTTTTATTCTAAAGCCTCTATAATTTTGATCATTTTACATTTATCAATAGTTAACATGGTACTTTCTTCATTGTAGAAGGTCATTAAACATTTTGTGTTTCACCTAATGGTGAACTTTTTAATAATGTATGCTATGGTTAGTACAAAGATCAAGAGTTAATAAGCTGTGTTTGTATTGTTGATTTACCTTTTGGTCAACCACAATGCAATTGTTGTTTTGGTACTTAGGTGGCTTTTAAAAAGAATGAACTTCATTTCTGTGTTAATAGACTCACGTCATAGAGTGCTTTGAGAATTTAAAGTAATGTATGTAAGACATTCACTTAGAGTAAGTACCTAAAGATAAATTTTGTTTTCATGTAGCAAGCTTGTTATCTTCAAAAATACTGATGTTATTAGGAAGATGAACTTTTTGTGATATCAGGCCTAACAAAATTAGTCATCAAACCATCCATTGTATTCAACATTTCATGAAACATAACATTTGTTTGAGGATAGCATGGGAAGGGGGAGAAAGTTTTGATTGCCTCTGAGTTGTTAAATACAGTGGAGCCATAATCACAAGGTTGTTGTATAATCATAAGTATTATTGACAGTTTTCCCTTTATCCATGCTGTTTGTATAGTATATATATATATATATATATATATATATATATATATATATAGTACTATTCCATATCATATAAATATAGAAATCCACTGACCCAACCCAAAGACAAGGAAATTTTAATTTCATGTGTATTTGATACCAGTGTAGACAAATCAAATACAAGTAAATGAAGAAAGATTATGGAGAATATTATAGGCATTTAATTTAAGAAATAAGGGAATAATCCCTTGTTTTCTTTATAGTATTTTTAATGTGTTAAAATACAATGTCTACACTAAAAGAAAAAAGTCTACATGATCTTTGTAAGCATTAGACTTATTGAAAACCTGTTAAAAAGTAACTTTAGCATAAAGAAATTGAAAACAGAACTGCAAAGTGGTGAATAAACATGTTCTGTAGTCTTTTCTAATTGTTTGGAGATAAAATTTTTAGCTCAAACCACCAGGAGGAGCCTCAAGAAAGGGAGCCAGGACAGTGTACTAAAAAAAGCAGAGGCTTCTAATGCCTCTCCCTCTCTGTTTCTGAAATGATTTGACTCAGTTCATTAAGACACACGATAGACCATACACTCCATGGGTGGTGATTCAACCTGCAGGATTTTAAATGGGAGGATTTAATGTTTTTCTAAAACAAAGTATTTGCTTATGGTGATGATAAAATTAAGTGATCGAAAGTAAGAGAATACTGTAAGTCAGTTTTTGAAAAATTTGCATGAATTAAGCTGAATGTGAAGTATCTTGTTTTTATACTTGAATAAATTGATCCTATGGTGTTTTCAAAAAGAATAAAAGC
Organism: Cricetiscus sungorus; assembly: GCA_030556225.1. NCBI lineage: Eukaryota > Metazoa > Chordata > Mammalia > Rodentia > Cricetidae > Cricetiscus > Cricetiscus sungorus. Next base: position 33,425,955 of record JANBXA010000730.1, read on the forward strand.
AATTTATAAAATTATTTCATGAGCTTTTCAACAGATCTATAAAATGTTTATAAAGTCATGATTAAATATTTGCCATTTTAATTTTAGTTGTGATTTAGCATGTACTTTCTCAAAAAGGAAATATAATGTTTCATAATATGAATTCCCTACACATAACCGAGACCTGTCATATATCTATCATTAAAAAGAAAAAAAATGGTGAGATTATCAGTTGAAAATACTGTCTGACATAGTTAAACAATTAATAAAAGGCCAGTTAACATATAGTATCTTCCTGTCATTAAAGCACTAATGAAAAACTACTCTATGCATATGAAAAGGTAGATGTTTATGTAAGGTAGCTGATCATACTAGATCTTTGAGAATTTTTAAAAGTTGCTTCCTTTTCTGAGTGTTGTATTTAAAGATCAGTAGTAGTCATGAATCAGGCTGTTTACCTTGGTAACAATACAACACCATTGACATCTTTACTCCCTACCTTAGATTGCTTTAGGCTTGTATTTCATTAGAAAACATATTATCATATCTTTTAAGTGCCTATATATGTTTAATATTATGCATACATAACACAGAATATCCAGGTACTTTTTCATTTGCAGTTTTCTGATAAATTTTTGTTTGAATTTTATTGCCCCATATAATTAAATAAGTATATAGTCTTAACTTTATAATTCAACTATATGGTGTCTGTCAATATTTTATGTTTTTTTAGCCTGTTGATTTTACTTGTAGTGCTCATGATTTCTTGTCTCCTCATGCATTTAATTATCTTTGTGTGCTGAACATTATACAGTTATAGCCCTTTATTTACAGTTTCAAAAGTGAGCAAGTTCAGACAACAAAGTTTTTTCATGATTAATTTATTGGACCAGCCTGCTATGAAATGACAAAAAAATGAGTATTGTTACACTTTGCTTAGGTTGGTAATAGGTGTTGCCAAATATATTTCAGAATTCACAAGGCTTCAGATTTCAGAACAAGAATCTGATTGCATATACTATATGTTACAATGGTAGAGACGTATGTAACTAGTGCACTGCAGGTTGGACACATTTGGTTTGGATGAAGACCAGTGGAGAGGGCCAGTCAGATGAGTGAGAAGCCTCTTGCTACCAAGCCTGATGACCAACTAATACAAGTTCATTGACCTCCATATCACACCATGGCACTTGGGCGGCATGTATATGTGTGTGTACAGAATTAATTAAAAATATTAAAAGTTGCCAGGCGTTGGTGCCTCATGCCTTTAATCCCAGCACTAGGGAGGCAGAGACAGGCGGATCTCTGTGAGTTTGAGGCCAGCCTGATTTACAGAGTGAGTTCCAGGACAACCTCCAAAGCAATACAGAGAAACCCTGTCTCGAAAAGCCAAAACAAAGCAAAAAACCAAAATTTTAATTTGTTCTTTTATTTCTAGAAATGATTTTTTGCCTTGATGTAATAGTTATCTCTTAATAAGACTTTGTTTTCTTCAGCCAAATGACAGGGTTTCCAGTAATATCGAATTATCATAATCTATTTTTAGGGTTTGAGATACTTGACATATTACCTAGAAGGCTTGAAGTTAGGTTCTTACCTCTTGTTTACATGTTGTGTACTTAGGGCGAAGCTTATTGGAGTCCCAGGTCAAGACGGGATAAAGGGAAAGGGATAAACTGGATCTTTCAACCCCAACAGGTTATAGTTTTGTCCTTCATCACTTTAGCTTTTTGTGCCTATCAAAAGGCACTAAGGACCTCTTCTGAGTATTAAAATTTCCCAGTGAGGATAGGCCTCCAATGCCAGGTTCAATTGTCTAGATTGTCGTCTCAACAAAGTAGCTCATCTTCTGGTTAGTTGTTTGATAAAGTCAGTCTTTCTATTATTTGCAGCCAGCAGTGGAATTACTGGTGTTACTCTCATTGCAGATTTCTCTTTTGATAATATTCTAGCTGTTTTCCTTCCATTGATCTTGTTTCTTGCCAACCTAATTTTCTAACTATTGGCAGAGTTTTCTTTAAAAATGGAAACATGATCACATTTCTCCTCTGCATAAACTTTTTTGAACTTCCTATTTTATTAAATAACTTCCAAAGTCTTTCAGTAGTAAGACTTACTCACTCACTACCTCAGTGCTGTTACATATCATTGCAATATCCATACACTCCACCTAAAATTTATCATACTGCCTTATGCCTTTATTTTTAACCTATAGTATTTTTTAGCTCATAATCATTATTTCTATCTTGAAACTCTGCTTTCAGTTTGAAAGCCTTTCATAACTATGAAACCTGGAAGAAATTGTTTTATTTTTGTCTGTCCTCCCAGCTCTTCATTCTGAATAAATACACTCCAGTTTTTTGTTTGTTCTCAATATATTCTGTATGCATGTGTCTTTTTCTAAAATAACCCAATTCAGTGAATGAATATAAAATAAATTATTGTTTATCCTCAGTTAGTACCACTCCAAGAAAATAATGAATCATTTAAACATGTCTATTAAGCTAATTGAACAATGGTTTGACCTGAAAAGTGTTTTTAAATTCTGTGATACTCTATATTGAACTATAATATGAGGAGATATTATATAAGGTTTCCAAGGACCTTTTATCTTGACTTCCAGACTCTAGTTCATATAGAGATGGTCTAAGCTTTGGGGAAATAACAATAAAGTGAAATGTTAAAGTGAACCTGAGAAATTATAGAAGTTACCAGAAAGAGGTAGAATGAAAATTTAATCAGTTTATTGCATTACAATGTACTATTTATTGACAAATATTTTAAATAAACAAATTACATAGAACTCACCAAACTCATAATGTAGTTATAGCTAGTATTTTGGGAGTACTCTCTATATGGTTCTTGTTATAGTTGGAATATTAAAATGTTCCTCCAAGTCTTACATAGTAACTGGTACTAAGTTGATAAGAAGCAACAATATTCAAGTAATTCAAAGTGAGATGAAGAGATTCATATTGGGAATGGTTGTTAATAGTCCAGAAAATTAAGCTGTAGCACACAAAATTTCTCTTTAGTATCTATTTTATTGATTAGGTTTCTGGACAGTAGCAGGCTAGCAGTAGTTAAGTTTTGAGGAGTCAAAAGATACACATGAAATTTTGAGTAGTAACTCAAATTAGTATCTCTAATCCTGTATTATTTAAAGATCAGTTGTATTTTTCAAACACAAATACAAAAATGTAAGTAGGGCTCTTTATTTTGAGTTGTTTAAAGTCAGTACTTCTTCCTAAAGGTGTTTTCATATTTAGACATTTTAATACTATAAAGAAGTAGAATCGGGTACTCTTTCTTATATTTTCAGGAATCCAGCATTTCAGAAGATTTTCTATCCCCTTTTAAACAGTACACTTTGTGGAGTCTCTACCTCCTACTTGGGTTAGCTTGGCTCCAAGGTTGCCTTTTTGCTCTGTAGTCAGGTCTACTTGAGAGGTTTTCTTATGTACTTCTGCTGCCTTGATTCAAACTGACTGCAATATATCTGCTTAATGTGGCATTTAATATTATAGTACTGAAGATATCTGAATCTTTGTTCATGATACTTTGAGGATGGTACATATGACAGTATAGATAATCTCAGTCATAAGGATGACCCAAAGAAGCAAGAAATAGAGTACTGTACAACTTTCTTTATATCAGTTTTAAAACAGAAGTGGAAATAGTAGTAATTTCTAATTTGGGGGAATGTGGGTGCAGTTGCCTGGATTTGTGTTACTAAAAGCAAGCACTTTCAGTAGTTTGAAGAAAGTATAAAAAAGCCTTCTGATGTGGTGTGCAAAGTAAAGAAATCTGTATTGGGTAATGACTAAGCACATACATATAAGAACTTGTTGACTTATATACTTTAGGGAAGTGGACTTTATTATATGCATAATTTATATCTCAGGGAAAGAATGCAAAACTGAACCCTGAAAAGAATGTATCTTCACCCAAAGTTAGGGAGACAAACAAGAAGAGTAAGACAAAGTGATAACTGTTGTGTTTTGTTTTGGTAATACTAATCTATTTAGAATTTCCAGTTTTGGAAACATCCCTTAGGCAGATCATAGAAAATACTTGAAAGCTAAGCTAAAGACAAAATCAGACACTTTTTGAACAGCTAATATTGTATAGAAGAGATGCCATTGGTTTATACCTAGTAAAAGCTATGTGGGCTTATAACTTAGTAAGATTATTTTACTACAACTGTGTGGTATGTTAACTGGGATATACTTATACTGTTCACCTGAGGCCATTAATTGATTGATTGATTGATTGATTGATTGATTGATTGATTGATTGAGTTTCTCTGTGGTTTTAGAGCCTGTCCTGGAACTAGCTCTTGTAGATCAGTCTGGCCTAGAACTCACAGAGATCCACCTGCCTCTGCCTCCCAAGTGCTGGGATTAAAGGCGTGTGCCACCACTGCCTGGCTTATTCACCTGATTTTTAAATTTATAGGTGTCTAATCTTTTCTGTAATCACATCTTTGCTGTATTTTTTAGTCCAGATATTTTCAAACTTATTTAGCAGTGGAATTTATTCTTCAAATGTGTGAGCTTAGTCTGTAACAGTTAAAAGTAAAACTTAGCATGGGGCTGAAGTTAATGGTAGAATATTTATTTGGCATGTGCAAAGACCCTAGTTTCAGTACCCAACATCACAAATAAATAAAAACAAGTAAATAAATAAATGAAAACTTTTGATTTATTCGATTTATTCCCCATACTTTCTTATTTAGTACTATTGTCCCTACTTAGAACTTTTAACTTACATTCAGGTATTAAGTAACATTATTTAAATCAATAAATTGGTATATTTTAGTGCCACTGTTGTATTTAAACACTGTTAAAACTGCTACTCATTACTTAGCCTCTTTGGCTAAAAGTTGTAGCCATGTAGCTTGAGTTTTAATTAAGTGAGCATAGTTGGGAATGATGTATGGCACTGGTGAGCTGCCACTACAAAGTTCCATAGGTGATTCTTCCATTTCTTTCTTCTGGGTTTGGTGGAGAAAATGTGGTGGTGGAGCAGGAGTCTCAGAGAATGGAAGAAGCAGGAGTCTGAATACTGTCTCATGACATTTCATTGTGAGACTGTAATGTAAAGATGCTTCTGCTTTGTGCTGTCTCTCTGGCTCTTACAACAAGTGGTATTACTGACCTTATTAATATGCCAGGCCTATCTGTCTAAAGGTTGTATCAGTGTCCCTGGATACAGGGACTTTTCTAGTGTACAGGAAGAGTAAAAAGTCTTAATAGGTTGTAAAAATAGTTTCCTTTCTTCTGATCCCTGAATAAAGAAGAAGAAGAAGAAAAAGTACTATGAATGCTTACTTTTAAATTTGCCAGGTTGGACAATTTAGGAATAATTTTTCCTTGCCTCCTAAACAACACAGAATTATCACAAAATCAGTAAGTGTGAGTTAGATAAGAAGACCTCTCCACCATCCTTCTAGATTTATGAGAAAAATAGTCAAGAGGATAAAGATTTGTCTTTTACAGAGTAATTTCAACAGAGCAACTGTTTTTATGAACACATTTTTCTGCCTTTTAGCATTAGAATCATAATTACTTAGAAGAGAATTAAAATGCTTTTGGATCTTTTTGCCCTTATCATTTAAGAAATTGATAATTAGAGGAGAAGGTAGGCTTAATTTTGAAAGATTATTAAGAAAGATAAGGCCTTGATTCAGTTACAGAAGTCTGTACTCTTAATGCTATCTCCTAGCCAAACTTACTTTGTGTTTTCTAATTTTGTCTTCTATAGGAAGGGCTAGAAATCAAATGTGGACATCTACTATTTATGTTTTTTTTTTTTATAAAGGGCTAAAAAAAACCTCATTGATGTCAAATGTGTTATTGATACTGATATCATAGACCAGAAAAGGAATGTCTACCTTCTTTATTCTATCGCTTATGGCCTGTGTTTACTTTCTAAGCCATAAATTTATATATTGAAGGATGCATTTGTAGATACGTGGATTGTTGTAACTGTAAAAGTAACATTTAAAAATTAAAATAAGAATATGAGTTTTGGTTTAAAAATAATATTATAGTTAGTCCAAACAGTTACTGTGAAAATAATGTAGCTTATCTACTCAGCCATGTATATATTTCATATCTAATATTTTCTTGGTTGCCGAATTCAGAATATCTGATCTAGACAACTGGTAACAGTTTTGTTGTTCAGGTTTAAACTATTCTTTTGAAATGAGAATTCAAGAGAAATGATATTTAAACAGTGAATCAAATATTAAGATTGTAGCAAATAGTGAATTGTTATAGAGTAGTAAGAAGTGCTATCCTCAGTTTTCAAAACTTAATGTGTTAAAGACTAGGGCTCTATCCCAGTTCTGTAGTGCTTGCCTTGCATGTATGATGCCCTGGTTCCATCTCCAGTAGTGTTAAAATGGTCTGTTTTAGTGTTTAGGACAGTAATATATTAAAAGACAACTTGAATAGAGAATATAAGGGATTCTTATGTGTATCTATTCACCACAGTTTGCCTCAATACCAGTATGTCATGCAACAATTGTACATCTTAAAATGGATGAACCAACAACACTGATACATTGATATTACTCAAAGTTCATAGTCTACAGAAGGCACACTTTTCATGTGTTGTATTCTATGGACTTAACACAAATATATACTGAATTGTATCCATAATTACAACATTAGGGCAGAGCATTTCCGTTGCCCTAAATATCACCTGTGTTCTGCTTATTCGTTCCATACCACCTCTCATAGATCCTGGCAAACACTGATCTTTTTACTGTCTCCAGAGATTGCCTTTTCTAGAATGTTATATTGTTAAAATTGTAAAGCACAGAGCTTTTCAAATGCTTAATAACATGCATTTTAAGTTTTAACATTGGTAGATAGTTAATTTCTTTTCAGAACTGAATAATACCCCATTATACAGATGTATTCCAGTTAACTTATGCATTCAACCAATTAAGAACATTGTGGTTGCTTCCAATTTTTAGCAATTATGGATGAAGAGGTTTTAAGCATTGATGTGGAGATTTTTGTGTGGACATAAAATTTCAACTTACTTGGATAATTACCAGCATGCGTAATTGCTAGTTCATGCATTCATTAAGTCTGTGTCTAGGCAGAACATTCCTCACTGGCAATTTGAGAAATCCAGTGAATGTTGGCTTTTCTAGGGAATCGAAGCTAAACATCCGGAGAAAAGCTTCCTCTTGGGCATTTTCTGTCCCCAAGCAGACATTATAGATTGCTCTAGGGACCTGGATCTATGGCAGAGCAGTTAGTGTTAGCACTGTCATAGGAGTCTGCAGAGAAATAAAGCCTAGCATTGTCTGTGAGCAGCATGGAATGATTACAGTAGAAAGCAATCACAGTTGGTTCTGATCTGATTAGGAAAAACGTACTGCAGAAAGTAAGGCTTCAGCTGCAATCAGAAGCAAGATTATAAGGAATTGAGGATCCTGTGGCATCTAGGTTCCAGGTGTACAGTAGGATCCCTGTTCTCTGAAGAAAAGTGCTAAGTAGGAAGGACTGACAGACTTCTGTGTCTTTAAGCAGGATCTTGAAGCTGTGGAATAAAGCTCTCTCTCTCTCTCTCTCTCTCTCTCTCTCTCTCTCTCTCTCTCTCTCTGTCTCTGTCTCTCTGTCTCTCCCTCCTTCCTTCCCTCCCTCCCTCCCTCCTCCTCTCTCCCTCTCTCTCTCTCTCTCTCTCTCTCTCTCTCTCTCTCTCTCTCTCCCTCTCCCCCCCTCTCTCTCTCTCTCGTGTTGTGTGTGTGTGTGTGTGTGTGTCTAGGTTGGTCTCAAACTCATGAACTCAAATAGCCTTCCCACATCAGCTTCCCAAGTAGAAGAGATTATAGGTATGTTTTCACACAAGTATGCACCCACCAACATCACTCGGAGATATTCTCACTAAAACTAGAAAATACATGTGGCTAAATTAGACATGTACTGTAATCTGAGTAAGAGATTATTTTGCATTGATTTAGAGGAAATGGTGAGATTAAGTGCAACCTGGGAGAGGAAGTCAGTAAGACTCATGTATTCGATACTGAATGGTGGAAGAAGAAAATCACTAATACTGTGGTTGTAAACCTGGCTGGATATAGTATGAGAATAAAGCCAGATCTTAAAGAAAACAGGTTAGATTTTATGCATTTGAATCAGAGATATCAGAAAATATTAATTTGAATGACTCTTGATACAAGGTTTGAACTGGCAGTATAAATAAATGTGGCAATTTTGAATGACAGTGTTCAAGACATGAATAGACACAGTGCGTCAAGGACTTAACTTTGAAAAATCTCTAAACATTTAGAAACTGGAAGAAGGAAGATGAGATTGGAGGCTGTGGGAACAGTGTAAGTATTTGGAAGAGGGGATGTTTAATGAAAGAAGATAGTTTGGGAATTAGGAGTTATCCAGATGTTTTTATGAAAAATATTTTTTTAATTTTAAAAATAAATGAACTCAGTTCTTGTCTGTTTAAAATCAATGTTTGGCTCATCTAGATATTTGTGTCTCTTAAGTGAAAGGCAGATGTGTACATGTAAGGTCTGCCTCTTAGTTCTGATTCTTAGACTAGAGGTAGGTGTTTTGTTTTGTTTGCCACAGGAAGTATTCCATCGGGAAGCAGATGTGCCCTAGTGATAGGAGATGGGAAGGGGATGTTTTGGTATTAATTACTTAGCTTCCTATAAACAAGGACTTTGTATTTTTGAAAGACATCTTTTGGTTAGTAGAAATTAAATTCTATTTTTAAATGTTTTTGTGAATTGATATAAGCAGTATACTTTCTTATGTTTTACTAACAATTTAGCATAGCTTATATAATTCAGCACAACAGAGCTTATGGGCCAAGAAGAAATTTCTGTCACAACAGTATGTTATCAGATAGGAAGTAGTGGCAGACTGTTTGTAAACAGAGGAACTTACATTCTGCTTTTTCATCTCTATTTGTTTTGCTAAGTTGAAATAAATCTATAAAGATACCATGAGATGCTCATATTCTATTTTAAACTATAAAAAAATTTGTAGACCCTAAACTAAATAATGCTAGAATAACTAAAATCAAGTCAGAATTCTCAACTGTACCTGTAAATCAGTTGAAAAAAAAATCTAATTATGCATGTTCTAGAATCCTAAAATGGAAATTGGGTATGTTTTGTCTTTTTGCTGTTAATTAAGTATAGATAGCTATTCCCTTCTTGCTGGCTTTCTTGGATTATTGAAAATTTGCCTAAGGTTGATTTGTGATGACTTGTTTATATCTCCATACTCTTGGTTCTGATTCTATAGGTTAGGGTGAAAGTTTTTACTTGTTTTCTGAGTCGATTTTAAGTATGTGCTTACTAATGTTTTATGTTTTCTAAAACAGAAAAATATACATTTATTATGAAATTTAATACAGAAATTAAAATTGAAATTCTACCCTAAATCAAGGTTTTTCTTTTGATGTATATTATTCCAGCATGTGGACATATTATTAACTGTCTTTAACAAAAGCAGGTTGGGCTCTACTTTTTTTTTATGTATATGAATGTTTTGCCTGCATGTATATCTGTACCAAGTGTATGACTGGTTTCCTCAGAGGCCAGCTGGATCCCCTGGAACAAATGATTGTGAGCTACTATGTGGGTGCTGGGAATTGAACCCAGGTCCTTTGGAAGAACATTGAGCCATCTGTGTAGCCCTAAAATGAATTTTTTTAAACATTGATAATAACCTTATTAACTGACCCATAACATGGATTAAATTTTGCCTATTTTCCTAGTAATGTTTATCATAGCTATTTTTTCTACATCCAGAATGGAACACAGATCATGCATTGATTTCAGTCATCTATCTTAAGTCTGCTTTAGTGAGAAACCAGTTTCATAGTTTTGTTTTTTCTTGAGTTTTAGAAGCAATGAGTTATTTTTGCAAAATGCATTTATTGCTTTTCTTTTTGTTTTAAAGAAGGCAATAAGGAATCAAACCCAGGGTCCTGCACCTGCTAGGCAAGCACAGAACTACACTCCTAGCACACCCCTTAGAATGGTTTTCAGTTTGGGGTTGTCAGTGTGATTTTCTTCCTATTTTGTGTAATTAACACGAGGTCATGTTATATGCTTCACATTTAATTATCTCAGGAGACACAGAGTGTCAGTTTGTTTTGTTTGTGAGAGTCTATTATTTGTTCATTATTTCATTTGGCCTTTGTTCATCATTTTCTTCCATGTAATTTCAACTTCTCTTAGCCCTTGGATACACAGAAAGTGGTTTTGGAATTGCTAAGCTTTGATATAGAATAAGCAAACCCCCTGACTAGAGTTCAGTATTGCTTTTTCTCCCATGACAGTCTCTCTGTGTAACCCTGGCTGTTCTGGAACTTTATGTACACCAGGCTGGCCCCAAACTCACAGAGATCCTCCTGCGTCTGCCTCCTGACTGCTGGGATTAAAGGTATGCGCCATCATCACCCTTTTTTAAAAATGATATTTAAATTTAAGGAAATAATTAGATTTGTCTTAATGAATACAGACATGCACATGATTATATCCGTATTTAGAAGTGTGTAGAAAGTTTGCATTATCCTAAAGCCCCATTTTTCCCTTTCTGGTTAACACTGCCTCTTTCACTGGAACCCACTTCCCCTCCTTCCTTTCCCCCTTGCTTTCCTTTCTGTCTTTCCTCTTTGTTTCTTTTCTTCCTACATACATATATATACACACACACACATATATATAAAGCTTATAATTACATCTAAATAAAATTTATGTAGTATGTACTTGTTTGTGTTGCATTTTTTGTTGGAATATCATTTGTAAAATTCATTAGTGTTTTATGAATTAGTTGCCATTTTTTTCAAGTTGAGCAGAGTTCCATTGTATGAAAATGCCACAATTTCACAATTTATCCATTTTACTGCTGTACACATTTGTATTCTTTCCATTGTATAGCTATTTTAAATAAAGCTTCTATGATTATGAACATTCAGGTATAAGCAAATGTATTTTAAAGGTTCTGGTAAAAAACAATACCAATAGCAGACTTGCTTGATAGACTTCGAAGCCGGGCAGTGGTGGTGCATGCCTTTAATCCCAGCACTTGAGAGGCAGAGGCAGGCACATCTCTGTGGTCAGATCTCTGTGACTGCCTCTGCCTCTCAAACCCCTGTCTCTAAAACCAAAACCAAACAAAGGTAGACTTCTGAAATAATTGTATTGCCTTTGCTTCTGATAATAATTTGGTAGTTTTATTTGCTGAACCTCATCACTGCTATCTAGAGTGGGTAATGTCTTATTATGATTCAGATTTGCATTTCTCTAACTACTAATGTGGTTAAATAATTTTTCATATGTTTATTGGTCATGATTTAATAAAAAGAGATATAAGTTCACTGTTTAGCTCTAGATATTCTCAAACTCACATCTTTCTCTTTTGGTTTCCCAAGTGCTGGAAGTTTAGGAATGTGCCATCCTAGCTAGCTTAAGTTTTATTTACTTTAAAAAGTTAGTTTTCGTTTTACTAAGTTTGTAAAAAAATAAAATGGTTTGAGATCATTATATTGTGAATGTTTCTGTCATTTTGTTCTTGCTTATCAATTTTATTAATGGAGTCTTCTATTGACCAGAAGTTTTTAAATATATGAATTCATAATTAAGGATTTCCTGTACTTGTTCTTGCTTTCTACATCTTAAAAGCTCTTTGTTTTTTTGTCTGTCATAAAAAATCTTCTCATACTTTCATAGCTTTTCATTGCTGATATTATGTTTAAGTATGCTTTTATCACAACAGGGTTGTGGACAGTGTGCTCTATCATGTAGGATATAATCTGTTGTTTCTTTGTACAAGTTTACATCTCTTATTTTTCTTTTATATTTAATATGTTTTTCATTTTATGTACTAATCCCAGTGCCCCCTCCCTCCCGTTCTTCCATCCCCCCCTTATTTTTAAATGCAGGTAAATTTATATAATTTGTATATAAATTATATATACAAATATATATAACTTTAACTTTGTATGTTGTGTATTTAAGAAACCCAAATATCTCAACTTCTTTATTATACAACTGAGTAAATTTGGGTACTTTGTAAACAAAGAAAATTGAGTTTGTCTTTGTGATAATGGAAATAATAGAATATTTGATATGCTGAATGAAGAGATATATAAACTTTCTTTACTATTCCTGCTATAATAGGGAAATAGTATGAGAACTTTTTTTATTGTATATATTGTATAAATAAATGGGTAGTTTTTATGTTTGCCAGATGAAATCATTTCTCAGTAATTTACAAAGTGACTGATTGCTCTGCTGTATCTCTTTTATTGGTGGTCTGAAGTTTGTCAGGGTTTCCATTTGAAACCCTTATTTTCAGGGGTTTATGGGCAGACTGTTGAAAAAAATACAGCTAGCCAAACTTTTGGCAGTCATAATCTTGGTTCAGTATAAGGTACTTGCTTTAACAAAATGTTAAATACTCAGCTCTTTAGAAAGTTGTAAGAAGCAGGAAGAGGAAGAAAGGAATATCTTTGGTTAAATGATAGTGTTTTTCCAGCTAACTTATTCCAGTTAGATTTGTATAGCAAACTTTTCCCTTCTACAAATTATTTAAGTATGTCTGTTCCTGTGTTTCTAGTTGCCACAGAACTTGCCTCAAGAGTTTCTTTTTTAGGGACTAGGGCTGTATCAATGGTAGGATACTTGCCTAGCATCTATCTATATGGCAACTGGATTCAGCTTTTTTTTTTTTTTCTTTTTTCTTTACAGTGCTTTATAGCAAATGTTGTCTGTTTCTGTCCCGTTCCTCCCATTAATGCTTTTAAAATCCTCTGTAATATATTTACATTTAAAATGGCCTGAAATTCTCTCTCTCTCTGTCTCACTCTCTGTCTCTCCTCCCCTTTATTCCCCTCACTCCCTCCCCTATCCCTTTTCCCCTCTCCCCCTTCCCTTCTCCCTCTCTCTTCCCTTTTGCCCAGCCAGCTTGAAGTAAATAATCTGTGGTTTGACTTGTTAGGTAGAAGACAGTATGTATTAACACTGCAAGTGATTATAGCATAAATACTATCAGTTTGCTTTAAGTTAAATTTCTGAAATACACATATTAAAACTCGAAGAAGCTGCCACTCCAAACATGGACCTTTAGCAAGATTCTTTTTCTTTTTTGATCCTTTGAATGTCAACTTAAGTAATTATTCCTCAATCTATTTTTAATCTGTTGTCATTTGCTATTGATCCATAAAGGTGCTTATGGTTTTTTTTTTTTTTTGACACTTCTTTTCACTTCTTAAAAAAAACAATTTTCTGAAATAGGACAGACATTTAACCTACTGTAAAAAGAACAAAGATTCTTTGGGAAACTTTTCTTTCTATTCTGAAGAAAATTTGCTTCAGGCCAGAGGTTTTTTAGGTGCTGCTGAAGTTTTGGAGAGCTGGGAAAATGGGGTAATAACATGACACCAGCTCTTAAGCAGCAACATCTGCTGTGGTTCAAAGCCACACAAAAGCTGCTTAAACAGTCAAATGTTTTGGACTGCACGGACAAGTGTGGTTCAATGGTAAAGACTACAGAGTGGAAGAAACTTAGTGTAGAAAGGTTGGAAAATGGAGTCCTGGAAGATAAACATCTTTAAGAAACAAACCTCACCTTGTCCTCCAAACTATGGAAGATCTTTGTCAGAACCTGCTTATGCACATTCAGAGATAGGAGCAAGTTTAAAGATGCACCCATGGTGTGGTTCGTTTAAAAACCAGAGAAAGAAAAATGAATGTGCTGTTTCCAATCTGGAAAAGCCACTGGATGCTTATAGGTGGCAGAGGCAGCCTAGCTGCAGGAAGAAAGGGAGCAAAATGGAAAGACTGCAAAATAATAATGGAGACCTGGATAAAGCCCAGCAAAAGGTCCTGCCAGAGGCAGTGGATACTGATGCCTCTTCCTCTGCTCATGAGATCCCTGGGACATCAACAGAGAAACTGAACCTGGTTAATATCCAGTCACTTCGGGCTCCATTCACCAGGTCTGTTTCAGAGCCAGAACCCCGCTGTAGTATCAGGTTTATGAGACCATGGCCGAATTCACTGGGGTCAGTGGAGTCTGAAGAGCATGGATATTTCCTCCACGGCATTTTCTCTACTCTTTCCAGTGGCTTCTCCAGGATGCTGAGTCTAAAAGGAGAATCAATCAATGAGCCAGTAGGAAAAGGTATATTATGGTGAATAAGGGTAGTGGGAAGGATGGCACATAACTTAATTACTATTGAAATCATCAATTTTAGAAGAAGCTAAGCCATTTGTATTTATTATAAGAGAAATTATTTAAGTAACATTTTATAATTAATAATTCAGCTTCCAAAACTACTTTTCAATGAATAATAATAGAGTAGAATTGAATGGGTTTGGTTATGAAAGTTTTTATGATATCAGTTTTTGAATTCTTGGGATCTATATAAGAAAAGCTTATAACCATATTTCCACTGACCACTTTTCAGGTAAAATACAGCTTAGAATCAAATAATTTTCTCTAAACAGTTGAATAATAAAAACATATTGCTATTATCTTTTCCTAAATTTATTTTTAAATTAATAAATATTAAAGAGATCTACATGGACAGAGTTTTACCCTAATAGCTCTTAGTAAATTGGTAGCTCTTGGAATTTTGATTTACCTGTGTCATAAAATTCTAATTTGAATATGAAAACAGGGATGCAGATCTTCAATATTTTTGTTCATATGGCAAAATATAAATATGCTTGATTTATCAGGATCCTATGAATCTTTTTTTTCAGATATCAGATCATCAGATTTAAAAAAATATTATTTATGAATTTTCTATATTAAAACTATATCTTATGTTGATTATAGTATTGCTAGACTCTACAAACACAACTTTTTAATTATATCATCTGATTACCATGGGAATGGTTGACTGTATCATTTGAGCTAAGTAAGTTGTAGCTTCGCCACCCACTTTAAGAACCTTAGTCTTATAACCTTGATTATATTATCATTCAGTAGAAATCACTTTTCTGATAAGGCCTGACCACTAAGATAGTTTTAGCTAACTATTAGTATACTAACCAGTTCAACACAGATTTTAACTCTCTAAAAGATTGTTGAAGAATTTTGTTATTTAAACTTGATTTAATTTTTTTTTAAATAAAATAGAAGAATACAGAAGGGTTACATACCTGAAAATGTAGTCTTCTAAGTACTTGCATACTCAAAATTTAATATACTAAATCTCATCTTCCATAAATATTCCCTTGCTTAGCAAGTTTTAATGAGTTATCAAATATGTATATATTTTTTCTTATTCTTGGCAAATAGATAATTACCAAGAGGTAAATCTTTCTTGAGGCTTCTGTAAATATTCCATTAAAAATTTGAAGGACTGGGTTGTTTCTTAGGTCCTAGTATGTCTGTATAGTTGCCAGGTGAACACAGGTGACCTAAATACTGGAGAGTAATTTAAAATAAATTCAGAAAACTGGCACTTCTTAACAGTTAGTGTGTACATTTTATGGGAGAATTATAATTAAGTTATACACACCCATAAACAATATACATACATTTGGGGGCCTTTTTAGTTTACTTTAAGTTTTTAACAAGTATTACAAGGTGTTTTTGATTATTTACAATGTGTTGAGTGTTGTGTCCCTACTTCACATATATTAATGATCAAATGGAAACATAAAATGTGCCAACTTATTACTTTCTTCTGTTGTCCATTCTTAGAATAGCAGTGCATGTGGGAACATAAATTGTTCAAATTTAAGGTGCTATTTAAAAAGTTTTAATTCCAGTAATTAAAGAAGTATAGACAGATAGAATTGCTATTACAGTATTTTGTCAGTTTATAGAATATGTGGTACAGATATCTTTAGGAATTCATTCAGAAATTTAGAGTTATTTCTGAATCTGAAACCTACTAGTATAACTTTCCTTTGTTAATGTGAACTGTAAGATGTAAGCAACATGAAATAATTTAGTAAACATTCTGCCTGGCTCATAGCAGTCATTAAGTACATATTGAAATTATTTTTATTTAAAAAATATAATAGTGAATTGAATGAGAATGGCTTAATAGGCTAATATGTTTGAATAATTAATTGGTCCCTAGTTGGAGGACCATTTGGGAAGAATCAGGAAGCGTCGCCTGTTGGAGGTGTGTCACTGGAGGCAGGCTTTGGGGTTTCATATGTGAATTTTCAGCTGTTCCTGTCTCTTTTGCTCTGGCATCATTGGCTCTAACTCTAAAAATGTAATCCCAATTAAATGCTTCCTTTTGCTGGGAGGTGGTGGCACATGCCATTAATTCCAGCCCTTGGGAGGCAGAGACAGGCAGATCTCAGGGAGTTTCAGACCTGCCTGGTCTAGAGTGAATTCCTGGACAGCCAGAGTTGTTACACAGAGAAACACTGTCTCAAAAAGCATAACAAAAAAAAAAAAAAAAAAAAAAAAAAAAAAACCCTTTCTTTTATAAGTTGCCTTGCTCATGGTGTTTTATCACAGTAATATAAAAAGTAACTAAGATACATACAGAGATACAGATTTTGTTTTTAAGGAAAGGATACCTATTGTTGAATTTGTTATATTTTCTGAAAATAAATTGTAATAGTTTGAAATTGTATGAATTTATACTTGTTTTAGGCATGTGTATGTCCTGGACAAAATAAGAAAAAATTCTTGTGTTATTGTTTAATGTACTCTCATGGTTATATGCACGAAATAAATCATACTCAAGGCCTCTAAACAAAAAGAAGAAATTCAGTGTTTTCACATTCATCATTCAACCTTTCAATTGTGGATTAAATGTATTTCTTCAGATGATACAAGAAAATGGGTCAGTGAGGATATAAAATAACAAAACTTCTTATAGTTAAAATAATCCCAGATGCTTGTGTTCATGTCTGAGCATGGAATAAATATCTTTGTATTAGTGGAACACAGTTGAATCACATAAAAAATATAAACAGATGATATCATATTATGTGCGCCCAATTCCATATAGTCTACAGAGTTGCCTCTTACAGCTATGTGAATAAGAAGAAATGCATTAACTTTGTGTATCTATTCCATATTTTGAAAAGTAGGGTCTTGGGAGTTATTTCATTTGTCAATTATTTCTCTTCCTCTGTCATTAGGTAAACAGTTGAATGAAAGCTTTAAAATGTGTGTGTGTGCATGAATATATGATTAATGTTCATTTTTATATATATGAAAAGAAAGTAAGTATGGCCTGTATAATTGTCATTTCTGATTGTGACTTATAGTTTTTCTTTATGATGTCATGATAATAATAAAATCCTCTGTCCCTGGTTTTGTTTTTAAAGACATCTTAAGTTGATTCCTTGTTTTTTTCTAGGTAGTTTTAATAATCCTGTTTTTCTTTTTTAAAAGAAGTATTTATTTATCTGTATGTATGTTTTGCTTGCATATACGTCTATGCCAGTGTAGGCTCAAAGAGGGGATGGACCCTCTGAGACTGGAATTATAGATGATAGCTGCAGTGTGGGTGCTTGCAATAAAAAAATGCAGGTCTTCTGCAAGAGCAAGTGCAGTAGCCACTGAACAGTCTCTTCAGTTCATCAGATTAAGTTTTAACAATTTTTTTATAATATAAATCTTTTTGGAAGGAAGATTGTATATTGCCAAATAACTATCAAATTTCTGACACATTGTGCTAGGTGTTGGAAATACAATTTTTTTTTTTATTTAGTAGTGCATCTTCAGTTATCCTAGGGAATCAATAACTAAATCAAGAAGAATGTACGTGAAATAACGTAATTTCATAAGGTGCCACATGTATAGTACACAATAACAATACCTTACATAGTGTCTCAGGCCTCCCCTGTGGTCTTTTCTTTGTTTTATGTATTAATTTTAAATGGTAGCCTCTAGAACATACAGAGAAATATGTTCCTTTATTGTCATTTATTTAAAAAATTGCTTTGTTTCTGCAGGCATAACAATCTTGCCAGCAGTTTGATGGCAGTTAGTATCTAAACAGTCTTCCTGTTGATCCAATATTTTATGACTTGTAATACTTGTGTAACGAACTTGAACAACACTGAAGTTAATAAATTTTTAAAGTGATATAGGCAATGAGCTTAAACACTTTGTTATGTGCTTCTGATTTTTTTAGATTTATTTAACATATATGTATTTATTGCATTTTAAGTAAGTGCGTTCTGGGTGTATTAGTCTGTTAGGTCTGCTATAACAAAACACTAAAGCTACATGGCTTAAACCAGAATTTGTTTTTTACAGTTCTGAAAGTTCCAGATTCAGGTATTATGAGGTTGATTTCCTTGAAGATTTTAGCTTTTTGCTCTTTTCTTTGTGTGTGGGAACCCTCTGTGTCTCTTTTTGTCCATGTGTAGGCAGTGGTTCTGGTAGAGCCCCACCTTTTTATGGCTGTATGAAAACAAAACAATACCATAACTACTTTCTTAAATGCTTTGGCTCTGGCTTTGGTAACATTAGTACTTTAATGCAAGGGAACAAGTCAATCCATACTTTGGGAGAACTAGGGTTTCAAGAATTCCGAGGTTTATAAAGTATGTTAGCAAATTGATGAAAAATTCTTGCTAAATAACAAATGTTATTTGATAGTCACACCACTGTTCAAATATTCAAAACAATTTTTATAAAATTAAGCAGTAAGATAAAATAATATATTTATTTACATTTATATTATGTTTTCTTGATGTATAGACATAGTTGTAATGAACAGAATATGTACTGCCCTTTTCTTTTATGCCTTAGTATTCACTTTTATCCTCCTTTTTGATGCTTTGGCACTTAATTATATTAAAATATTTACTAAATAAAGTACTTTACATTTTTTTCTCCATTAAAATTTCAGTAACAAGAATTTCATTTATTGTTGATTTACTTATTTCAGATGTATAACAGATTATCTTCATGGGATATAACTAATCTTTTATTGCATGATGTTAGTTGCTTTTTAAAGAAATGCATGTATTTGTGCTGTCCATAGTACTACTTTCCCCAATGACTTTACGAAGTTTGGATTTTACCATTCTTTTAAATTGTTTTGTTTTTCTTACAGCATAATCTGAGTGAAAGGAAACACACTTTGGAATTATACAAATGATTTTAGATTTTTACATGCTATTGACTAGCGATATGACAAAGTTTCTTACAACCTTTCTGAGCTTTTGTTTCTTCTTAAGTAAAATATAATTGATAATAACACATTTTGTTTGCTTTTTGTTTTTTTGGTCACTCTGTGTATGCATGAGTAGTTTGTGAAGGTCAGACGCAAACTTTGATCTGCACCTACTATGATTGACACAGGATCTCTTTTTTCCCATCCTTCCCTTGTTTCCATCACTCCCATGTATGCCAGGCCTCTGGCTGGCCTGTGAGCACCTGGGATTCCTTTATTTTTGACTTTCATCTCCCTGTGGAGGCCCTTTGGATTATAGTGATTTAGTACTTTTTCTGCTTTCTGTGTGTTTGTGTGCCAAGGGCTTTACCCATTGAGCTATATCTCCAGCCCTAATAGTGTCTTTTAGGATTGTTGTTAGTAGTAAATGAAATGAGTTGCTTATCTTGCATTAAATTTTTAATTAATAAAAGCTCTTAGAATTAGTTAGATATGGAATGTTAGTATAAAATACAAATATAAATAAAATTATTACTCTTTTACTAGAATATTATGTTTATATTTTATTAGTAAAATAGAATATTTTACATTAAAAGACTTAGTTTTGTGGTTCCTGTTTATTATTATTATTATTATTATTATTATTATTATTATTATTATTATTAATTTGAGGAAAGAATCTCACCATGTAGATCAGGCTGGCCTTGAACTCATACAGCTATACTTGGCACTGTTTCTGAGTACTGCAATTAAAAGCATGAACCATTGCATTCAGCTTTTGTACTGTTTTCAAGTAGAACTCTTAATGATTTTATCACGTAGAATTTGATTATATTTAGAAATATTTATTTTCATTGCTATTACTTGATTGCTTAATCATTTATGTTTACCTAAGATTGTTTTTAACTAAAGTTTGAGCAGATGACTTTGTTTCAGTGATTTTTTATTTTAGATGACTTAAAAACTTAACTTATTATTTATCTGTTCTGCTGCTTATTTCATTTTGGTGCTGTACTTTTGTTTATAAATTTTTAACCTAG
The DNA here is from genome assembly GCA_030556225.1 of Cricetiscus sungorus. Classification (NCBI taxonomy): domain Eukaryota; kingdom Metazoa; phylum Chordata; class Mammalia; order Rodentia; family Cricetidae; genus Cricetiscus; species Cricetiscus sungorus. Next base: position 33,446,090 of record JANBXA010000730.1, read on the forward strand.
ATTTCTGTCTTTAATATGTAGTTATAAAAATAACTCACTTTTTAATTATTTTAGATTTAGGTATGAAGTAGATGACAACTCCTAATTATTATGTATAATTAATATAAAATTAATTGAATATTTGTGTTACCTTTAACTGAATTCATATCAAATGTTCTAAAGAAAAATTTTCAAGTATTATGTTTTAAAAATTTTATTTATTTTACATTATTAATTAAAATACATTACATTCTTTTTTTCCCTCCTCCCCTCCTGTGTTCCATCTCATGTTCCACCCCAAGTTGATAGCCTCTTTTTCTTTGATTGTTGTTATTACACATCTGTATATACGGGCAAATATAGAAATACAACTGCTGAAGTCCATTTTTGTTGTTCATGGGTATTTGGTTTCAGGACTGTCAGCTTTGTATTGGATAACTAGTCATGGGGCTTGTCCCGGGGAGAGGCTAGTTCTCCCTCTCACAGTAGTCATTAATTGCTTGTAGTGCTTTGTCCTTGGGGTAGGACCCTGTGAGAGTTTTCTCCTTCCCTGTTAGCATGTCTAGTGATACTGATATCATCCAGTTCTTGTTTATGTTGTTCTTTTAAGAGAATCTGTCACACTGCAAACTTCTAGTATTTTGACTCTTTACTCCCTCTTCCATAATGTTCCCTAAACCATATATGCTATAATTATAATGCAGATATATGCATTGGGGCTAAATTCCACACAATCTGTTGACCTTTTATTTCCAGTTAAACAGTTTCCCGTAATGGTCTTATTTGCTATAAAGAGAAACTTTTTTGATGAGGGGTGATAGCTATTCTTATCCGTGGGTGTAAGGATAAAATTTAGAACATAGTTAAGAAATTATGGTGGTCTACTATGCCTCAATAGCCATAGGTAGTTGGCTAAGTTTCTAGTATTAGGCATGGGTTGGCCTTAGACAGCTGTTGGTTACCAACAACATGTGAGTGCTGCTATTGCACCTTTAGAGATACCTTGTCGTGGTTCATTGTTATAATTCATAGGTATCACACATAACTGGTGGAATTATTAATTGCTTCCTCCCTTGGTAGCTCACATAGTACATTGTGGTACAATAAAAACTAGATTTTAGGAAGGAGACTTTCAGGATAGATATGTCTTAAATAATCTGAGTCCTGTTTCCTAAATACAGTAACTTGGGATTTATATTCAACCTCTGTGAGGCAACCAAGAAAATAGCAATAGCCTGTATTGCTTTGGGAGTCATTTGGACTAATCTGACCAAACACTTGAGGAGGTTTCTCATGACTGGTACTGGGGTTTTATTATTAGTCTGTAGTTCTTGTGGGGAACATTGTCATCTATCTCAAGTGGCATACTTTTTTTTATGATTCTCTCCTCTCTCTCTCTCTCTCTCTCTCTCTCTCTCTCTCTCTCTCTCTCTCTCTCTCTCATAACTACAGTGCCCTAGAAAAGAATTCTTTTACTTGAACTATCTAGTGCATTTTTGTAAGAATTAGTTGGTTTTTATCTACCCTTCCAAACAGACAGTAATTTTGTCATGGTCATTTATGAAAATTTGAATTTGAATTTGGTTGACAAACCCTCAAGTAAGCAGAAGTTCATCTATCAGGCATGTCCAACCTTTTGACATTGTGACACATCATCCTAAGGTCCCATTCTAAAACTAGTCACTTAAGTGAAAATAAAAAAAAAAAACTGCAGAAAATCTGACAAGTAAATTATATATATATTTTTTGTGTTGGGTTACATTCTTAACTCTCCTTACTGTAAGGCCACTGATTGGACACCATAGCTTTTTTAGGCTGTGTAATCATCTTACTCTCTAGGTTTGAATAGAATTCATTTCCTCCTAGTTGTTTTTCAGGGTATAACAGAATTTTATACCTGCCTTTCAACATTAGCATTGTCTGGTACTCAGTTGCCAGAATCAGAGATTCTATCTTCTTTTAGTTCTAGGCTGTCCACTGAAAAACCATGAAATCTCCAATAACCTTGCCCCCCCAAATTACTCACCAACCAAATTCTATCCCCCTATTATTTTATTATGAGATATTCAGTATTAAATTCTATTTCCACACATGCTTGGCAGGCAGCATACCACTGAGCTACACTGTAGCTGTGAAGTGGTTTGTTGAGTGGAAGTTGAAATTATTATGTCTTTGCTTCTTAACTCTATAAATATGAGTAATTATACTTTCCTAACAGATTTTTAGTGATGTTAAAAAATTAAAACAGTAATAGAAAGAATTTTATTTTAAATTCTATGATTAGTAGTGTAATTTTAATGGTTAAAATTTGAGATGTGCCTTACATGAAACACTAAACCTTGACTAGTAGAATTTTAGGTTAGCTACAAATTTTAGATGTAGTTGGTTCCCTTTATCCTTATTGTCTCCCTTTTTTTTTTCTTTCTCACTAAACACTAAGGATGACAAAAATTTATATAACTCATTAGATAGAGTCTAGGACAGTAGTTCTCAACCTATGAGTTGTGATCCCTGTGAGGGTTGAATGACCCTTTCACAGGTCACCTAAATCCATCAGAAAACACAGATATTTATGTTACAGTTTATAACAGTAGAAAAATTTGAGTTATGAAGAAGCAATACAAATTTGTTATGACTGGGGTCACCACAACATGAGGACCTGAATTAAAGTGGTGCAGCATTAGAAAGGTTGAGAACCACTGTTGTAGGAGTTTATAACACTCCTACAAAGTAAAGAAGTAGAACCACTAAGCAAGTAGCAATCCTCAGTAAGATTGACTTTAAATACTTTGAAATAGTAAGAGGATTCCAAAAGGAGTACAGGTATTTTAACAGAGAGAACAATGTGAAAGACTGAAGTCCATCTGGAGAAGTTAGTTCATAAAGTACAATGCAAAAGGTGGGTGGTTAGGTAGATGAAGCTGGAAAGGAAGTGGAGAGTTGCTGTTTAAAAGATTCTATAATAACACAAAGCTAAAGCTTTTTTTTTTAGTGTTAACAAAGATTTAAAGCATAAAATACATCCTGTTTTGTTTTCCTTTTGAGCATAATTTTATTTTGGTACAAATAGTGGACTAATATTAAATAGAGAAAATTAAATTGTACCGAGGTTTAAGCAAGCTCTAAAAGCCTAAATTTGAAGCAGTGCCTGTGATAAATGAGGTCAGAGACACAAATAAGTATTTCAGAGGTAGATTGACAGAATTTGAGGAATAATACAGGAAGCAAACAGTGGGTTTATAGAGTAGGAAAATATGGATGCTTTTAAGATCAAGATAAAGAGGAAGTTCATTGCAGAAGGGGGTGAACATGAGTTTAGAAATGGTTCCTATGGGTACCCTATAGGCACTTACTGAGCTTAATCTCTTGAGTACTGGTGTTTGATAATCAGTGTTATTCTCATTTTAAAAACAAGGAAAACACCAGAAAGTTTCATTCACTGTCTTGATTGTCAGCAAGTGGTATCTCTCAAGCCTCACTCACTCTTGCTTTATGCACATGTTTGAGAGCCTTTTCCTTGGAACATGTGTCTAATGGGCATTCATAAATAAAGATACCAGACTTCAGAAGCAGGTGCTTTCCATGTGAGGGTACACATTTGTAGTCATCAGCTTGTAAACATGGAAATCACAGGAAAAGATGCAGTTCCTCAGGCTGGGAATATGGTGTAAGGGACTGAAAATGTCAAGACTAGTGTCCTGGCCTGGTACATCTGGTGACTCATTCCATGATAACCAGAGTCTATAGCAGATCCACAGAGCCTTTATGATTATAGACTTTGGATGTGCCCATTGAGGTTACACCTTTACTAGTCTTACTTTTGTAAACATGTCTACTCATACAATACTATTTTTATTAAATAGCCACATTAATATAAGGGCATATTGTGACTCTCTGCCTCCCTCTCAGTATTGCTGTTAGACTACAAATTTAGTCTTGGTCTTGGGTGGGGGAGATGGCACAGCTGAGAAAGTGTAAGAATCCTTTCTCAGCCCTTCTGTTTGGGGCCTGGGACAGCTACTTACCATCCTTGAACCTTAATGTTTGTCTGCAGTGGTTAGAATGGGGATGGTGGCATCTAGGTCAGTGTTAGGTGTGGTAGACTAAGTTAATGGTGTTAATCGGTGATAAAAGCTAGACCTTAGGCAGAAGCAGTGAAAGTAGTAATTTTAGTGTTGACGGCTACCTGCCACACAGCACTGATAAAGACAGAGTGGCTAACGTGTGTGTTGGGTGGGGGGGAGCCTCAATATTGCACACCTCACCTTCTAAAGAATAGGAGATTAAAAAAAATGTGGTAATATATACATACAAAATTGGGGCCATTTAACCATATTGTTCAATGGCATTTACTTTGAACAACCATTATCACTGTTCTAAACTGAAACTGTATCCATTAAATACTTCTTCCCCATACTCCCCTCTCCTAGCCCTAATAACTGTCATCCTACTTTCTGTCTCCATGATTTTGAGATGTACTTCACATAAGAGGAATTGTATAAAATCATATTAGTCATTTTGTACATATTAGTTCACAATTTTTTATAATTGCACCATAATTTTAGAATATTTTCATTACATAAAATGGAACTGCATTTGTTAGCAGTTACTCTCAATTTGTATCATAAATCTCCAACCTGCCAAACATAGACAATAACCTCTCCATTGTAAAGACTCTAGAGGTTATATAAACTTGGGTATAGATTTTATATAGATGGAGTGAATATGCCTTTTCTCTCAGTCATGTAGCATGATGCCTTCATAGTTAATCATGTTGTAAAATCTGCTAATATTTGATTTTTTTATCATCAAATAATATTCTATTCTGGACTTATAGCATGTTTTATATTAACAATCAACATTTGATAGTCACTTGGATTATTTCTCCTTTGTTACTGTTAGGAGTTATGTTGCTACAGATATTCACAAACTAATTTTTATCTGCACATAGATTTTTTTATTTCTCTTGAGGATTTACACACAGTACATTTGTTTCACAAATAATAATTTGGTATTTTGAAACCTTAAGTCAGTTTGATTTTGTAGTTACTATCTGAGCTTATAAAAGTCCTTGTATTTTTTTTATTGCTGTTTATGTCCACACATCCAATAAGTATATATATGTTCGTGAATCTTATTTCTCTTACCTAATAGCCTTATTGAGATATAATTCACATACTACACAATTCACCTTAATTTTTTATAAAGATTTTAATTATATGTGTTTGATAAGTGTTTTGTTTGCATGAATGTATGTGCCACATACATGCCTGGTACTTATGGAGGCAAGAAGAGGGTATTTGATTCCCTGGAACTGGAGTTATGGATAATTGTAAGCCACCATGTGGGTATTGGGAATTGAACCCATTTCCTCTAGAAGAGGAGCAAGTATTCTTGACAGAACCAATTTCCCAAGCTCCAAAATTTGCCTTCTTAAAGAATATATATGGGCTGAAATATAAATATAGAGACTGTTTATTTAGCATGGTCTTCTGATAGTTTGATTACACAGAATGAGGAGATTTGTCTACATATCTAGGACAATAGTTATTTTTTTTTTTAATTTTCCTGAGGCATTTTTTTAGTCAGTTTCTCATGCTCATACCAGTTTGTGTGTGTGTGAAGAAGAATGAGTAATGGCTGCGAATGTGTGATTATGTAACCATACCCATACAAGTACACATCTTCTTAGTGACTGAGCTTTAGTCAGTAAACCACAGGCATTTTCCTATCGTTCTCATATGAAACTCACATTGACTTATCCTAAAAATGTGCTTACAAAGTAGAAGTCTTATGTTCTATTTATGTTTTTAGACGTTATCACCAGAGTGTTAAAATAATTTGAAACTTAAAGGACACCAATTCAATTATAACTTAGCATGAAATATAATCATAATGTTGGTAAAAATAAAGGGTGTTTTGCATGCCATGAATGTGGTTTGTTGTTCTGGAGAAGAGTAGTATCTGGTGGTTAGAACATAGGAGTTGCTGTCAGCATTTGTGGGTTTTATTCCCAAATCCAGGCTTTTTAAAGAAGAAAGACATGGTCTATGCCCTCTCCATGTTTAATGCAATACTTTAAATGCTGTAGATATACTAAATGTTAGTGGAGGCTTTATGCTGACAGGCTAGTACATAACAAATCACTCAGAATACATAAAGTTATGATAGCTGTCAGTGGCAGTGATTCTAGTCTCTAATGGTTTCTTTTAAAAAGATGTTATTAATAAGCTAACAATGTTTTCCTAGTTTTTTTAAAAGTAAAGAATTGACTTGCTGAGGTGGGGCAGAGAGTAGCATTGGGAGAGTTATAAGTGGCACCTAAGTAGGACTTGAAGCCTAAATACCTGAAGAGTGAGTGAGTGCTATGCTTTCATGGGCCTCTTTGCTACGAAGCAGAGTGTGTAAAGATTGCCATAAAGGACAAACAAGTGGAACCTTTATTCCTTACAGTGGTCTGAATAAAATTTCTGGGTTTTGGAAAGCAGAGCACTCAAATATGTGGACAGCAATGTGCAGAAACAGTGAGAACTTCAAAAGGCTAGCCAGGAACGCTATGCAGAAGTTCAGATGAGAGGAGCTGCTCCAGGAAAGAAGACATCTGGTTTGTAACAGGAAATTGTTGAAGTGAAGCAAAAATCAAGCAGAGGACACTCAGGGATGATGGTGGCAGCACCAGTGAGACACCTCAGCCTTCCAGGAAGGAAAGCGCTCAGGTAGATGCTACAGTTAAGAATGAAGAAACATTCATGAACAGAGTTGAAATTATCAATTCCTAAAGAGCTGACACCATGGCTTGTGGATGACCAGAACTTGATCACCGGACAAAAGGCAACTATTTTATTTTCCTTCCAAGAAGAATGTGAATTTCATTTTGGAGGTTTATGTACATGTTAAGAAATCTCAAGGAAACACAGATAATAAAGAACATGCTTTACTGAGATTATTTAAGTGAATTGGAGCAATGTTGGCTTATACACTTCTAGATGAGAACAATCTTTTTATTACTTATATATAGTATATTACTATACTCATGAATTCCTCAAGTACCTGACAGAAAATTCTGCAACTTTGTTCAATGTCAGTGATTAGGAAGTGGCTTCTCCTGAGTACCACCAGAGAGCTGTGTGAGAGGTGCATGCTCTCACTCCTGTGTGGATATCTGTAAACAGTTTGGTTCTGAGTCCTCTTGTACAAATGATGTACTTTGAAGACCATTAGTGTATAACAGAATTGATGTTTGTTTTCTGATTTTACATAGAAAATAAAAGGAGACATAGCTCTTTTTTTAATTTCTGCTTCCATTTCTAAGTTTCCACTAGTGTATTTATTCACTGGTGGACAGCAGAGAGACTCCCTGTAGAGTATTTTATTGCTAATCTGACAAAGATGCTTTTGAATGCTGGTTGTTGTGTTTCTTTGACACTATGCACTTTTATAATATGTCAGTGCTTTATGGCAAAAATGCTCTGAATCCTAGTGCCAGATTCACATCAGTGTACATAGCCAAACACTCATCCATCTGTGTTCTCCTCCCCCCCCATGGTATTTAAGGAACCCATCCTTCGTGAGTCATCTATGTTGTTCCTTAAGCAATTTATCTTTGCTCAGTTGTGAAGAGTGGCAGCCTTTTTATGTTATTTTTTTAATTTGTGTCTAATACATGCTTTAACATGATAGACACAATACATCATGTAGCTACAGTTTTATAGAAAGGTCAGTCTTGTAGAAGTTGTCTTTCAGATCTTTAAAAATTATTTTTTTAAAAGAATGACACAATTTTCAATTCAACATTTTCTTATTTATTTATTTATTTATTTATTTATTTATTTATTTATTTCAAGTTAGGGTTTCTCTTTGTAGCTTTGTAGACCAGACTGGCCTTGAACTCACAAAGATCCAACTGTCTCTGTCTCTGCCTCCTGAGTACTAGGATTAAAGGCATGCACCACCACTGCTCAGCTTCAATTCAATCTTTTTATAAACATTTCTTAATATTTGATGCTTTGCTACTCTTTAGTCCAATATTTTTCTTAACCCAAACAGTTAATTTGTGTGTGTGTGTGTGTGTGTGTGGAGAGAGAGAGAGAGAGAGACAGAGAGACAGAGAGACAGAGAGAGAGAAGGGGGGAGGGGAAGGGAGAGGGAGAGGGAGAGGGAGAGTCTCAGGTAGGCCAGACTGGCCCTAATGTAATCCCTAGTCATTGATGATCTTCAACTCTGGTCTCCCTCTACTTCCCAAGTGCTAAGATTACAAGTGTGTGTCACCTGGCTTACTTTGATACAACATTTTATAGTTGTAGCTTATATTAGGACATTTCTTTCTGAACACATTATTTTATGAACGCTTGTCCTAAAATAATCATAAACATATTTCTCAGGTTTCTCGTAGAATTTATTTTGCCTATGCTTGTTTATATCCATGTAGTTTACTCAGGACTTCTTTATCAGAAAAATGAACTCTTTTGAAGTGGGTCCTTTTATCATATGTCTTAAAATTAAGTCATTTCAGAAAACACCAAGACATGAGGTAGAGGGGAATTTATAAATGAATGAAATAAATAATAGAATAAATAAATAAAATGAAATACCAGAATAAAAATTTAAAATACCCGACTATTGAGATTGTGGTAATCATGCTTCCTTCTGGAAGCTATACAATTATAACTTTGATAAATTTTTCTTTCTTCTTTTTTTGATTTGTTTTTGGAGGCTGAGTCTTTCTTAGTAGCCCAGGCAAGCCTGGAACTCACTGGGTAGACCATGCTGGCCTGCAATGTGAAGTTCTCTTCCTGACTTGACCTCTCAAGTATTGAGATTACAGATGTGCAACATTATATCCAGATGCTAAACCTTTTTTTCCATAAAAATTTACAGTTTCAGAGAATGTGATGGATTTTTATACATAAACAAAGACCTGTCTGTGTCCTGAATTTGTATAGTTACAGTGTAAAAGATTGTGTGTTACGGTTTCTATTACTATAATAAACATCATGACCAAACACAATATGGGAAATAATTTATTTCATCTTGCACTTCCAGTCATCAAACCACCCAGTGCAATGAATTTTTTTTTATATAAATAAAGACATTTCTGCATAGGTATCCTTGTACTGAATTTGCATGGTTATATTGTTTAGAATTGTAAAAGAACTTGTCTTATTTAGGGTTTCTATTACTGTGATAAAATACCATAATCAAAAGCAACTTGAGGAGGCAAGAGTTATTTTATCTTACCTTCTTAGTCAACAGTCCATCACTGAGGGAATTTAGGGTATGTACTCATGTAGGGCAGGAATCTGGAGGCAGGAACTTATCCAGAGACCATAGAAGGGTGCTGCTTATTTCCTTACTTTCTATGGCTTGCTCAGCCTGCTTTCTTAAACCATAAAGGACAACCTGGCCAGGGGTGGTACTGCCTCCATAAAATCATCAGTCAAGAAAATGCCCTATAGACTTGCCTACAGGCCAATCAGTCCTAGAGATATTTTCTTAGTTAAGATTCCTTTTTCCCAGACGACCTTAGTTGTGTCAAGTTGTCATGAAAACTAGCCAGAACAGATCTTAAACTCCCTCAATCAAAGGGTAAAAGTCAAAAGAAAATAATATTACTAAGAATATGTATTATTAAGATGACTGCAATTTATCTGTAATCTAAATTGAGATATGTTTAAAGATTGAAAGGTGAGTATTGGAACGGGAGACATGTTCCAATGGTTAAGAGGATTTATTGTACTTACAGAGGACTTGGGTTTGGTTCCTAGCACACAAGTACATCTCTAGTTATATGGGATCTGATGCCTTCTTCTGGCCTTTGAGGACTCCTGAACACAAATGGTAATCATAAAACCACAAGGGTATGCGTGCATGTGTTTGTGCATGTGTGCATGTGTGTATGAAAGTTTTATATTTAGTCTTTTAAGAAGCCTCTGTACTGACCATCCACAATGGCCATACCAGTTTATACTTCCACCAAGAATGAGCACATATTCCTCTTCTCCCACATTTTCTCCAGCGCTTGTTGTCATTTCTTTTCTTGATGGTAGCTGGTCTGACAAGGGTGAAATGGGATCTCAGAGTAGTATTAATTTCCCACTTTACAAACTGTTGATTGGATATTTGTATTTCCTCTTGAGAGTTCTGTTCAGCTCCTCAGCCCATTTCTTGGTTGAGTTGTTTTACTTTCTTTAGTTTTTTGAAGTTATATATTCCAGATATAAATACAATTAACAGAAGCATACCTGAACAAACATATACATACATAAATTAACACCTTTTCCAATTTAACATAACACTGTAAAGTGTGGCTGTGATGTTTTCAGTTTGGGCATGAATTTTTTGGATACAAGACTTGTCTTCAAAGGATTTACCAACCTTAGCATATGATAATATTCTTTCATTATTGAGTCAATACTTTTACCTTTTTACTAACTGGTCTTTGATATATTTAAACTTCCAGCCTTACCACTTTGGCAGTTTCCAACCATTATTAAGTAAGATAAAATTGTGTAAACAACCACTGTGGTTGTGTTAGAGCATGACATCTTCTGTGGCTACTAAGTAAAATGCATGGGAAGCATATTGCATTGACCTCTTGGACAAAGGGAGGCTCCCTCACATCCCTACAGGAATGAGATCTCATCACTCTGCTCAGAACTGTGCACCGTTAAGTTTTCTATGTAATATTTTTGGACCATGATTGATTATAAATAATTAAATTTGTAGAGAAGAAGTAGTGCTAGCATTAATGATTTTAGGACCCTTTGTGTCAATGTCTTGTGATTAAAGTGATTAGAGTAATACCTCAGTATATTGATTTTGAGTTCTTGTCAAGCAAAACAATACATATTTTGCTATAGGTATTTAAAATCAGATGAGAGATTCATGTAATCATACATTTTAAAAGAATATCTTTTAGTTATTCTTTGGTAATTTCACCATAGTGTATCTTGATTATATCTATAGCTATATAGTGCATCTTGAGAATATTTACCCTACTTTCCCTCATTCCTAAACACCTGTACCTTTTTTCCTTGAGTCTTCCAAAGAAAAATATTGAAGTTAACTTACAAGGAAAATGATTTTTGCATTGTTTCCTTAAGTCAAATTCTGTATATATCCTAAATAACTAACTTTATAAAAGTAATTGAAGTATTTTGTTAAAACAAAAACAAAAACTTTCTGGGTTCACAAAAGTGATTGATTCCCCAGTCCTATTGTGAGTCTCTTTAATGGTGCTTGTGTACACTGATTATATATCAGTGTTGTGAGACCACCAAATATAAGTGATGCTTATTTCCAAACCTGGCGACCTGTTTTTTTGTAATTGTAATTACCTTGATATGTAGTGTCTTATAAACTGTTGATGTTAGAATACAAATCTTTTTTACATTTAGCTAAATTTTGAATCAAGGAAGATCTTAATTACGAGATTGTTATGTTTTGGTTTGGTAAAACTATTATGAAAGACTTAAAAGCTCAGAGAGGACAACTCAAGCTAGGTGGGGAAGATATCCAGCATGATTCTGTACTCAAACTATTTAGTCAGTTAAATTTTTATTAGATAAAATTAAGTGGACATGGATTATTCCTGGCTTATGTAAAAATCTGTATAGAACTCTGACTTTGTAGAGTTCGTATTTTAAAAGCAGACAGTTTTCTATTAGAATATTGGTAAATAACATTAAAATTCACTTTTTAAATTACATTTTTATTTATTTTACATATACCATAGTTTCCCCTTCCTCTTCCTATTCCCTCTCCTCAGCTCTCATCTACTTCCCCATCCACTCTTCTCTGTTGCATATCATGTTGAGGCAGGACCAAGCTCCTCTCCCTGCATTAAGGCTGGGCATGGCATTCCAGCATGGGGAATAGGTTCCCACAAACCAGTTCAGGTACAAGGGACAGGTCCACACTCCACTGCTAGAGGCCCATACAAACAGAACAAGCTACACAACTGTCCCCCATATGCAGAGAGCCTAGGTCAGTCCCATGCAAGCTCTTTAGCTGTTGGTCTAGAGTCCATGAGCTACTACTAGCTAAGTAGTAGCTTTCTCTGAGTTTCCCCCATCATAATCTTGCTTTTTCATTTTTCAAAACAGGGTATCTCTGTAAAACAGTCTTGGCTATCCTAGAACTCACTCTGTAGATCAGGCTGGCCTTGAACTCACAGAGATCTGCCTGCTTCTGTCTCTTGAATGCTGGGATTAAAGATTTAAGTCACCTCCACTATGACCATCACCACTGGCCAGTCATGGTCTTAACACCCTGCCCCCTTGCTCTTAGAATTCTTCCTCCCTATAGTCAGCTGGAGTCCCTGAGCTCAGCTCAGTGCTCGGCTGTGGATCTGCTGCTTCCACCAGTTACTGGATGAAGATTCTATGATGACAATTAGTGTAGTCACCAATCTGATTACAGGAGAAGGCCAGTTCAGGCACCCTCTCCACTATTGCTTAGAAGTCTTAGCTGGGGTCATCCTTGTGAATTCCTGTGAGTTTCTCTGACACCAGGTTTCTCCTTAGCCCCTGAATGCCCCCCCCCCGCCTTCGCCCCCGCCCCATCAAGACATCTCTTTCATTACTTTCCCTTTCTGTCCTGCCCTCAACCTGAGTAACCCGATCCCTGGTGTTCCTACCCCCTCATCTCCTCCCCCCAGTTCACCTAGAGATCTCTTCTATTATCCTTTCCCAGGGAAATCCATGCATCCTTCTTTAGGTCCTCCTTGTTATCTAGCCTCTTGGGGTCTGTGGATTGTAGCATGGTTATCCTTTACAGCTAATATCCACTTACGAGTGAGTACATACCATGTTTATCTTTCTGGGTCTGGGTTAATACCTCACACAGGATGCTTTTTTTCTAGTTCCATCCAATTACCTTCAAATTTAATGATGTCTTTTTTTTTTTTTTTTTAAACCACTGAGTAATGCTCCATTGTGTAGATGTACTACATTTTTTTTTTTTTTTTAATCCATTCTTCTGTTTTGGGGCATCTAGGTTGTTTCCAGTTTCTGGCTATAATGAATAATGCTGCTATGAACATAGTTGAACAAGTGTCTTTGTGATATGATTGAGCATCTTTTGGGTATATGCCCAAGATTGGTATAGCTGGGTCTTGAGGTAGATTGAGTCTCAATTTTCTGAGAAACCCGCCATACCAATATCCAAAGTGTCTGTACAAGTTTGCACTCCTACCAGCAGTGGAGGAGTATTCCTCTTTCTCCATACCCTCTCCAACATAGACTGTCATTAGTGTTTTTGTGTTTAGCAATTCTGACAGGTGTGATGGTATCTTGGAGTCATTTTGATTTGCATTTCCCAGATGGCTCAGGATGTTGAACAATTCTTTAAGTCTATCTCTGTCATTTGAGATTCTTTTTTTGATAATTCTGCTTAAGTCTGTATTCCATTTTTAAATTGGATTACTTGTTGGTTTGATGTCTAGTTTCTTGAGTTCTTTATATATTTTGGTGATCAGCCCTCTGTCAAATGTGGGGTTGGTGAAGTTGTTTTCCCATTCTGTAAGCTTTCATTTTGTCTTATTGATAGTGACCTTTGCCTTACAGAAACTTCTGTTTCAGGAGGTTCCATGTATTAATTGTCTTTCTCAGTGTCTGTGCTACTAGTGTTATATTCAGGAAGTGGTCTCCTCTGCTGATGTGTTCAAAGCTATTTCCCACTTTCTCTTTTTTCAGGTTCAGTGTAACTGGGTTTATGTTGAGGTCTTTGGACTTTAGTTTTGTGCATGGGGACACATATGGATCTATTTGCATTCTTCTTCATGCCAGCATCATTTCATGAAGATACTTTCTCTTTTTTCTGTTGTGTAATTTTGTCGTCTTTGTCAAAAATCAGGTGTTCATAGTTGTGTGGGCTTGTGTCAGGGTCTTCAATTTAATTCTCTTGATCCACCTGTCCGTTTTTATACCAGTATCACACTATTTTTATTACTATAGCTGTATAATAGAGCTTTAAGTCAGGATGGTGATGCCTCCAGAAGTTCCTTTATTATAAAGGATTATTTTTAGCTATCCGGGATTATTTTTTTTTAATTTTCCATATAAGTTGTGTATTCTTTTCAAGGTTTGTGAAGAATTGCGTTGCAATTTTGATAGGGATTGTATTGTATTGTATCTGTAGATTGCTTTTGGTAAGATAGTCATAATATTAGTATGTTATGTGTGAAATTATAACATTAGTATGATTTTTTTGTAGTACTCCAACCATCATATTAAAAGGCATCTACTGTAGTTTGGCTCTAATTTCCTAATGTGCCACTAGAAACAAGAAATTTATAGTCAAGTATTTGTTATCCCTTTTCACCAAAAATGTACACTGTTTTTTTCTCACCTCTCAACACCTGTAGCTATTAAGATTATTTATTCTTCTCTCTTGACCCTTCTTGTTCCTTTTTAATGAATATCATTGTATTATTATTATTAGTTGATTACATATCAATCACAATGGACTCTATCTCTAATGTCTAGCACAAAGACAGTGCACTTGCAGTAGCAAATTTTCAGTAGCACACTTAAAACAGTCTTTCATATCTATATGGTCAAGTAAAATTCTTTGTTGCTTACAGTTCATCAGTAATGCCTTAGGAAATTTAGGTGTGAATATATACTTTTCTGAGAGATGTTTGGCAAATATATGACTCTACATGTATAAACTTTTGACCTCATAGTTGCTTATTTTATAATTTATATCAGCAATAATCGAGTATTTTAACTATTAGTGTCATTTTAAAATTACTATTTATGTGTATGGGTGTTTTGCCTGAATAAGTTTGCTTACTAGTATGTGTCTGGTCCTCACAGGCCACATGAGTGTATCTCTTCTTCTAGAACTGGGTTACAGTTTGTTTTAAGTGTGTGTGTGTGTGTGTGTGTGTGTGTGTGTGTGTGTGTGTGTGTGTGCGTGCGTGCGTGTGTGTTGTTTTTGTTGTGTAGGTGGTACTGGAGCTTGAACCCAAGACCTCACACATATGAGGCATTTTTCTCCCACTGAGGTATCTCTCCAGAATGTCCTATAGATCTTTAGTACTAAAGAATATCATTAGCCTCCTCTAGATTGTGTATCCAATCATTTCTCTAAAAGGGAGTGCTTTTGTCATTTACCCTCCTACATTAAGCTCATGGATGGTTTTACCCATCATCCTTTTGTGCCCTCAGGTAGAGTAGAAATCATCGAGCTTATGAGGAGCTTATTTGCTGCTCTAGACTTAGTTTTTGAAAGCAACATTAGTAATGAAACTGAAACTAGTTTCAAAATTTATGAGATGATAATAATTTTCAAAAGTTAAGGTACTTCCACTTGAATTACTTTTGCCCAGTGCAGACATTGATAGAATTACGTGTGCATTTATCATAAAGTGTCTTTAAGCATGTCTTCTATAAGGTTTCTTAAACTTTTCCATTCATAATCTGTTTTTACCCAACAAACATCTTTGCATCCAGAGTATATAGACTTAGGAAAGTAGACATACAAATAGTACATTTAATAATCATAAATTTATTTTAAAACAATTCTTTGGATATCTATAATCTTACCACTTGTAAAAGATGAAAGCAAATATATGTATTAATAAGATAGATGCATTTTGGATATGAGATGTGGTGTTCCAGCAGTGTTTATTGACATTTTATAACATGGACTCCATGCTCAGTGTAAAGTGTGCATACTATGTGTTCAGAACCAATGGTTGTGGTGAACTCATGGTTACAGCACTTGTGATTGGTGCCAGAATGTGTTAATTACACATTTGATTTTTGAATTAGGTTTTGATCATTGCACATTCAGAAACTTTAATGTTGACAGATTAGGGGAGTAGCAGCTGACAGTTTAACAGGCTGTGGTTGTTGGAATATGGAAATACATTTACAAATAAATTTTGGCTTGACAAAGATATAAAGGTGGCAGAGTTCAGCTTGACAGTGAGTTAAACATCACAGATCCCATGCTCTGTTTCTGATCATGGTGACAGATGCTGAGAATTGTGTTTAAACTTTCTTTGGCTTGACAGTTTTATTCCTCCTTCTATCATTAACTTTAATTGGTACATGAGAGTTGGCACTGAAGGAATACGTTTGTTAGTTATGGAGACTCTAAAGAACTCGTGTAAAGTCACTAGATTTTCTAAAGTTCAAAATTAGAAGAACAAATTTATTTTTTTCTTACCCTTTCAAGATCTTATTTTAAATAGTCCTTTATACATACACACCAGTCTTTATTACTTTTTATTTTAAATGGTTTTGTTTGTTTGTTTAAAGCTGCTACTTACACACTGTCACTTTTATTTTCCTAAAAGCTTGGCATTGTTACAGTATGAAACTGATGTGTTTTAAGGAAAAAAATCAGAAGATGTAGATCATTCAATTCAGATAGTTCAGATCTCCTCACTGCAGAGTCATTGTCCAGTACCCTTTTGGAAAGGATTGCAGTTTATGGATTTTTTTTTTTTTTGTATTCATTATCTGTGGACTCTTTTACCTTTTTAGTTTGCATTTTTGAGAAATATGCACTTTAAATATTCACCATCTAAAATAAGGATGTCCAGAATTTCAGTGACACAGAATTAATGGAAAACATATTCCAGAAACAGATTTAATGTGGATATATTTAGTTACAGAAGAACTTGGCTTATATGCTGCATTGCTGCACATAACCATCTTTTCCCTCCCTCTTCCTCTCTCTCCCTCTTCTTTTTTCCTGTTCTTCTTCTCTTTTGTTTCTTTCAATTTTTGGAACTGATGTGTAGCCTAGGCTGGCTGTGGACTTAACAGCCTTTTCTTGAATACTGGAATTACAGGTGTGCACCAGCATACCTTTATTTCTCTCTTTCTTTTAACATTTTAAAAGATTTATTTGTTTTATGTTTATGACTGTTTGCCTTTATGTTTGTATAAGTGCCACAAGCATGGCTGGTACCCATGGGGTCAGAAGATGGCATTGGATCCCCTACAACTAGAGTTAATGAGGGCTGTGATTCACCATCTGGGTGCTGAGAATTGAATCCAGATCCTTTGTGAAAGGACCAGTGAGCCATCTCTATTGCTCTTCCAGCATACCTGTTAAAAAGAGACTTTTAAGAGCTTGTAGCCTTGTTTGACTTTTAACAGTGATGAAGTTAATTACCTGATGCTCAGCCCATATTTCTGTGTTGCAGTAGTTAACTCTTGCTGGAATAAACATCAAGTTCGTAGCATGATAAATAAATGACACAGAGACTGGTATTGGGATTCAAGCTTCTAGCTGAAGATCAGGAAAAACACAGACAGCCACTAGCTCCTACATCTACCTCAGCTTGGACCACAGGAGCAATCCCCAAACTGTTCTTGACTTTTCTCCTCAGATTCACTCAGACTATGCTCTCCTCAACATGATTAGAGACTCAAGTCAATGCCTTTCTTTCCTCAATGTGGCTGGAGAATGAATGCCAGCACTGAGACCCTGTTCTTGTCTTAAATACCTCTGAGTCCTGGGGTTAAAGATGTGTGGTTCCCAAGTGCCAATATCACCTTTGTGTAAGCTGTTTCTTTTAGGACTGGATCAATTTCATGTAGTCAGTGTGGCCTTGTACTACAGAGCTCCTTCTGCTTCTTAATCCTGAGTCCTGGGTTAATGTTGTGTATCACCACTGCCTGATCTCTATAGTTTGAGGCTGGGTTTGCTTTCTGAATCCTTTGGCAAGCTTTAATAAATCATAAATTATAAATCACCACAAAGTTCATACATGACTTCAAGTCTAATAGTAGGCAGTGAAAAGAAAGTGTTCTAGGAATGATGCTTGAGTAGGAAATAATTCTTCCTGTTTCTGTTTCTCTGCATAGTACAGAGAAATATAGATGTAAGTGTTAATTTACAGTATTTGTGTGCATTACATTAAAATATACTGTGAAGTTTCATTCAATTCTTAATCTTTCTTTTTTCCTGTCATACTGAAAATATAAAAATGAATAACTGAACTCTTGGTTGGACATTATTATGTTATTTGTATGAATTATTGGTTGCAAAATCCCTGTTCATTCTCTAATAGAAATTGCCTAAGAGAGAAAGTGCCTGTGCACTTTTTGTGTTGGTTGGAGGGTCTGTTCCTGGGCATTGCCTAACTGTAGGGTATTTCATGGTCTTGGTATCCCTGGAAACAAACTGTTTTTGATACTAATGGTGCTTCTGTTTCAGTGCTTTTGTACAACATATAGATCTACACAATGACTATCTTGTATTTTTATGTATAGAGGAATTCATATAGTTTTTAGTATTTCAAGCATGTACATCTACATACACGTGCTCACTTGTCTGTCTCTTTTGGGCTTGCATTTTAAGGAGTGAAAATCTTCAATCTTTTGAATTTGAATCAACTTAAATAATATCCCCAGATTTCTCAGTGTTTTATGTTTGAGAAACTTACCCACATTTTTTTGTTCTAGCTGAAATTTGTTTAGGTTTACTTACTCTTTCCAAGTATAGCTGTCATGTGTGTTGTGCTCAGAGGCTTATGTGGCTGGGACGTTTGGAAGTCACTGGTGAGATTAAAGTAGCACCATTAAAAAGATTTTCCTTTTCTCTCATCTTCCCTTCTTCCTCTCATCTGAGAGGAGTTGGTAGGTTATTAAGCTGCTTGTTCTTCCCTTGTAAAATTTGCATTCAGAATGATATACAGATTTTTGGTGCAGTTGTGTACCAAGATCTATTTGATAGATTCAGGAGTTTACTTTTGATAAAGCAAACCTGTACAATACTTCTCCCCAGTATATTTTTAAAATATGTATTTATATTCATAATAGAATCCTGACAATTACTCAAATTACATTTTTGGTTAGCAGTACCAAACAAATTCATTTTATGAGATGAATAAAGTAAAAAGACTAGCTGGTCACTCTTTCTGAGGACTTAAAAACACCAGGCACTCGAGGTTGAAACTAAGTTGTTCTCATCTTAAAACTAAGAAAACTGAGGTCCAAAGCTAAGAGCCCAAGGGTCTTAACTAGGAGTTTTGGTTGAAAAGAGACACAGAAATTCCTTTTCATGAAGAATGCTTCCTATAAAATCTTTTCTTAAGCTCTTGATCTTGTTGTTCATAACCAACAATAACATGATTGATAACATTTGTTGACCACTTCTCTATGTTCTAGAAATATCTCTCACCTCTTTCTATTATGTGACATTCCTTCATCAAATAATCCAAGATGGGGACATATGCCCTACCAAGTCTCCAGTTTAACCCTGAGCCTCATTCTGCTGAAGTTCTGTGCTTTGGTAGGTTCTTCTAACATTTCTATAGAACATTCCTATTTGCTGAAAATCAGTGATGTACTGAGTTGTGCTCCACAGCTCTGTAAGAATCCAAGGACATGCCACCTTTCTTTCAGTTAGTATCACCTTCTGGCACAGTAAAGCACTCTATTATTTATCTTACAGAAGAAACACAAACCCATAGAGTTACGTGAGACATTCTAACTTCAAACTGATGTCTCAAATGCTACTTAGCTATTTATAAAGAAAACATAGAAGTCTTGTAATCAGCTTCTCCCTCTGTGGTGGTTTGAATAAAAATGGTCCCTATATGCTCATACATTTCAATGCATAGTCACTGGGAAGTGGCACTGTTTGAAAAGATTAGAAGGGTTAGGAGGTGTGGCCTTATTGAAGGAAGAATGTCACTTGGGGGTGGGCTTTGAGGTTTCAAAAGCCCATGCCAAGGGCAGTATCTCTCTTTCAGCGTGCGGATCAGAATATAATCAGATCTCAGCCATTGCTCCAGCACCATGCTTCCTGCAACTGTAAGCAAGCGAGTTATTTTGGTTATAGTGTCTCTTCAAAGTAATATAACAGTGATTAGGATACACTCTTTTTGAGAAGTTTTACCTTGTAGCATAGTAAGGCAGGCCTGAAAGTCACGATCCTTTTGCCTCACCCTGCCAAGTGCTGGAATATGAGGCTTAATTTGTTTTCTTTTCTGATCTCTGTATTCTTCAAATAGAGTTAAACTACCTCCAAATAGGCAATGTCCTCAAAGGACTTACTTAGAGTTAGAATTTCTATATTATTTATTGTGTGCCCCATGGTAGAAAAATGAAATTTTAGGGGTATTGAGGGCTTTAATGTTCGTTTTCTTTTTTATCCATGAGGTTGACATTAAGCTCCATAATTCTGGAGTTTTCCTTTTGACCATTTTTTAATTTGGTAGGACCTAGCTATTAATGTAGATAATGTTACTTTTAAGTTTAATTTTTAGTATAATTGGTTGATGAACTGGTCCAGGCTACATGAATGAAAATAAAGAACATTTGGCTTTTCTACTCTCACACCCCACCTTCTTCTAACCTTTGCTCACAAAGGCATTAACGTTCAACTTTTTCAGAAGTTTTATTTCCTACTTGTCTTTGTATTTTTAAGTAACTCATGTATTCACACTTAAAACAATAGGCTTTCCTATAGGCCACCACACCTACCCAGCCTTTACGTACAAAACCTCTTTAGTAAAACATTCCTTTACTTTGAATCGGGTTTTAAAATTCTCAACTTAGATGTACAACCATTATGTCATTCCCTTATAAAAGAAGGACATTGAGAGAAAGGTAACACCACTTGCTAAGGAAGAATAGTCTGTTACACTTGTAACAGCATAGATAGATAGATAGATAGATAGATAGATAGATAGATAGATAGATAGATAGATAGATATAGATAGGTATAGATAGATATAGTTAGATAGGTATATATATATAGTATATATATATATATAGTATAGATAGGTATAGTTATAGATAGATAGAGTAGGTAGGTAGGTAGGTAGATAGATAGATAGATAGATAGATAGATAGATATAGATTCAGAGAGGGAGGGGAAGAGGAGATCGAGAGAGAGAGAGAAAGAGATAGACTACCATCAGCCAGCTTTCCCACTCTTTGGACATCACTGGATGCTTTATATTCTATTGGATTTTGATATCGACTATCTATTGTTATCATGGATTCTATAGATTAAGACCTCAAGTCTATAATAATGCCTCCACTTCTTATGTTATTTGCAATTCCTGGACCTCTGGTACTTAAGGCCAATGTCAGTACAGAAATCAGAGGGCCTCATATTCTGTCTTTTAGATTAACTAATTTTTTTATAATGGTTCATAGAAGTCAAAGAAACAGTGCTAGTGGGATATCATAAAAGATATAAATGAGGCCAGGCAGTGGTGGCAGGTGACTTTAATCTCAGCACTTGGGAGGCAGAGGCAGAGGCAGGTGGATCTCTGTGAGTTTGAGGCCAGTTTGATCTACAGAGCAAGTTCTAGGACAGACAAGGCTGTACCGAAAGACCCTGTCTTGACAAAAACAAAAACAAAACATAAAACAAAACAAGATGTAAATGAACAGCAAGATTTAGAGGTATGTAAAGCAAGGTCTAGAAGGCTCTCAAACAATTTAACCAAGAAGGTACTAGGTATTTAAATATAGGAGCCTATGAAAGCCATTCTTATTTACACTACAACACTTTTATTTTTATCTTTTGTTCTTTGTGACCTTCACACATCATTTTTATACTCACTGTTTTATTCTTCATAGTGTGAATGTGTGTATTCATAGTTATAACTTCATTACCTAAATAGTCACTATACTGACTGGGAGGTTTCTTATTTTTTTCTTAAGCTTAAATTAATTAATAACAATCAAGTATTACTGAAAGGAACCCACATGTATATTTGAGCCCCAAACCATAAATTGTACAAGAATCTGGGTGAGGGCACATATATGCAGTATGTGCACTGTCCTATATTAGCGCTTTTTCCTTAATTATTTTTTTGATGATTTTGTTTTTTAAAACATTGTTCCCAGACCTTAAGAGCTGTGTAGCCAGTTTTTAAAAGCCCAGACATTGATAGTTTGATAGTGATAAACTACTTATTCTTTTTCCCCCTCCTCACTAAGAATCACATTCTTTTGCAAGCTCAAGCCTTCCCCCACAGCATTTGCCTCTACAGAAAAATGATGAGATTCAACTCAAATAGAGATAGTATGGGGTATATTAGTATAGGAAGAGATTCTAAATAAAATGAAATGAATGCATGTGACATGCTTTCGACATTCTTACTATAGTTCCTTTTTCTACCTGTAACAATTGCATTACTCAAAAAGAACCTACAGTTTTGGTCATTTAATAATAATAGAACATTGTGGTCATATTTTAAACAACCAGAATAGTTAACACAACATAATACTTTAAGACAAATTACATATGGACTATTTTTCCCTTATAGTTGAAATTTAAATGGGTTGTTCTGTGCATTTTGTGGTTTTCTGTTTAAGGGATTTAATAAGAACAATGTGTGTATTTGGTTTATTGCAATTAAAATATAGTCAGCAGTTGACTTCCATTTATCATCTTGACATTAACATCATTCATAAACTCAATTTAATTATCAAGGTCATATAGTTGCTTAAGCAGTGCTTGACCCAAGGTGGGAGTTATGGAACTTAATCTTTCTAATACATGTCTAAGAAGTGAAAGACAAGCGTGTGATTTTCTCTGCCTTCTGTTGACAGCATGTGTGATCAGGGGCCATATACAACAACTAAAGTGAAGATGTAGATAGGAATTGCTTCAAATCCCCGCTGTCTTAAAATATATAGATGATAGGAAACTCAAGTGAGCTCTGCTGTTCAGGGCAATGTTTCTTTCTTTATATGTGAGATTTTTTTTTCTTTCTCTCTTTCTTTCTTTCTTTCTTTCTTTCTTTCTTTCTTTCTTTCTTTCTTTCTTTCTTTCTTTCTTTCTTTCTTTCTTTTTTAGTACCAAAACAAGTTCTCTCTTCCCATAACTTAATACTTATTAGAGAACTCGTTTGTCCTTGTGGTACAGCAGAGTTAGAACTACTGCTGAGACTGACAGTCAAGCTGCAGAGAGACTCTCCGAATGTTAGACTAAAGGAAATTTCCAGAAGGAAGTAAACTATGCTCTCTCCCCTCACCCCATTTTCTCTCTCTCTTATCACTCCCCATTCCTTCTCTTATGAAGGGTAATGGTGAGCATAGGAACTTGCTGACTAGATACCAGTATTCACATAATATGGAAGTTAAGCCTATGTGTTTGAGAAGTAAATTAACATGGTTTTGTAAGGTTCAAAGTTGCATTATAAACTTGTTTTAACAAATAGTATGAGTCTAATGTAGAAATGTATTTTTGACTTGGTGAGTTTATATCTTAAGCATATTGGCTTATCATTGATATCTATTTTATTCTTTAAGTTGCATGGAGTTTTGTTTAAATGCACTGGGTCCATTGATATGTATGAATTAGCATGTAATATGCTACCCTAAGGTTTCATAGTTTGTCAGGGCAAATGAAAATTTACAGGCAAAACATTTTGACAAAATTTAGGTGTTCTGGTAACAGGATACTTTCTGACATTTCAATAGAATAGGAAGTAGACAGTAATGAAGAGAAAAATTAAATTAATTACCTGAATGCAGTTGACTTTTCTTATTGTGCTGTAAGAATAAAGGACAGGGGCTGCAGAGATAGCTCAACAATTAAGAGCACATACTGCTCTTTCCAAGACCCAGACTTCAGTTCCTAACACCCAGGTCAATTGGCTCACAATTTCCTGTAATTCCAGCTCCAGAGAATCTGAAATATTCTTTCAGCCATAAAGGGCATCCTTTCTTCCCCTCTCCCATACATGTAATTTAATAAAGAAATAAAATAACATCCTGAAACAAATAAAACATAGTTCAGTTAGTAAACTACATGCATGTAGATCTGAGTTTGAGTTCCAAGCACTTACACAAAAGCCATGCATGGCTGCATGTATGTGTAATTCCAGCACTTGGGGACATGTGGAGCAGCACATGCAGCTCCCTGAAGCTTATTGGCCACTTTACATAGTGAATCAAGGAGCTCTAAGTTTAGTAATACACTTGGTCTCAAAGAGTGAGTGAGTACCAGTGAGATAGTTTAGTGGATAAAGTTGCACCCTGACAATCTTGAGTTCCATCCTTGGGACCTCTGTGGTGAGGGAAAGGACCGACTGCCACAGGTTGTCCTCTGACGTCTACATGTTCATTGTGGTGTGCATGGAGAGATAAATGTAATCTAAAAAAGAAAGTGGGGGAATGATAGAGGGAGATAACTTTTGGCCTTTACACATGTGCACCTGCATATATGAGCACATACATTAACATAAATACAATAAAAGAGACTGAAATGCTGGTACCTATGGTAGGTTGTAAGCAGATAGCATCAATACAGTAATTAAAAATGATTAGGTCATTTATTTTCAATATCTTGTAGACTGTTCCTAAGCAGCATGTTATCATTATTGCCATTGCTAAGAGTCATCTGTAGGACTGAGACTATAGCTTAGTGATAAAGCACTTGCCTAACATGCAGTCTTCAACATGTGGAGGAAAATTGCCTGTACAATACTACCAAAGGTAGAACATATTTTTAAAGCTGTGTGAAAATGGTTTTAATTTCTATTGGGGAACATTGCTTCTAAGAATGCATCTTGTAAATTGGCCTGCTAAATGTATTAGGAATGTGGATTAAAACTATTTTGAAAATTTGGGTTAAAAGAAATATACTTCTTTGTATATTTAAAGCAGTGAATGCTTTAAGGTAACTTAAGGAGCATTGTTCTGTTTTAAAGATGTTCAATATTGTTTACTTATATAATAAGTGATCACACTAATCTGAGACTTCATAAAGTATTTCTTGTTCTCTGAGATTAGGACCCAAAGCATGGCCATTGGATTTCAGAGTTTATAGAATATACCATTTTCTAAGCCAGGTGAGCTCTGGTATGAAAATAAAAACATACATAAGTGAAAATATAGATCTATGTTTCCTTAACAGTTTATGACAATTCTTTATTTGGATTGTATTTCTTTACTAGCATATTAAAATTCTTAGTCTAAATAGATAAATTTCCCTAAACTATTTTTTCTTTTTTCCTTTTTGTTTTTTAAGTGCACAAAGAATAGATGAAAAGGTACTGAGAATGTTGTTCTTTTGCTGCAGCTATTGCCTAGGAAACACAAACACGAGACTCAGCGCCCAAGTGGAGTTTATTGAGAAAGGGGAGAGAAAGGGGGTTAGCTGGTGGCCAACCGAAAGGAGGGGGGGTTGGGAGTGAAGAGGGTCAAAGAAAGAGAGAAGGGTCCCTAGAGAGGGGGGCGCTTGGAGCGCTTGCTTTAAAAATTTAAAAGGGGGGCTTGCGCTTGCATAACTGAGTCCCCTGCACAGGCTGGTAAAGCTTGAGCAGCGAGGTAAAGGCTGACTTAGGGATGACATGGCCATGAGGTCCCGCCCATCGTCAGGGGCGGGGTCAGGAGACTGCTGATTCCCAACACTGAGATTGATTGAATTGGTGGGTTTCTATTGCCTGTCTCTATAAAATTTCTGCCAAGCTTTCTGTGAAAGGCAGTAAGTTACAATGGATCTTGTTGGTTACATCCCATTCTAATTATAATTTTGAAATAAAGCCAGGCTACATATAAATCTTAATTTGATTTTAATGCATCTTTTGTGAGTTTTAAGAAAATTTATGAAAGTGTTTCCTACAACTTTTTTTTTTTTTTGACATCATTGTGTGGGTCTTAGACTTGTCCTTTTCTCTTTCCACTCCCAATCCCACTTCCAATCATATCACCTTACTAACTCTGTGATTTTCTTTTTCACACTTCCCTAAGTATGAGGGGAAGAAGTGACATTTCATTAGGCAGTGTCTGTGCCTAATGAAAGTTGCAGCTTCATCTTCATCATGTGAGATGTCATGGTAATCATTTTGTCTCATTACAAGGAAGGGCTAACACAAGAAAGCACTGATTTCTTGTCAGGTAGTTAAATATGTGAAGGAGACCAGAGTTTGGAGCTTAGATTTACAGGTAGACCAAATAACCAGTATTGTAAATGTTATTTTGAGATTATTTGGGGGAAAAAAAACATGGATTGCATGGAATCTTTAAATATGAGTTTCCCTTTCTAGGTTTTATTCCCTTTTTGAAAACTGTGTTGGACTCTCTCTTTAAAGTAGAATCATAATTACATAATTTACTTTCTGAGCATTTATTCATTTGTATTTCTATTCATTGTTCTGTTTTCTTACCTCTTTTGTGCCATTTTTCTCAAGAGAGTTACCAGTCCTGATTCCTGTTTCAAAATATAAGTCACATCAGCTATCTTACTCTTTTCACTTTGAGCAGTCTAGTGAAGATTGTAGTTATTTCTAGACTAGCCTATTATATTAATCTCCATTTGCCAAAACTTCCGGTCTTTATTCACTCACTTGGTTTTATAACATATGGCCGGTTTTCTTAGAATTCTTCATTGGCTTCCTATTGACATATGGGAGTATGTCTCTAGCTTTTGATCTGTGACACCCTAGATTTTCAGGACCTCCTTTTAAAGTTAAAGTTTTCATAAGACTGAAAGGTGGTTCCCTTCCCTGGGAAAATGTGAGCAACACCTACCCATCCATATCAAGCTGAAACAACAACCCAAAGTATAGTTCCATCAGAGTTCTGCCTAGGGAACCAATGAGTTTAGGACTACTGATAGAGCATGGATAAGGGACTACTTACAGGAATGTGTAGGACCCCAAAGCAGCTGCACTCAAAGGTAAAAGTCTTAACTAGTATGGATCATAACTTCTCCATACCTGCATAAATGGGGTTTCCCCTTCTGGTAATCCTTTCTTTTCTCTATACTCCTAACACTTCCTAAGACCAGAAAGCTACATGTAATTAGAACAGAATTGCATAGATAGCCAGGAGACACTTGGGGGAGTCACCAGAATCTCAGGTGTGGTTTCAGTGACCTTCCCCAGCAACTCCTTCTAAGAGGAAACATCAGTAGTCAGCAAGCCCAATCTCAGGGGTCTCTTGAAAATGGTCACTACTATTCTGATTAAGAGGACGTCTGGTATGTTAAGAGGATAGCATTCTTTAACAGATCATTGTCATTCCATGTATGCTATATGACAGACATTTTACAGAAAAGGAAAGACATGAGGCTGTTATTTCAGGGGAAACAATCAACAGTATTTATTGCTAGAGAAAAATTCATGACCAAAACAAAACAATTACAGTTTGGGTCATTTCCATCTGCTGCCTTGAGCTTAATAGCTTCCCAAAATTCAAAGAACTTCTGATTAGTGCAAAACAATTGTGAAGATTGATGAATGTAGGTTATTTTTATAATGTATAAATGTCATGGTTTGGAAGATGGGCAATTAAAGCCAACCAGTATTTTCTAAATGATCAACACTTGATGTTTATAAACTCATACATATGGGGTAAAAAGAGCTACTCAAAAGAAAATATAGACCAGTGATTTTTAAAGTGTTTATATGAAAAGTTTGTTGCTGTCATTTCAGATTCCACATTGTACTGATTCCTGCTTAGTTTTGCAAAATTTTTTCCCCTTCTAAAATTTTATTTATTATTACTTTTATTATTTTTTTTAGACCAGGCTGTCTTCAAACTCACAGAGATCTGCCTGCCTCTGCCTCCCAAGTGCTGGCATTATTATTTGGAAATATTATTAAAATACTATTGCTATTTTAACCTTCATATCTAAGTCCTGGTTTTCTGTTATATATCAACCAAAATAACTACAGCAACCAGTAGGGTATAGAAAAACAAAAAAGAACTGGACTGTCTTGTATTCAGCCAGTCTTTGAGGACATTTGAAAAATGTAAAAATAGTGTCATTCTTTTAGATTTTTATTAAAAATAGTTATGTTTCATTAAAATGTATTTCAATATTGATATGTGGTAAATTTTAGTTTCTAATATAATACATGTTGACATAACCCATTAGGTATATCTTTAGTAGATTTTCAGTCTCAAGGGATCTTGACATAAAAAATTGATAATTTTAAGTCTTACAATACTTTCTGTAGAAGTTTACTTTGGATTATTTTTAATGTTTCTAAAATTATTTAATTTTTGTAATGAGGCCAGCATGTCATGTCCTTAGTATTCTCAAAGGAATGGGATGCAGCAAATCTAAAATTGTTCCTAATTTTGCTATTAAGAATATTCTTTGTAAGTCTGTTATGCTTTTCCCTAGTGAATTTTAAGTACTAAAAATAATTGGAAGTCAGAATTAGAAGTAAGTCACTAGAGTAAAATGAAGATTGGTAGAACTGTTAAGGTGAAATAGGGCAAAAACCTGAACTTGTTCTGTTCTTGTAATTTTCGATATGCAGGCCTTTCTATTAATCTTTCAGTTAGCCAAAGGAATGAGGACGGAATGAAAAAATTTATAGGCTTTTAAAAAATGTTGGGGATTTGTTGTTGCTGTTTGGTTTTGTTAAAGTATTTCTTCTCTTAGTCCATAATACTAAGCAGAACAAAATAATTATTTCTCTGTGTTTCATATAATTCATAAAACTATTATTGATCACACACACACACACACACACACACACACACACACACACACACACACACACACACCTGATGCAAATAGTTATGAAAATAGACAATACTGGCCTCTGGGATAGCTCATCAATCTCTCAGTTTAGACAAAATTTTTAAAATGCTTCCTATTTCATCCTACATTTAGCAATGAATTTAAGTGATTCTAGGTATCAATATGCTTTTGTGTTTCTTATTTCACATACCATGAAGAAACTAGAATAAAGTTCAGGCTACACAAATGGAAAATGTTGGGAGGCTTAAGAAAATACCTAATGGAAAATGTTGGGAGGCTTAAGAAAATACCTTAATTTTGTTTTCTTAAGGTTAATGGTAATATAGATTTATATGTTAGCAGGGAACATGGACTGTGTCATAAATAATGTCTAAAATTCTAATTTTGAAAGGGTAGGGTTTATCAATAGCATTGTGCTTTAGTATCAGTCATACAGTTTAGGTTGTATATGCCTAACTTGTGTAATATAGTTTGTCATTTGAATAAAACTTGTCCAGGTCACTGTTTATCTCTTGTTTTAAGTTGTCTTAATATTTGACTCTTGAATTAAGCTTACACTGTGATAAAATTATCTCATTTGTCTAAAGCATATGACTCTTGTCACTTTTGACATAACTTTAAACTATAAACAAGAATATTATGTACATGTCCAAAGGATTAAGAATGTATTTAAATCTTTTACAATAATTTTGAAGAAAAATTGGAGTAATTTAAATTCAGTTCTAACATTAAATAAAGATGCTTAGACTAACAAAGGAAAAGCTATAGGTATGGAGTGGAGATTCTGTAAATGCAATATGTAACTACTATGTACTTTACAGAACAGATAGAAACAGGATGCTGAGGCAATAAATTTCTATGAATCAGTACTATGTTTAGCTAAACTCTTAGTATTATGGGTTCTTAGATTTTGAATTGTTTTTGGAGGAATTGGTGAGTTCCCTAAAATAAAACATAGTTAAATAGACTTGTAGAGACTAAGAATTTAAGCAGAGGAGGAGGAGGAGGAGGAGGAGGAGGAGGAGGAGGAGGAGGAGGAGGAGGAGGAGGAGGAGGAGGAGGAGGAGGAGGAGGAGGAGGAGGAGGAAAAAAAAAGGGGAGGAGGAGGAGGAGGAGGGAGGAGGAGGAGGAGGAGGAGGAGGAGGAGGAGGAGGAGGAGGAGAGGAGGAGGAGGAGGAGGAGGAGGAGGAGGAGGGAAGAAGAAGAAGAAGAAGAAAAAAAAACCACATGGGATTTGAGAGGAGAGGAATATACTTAAGAGCTTTGATCACTGAGTTGTAGCTTTCTACACATATCTTCCTTAAGTTTGCTATTTGGGTAATTATAACTTGAGGCAATTGGAAATAATTGCATTTATTGAAGTCATTGCCATTCATACATGCTATTTAGTATTTACAACAGCCTTGCCCTTGTAGGTATTTGTTTTCTATTGTCTTCAGTTTGGTTTGCTTCTGTAGCATATCTTAGTAGTAATAAATAAGGCACTTGAGGCAGTTCTTGTGCATGCATAAGGAATTAGTCTTTTGTGGCTAAACAAGTTTTAATGTCTGTAAGGAACTATCATATAAGCTTTATTTAATCATCTAATGTGTAGTTATTATTAAGGTATGATCCACATTTCACAATATAAATGAATCAAGCGTTCATATTAAAGCATTTTAAATGAGCAAAGGGTAATAGTGATCAATTGGGACTTGGGGATTATTAACATTTTGCTTTAATGTTAGGCACCGTCACCTTTTAAGATGCATGGCAGTAATACATCTTTAGATCTTTCATTGATGAAATCATTTTGTACATTTTAAGATCTTACTGGCCTCTAGTGGTAATGTGATGCTATAGTTTAAGTAGCTCCAATTCTTAAGAATATAAATCCATTTTGTATAAGTCTGCTCTTAACCCTGCTCGCTCGATTTTTTTTTTTTCCTTTTTATTTTTTGTTTTTCTAGACAGGGTTTCTTTGTAGCTCTGACCATCCTGGAACTCTCTCTGTAGACCATATTGACTTCAAACTCACAGAGCTCTGCCTGTCTCTACCTCCTGAATACTAGTATTAAGGCATGCACCACCACTGCCTGGCTGCTCACTCAATTCTTGATTAATTTTCAAAATGTACATTAACATCCTCCTTGTCCAAAGACTAGACATTTTTTTTCCTTCTTCTTTTCTCTGTGTTATCCCCACTTCATTTTGAGTAGTATTGGTTTAGCTTTGAAGCAGCCTCCTATTGTTTTAAGTCTAAATACTATGTTGATAACTGTATCGAGTTTGTGCTAAGTTTTCTTCTGGAATGTTTGAGCTTCTCTGAAGATTGTAGGGTCAGGTTTTCCTTACTCCATATTAATAGTTTGAGATTCATGTTTAGAATCACTTCTGTTGATTTGCCTTTAAAGAGTCTTGTATTTCAAATACCCATATCCCAGGCATGAGAATGGTTTGTTAATTTGTTTTTCTCTTTTGCTATATAGATGTGAAAGGACCACCCACCCATCGTCTGTCTTGTGGTCAGTCACCCTACACTGAGACAACATCATGGGAAAGGAAATACTGCATCCTCACAGACAGCCAGTTGGTGTTGCTCAACAAGGAGAAGGAGGTAAGATGCAAAGCTATTCTTCATTTTTAAGCACATTTCTGAAATTATGTGTGTACTTCTTATTTATATTTTGATAAAGTTGCATTATATAAATACAGCCTCTAGCAACTATCAACTACAATATAAATGGGTGCTTTTGTCATAATTACGTTGCTTCAGTGAAATAGCAAGTTCCCCAAGATAGGGCTGGATTTTGAATAAGAAAACAATGAAAATCATACTGAGTTGATAAATATGGAATGGGAAAGTTTAAGTTGTGGAAACCTGGTCTTGCAAATGGTCTACAGGGACTAAATTATATCAGTTTACTCCTGCCCTGAGTAGTTTTATGTCATCTTGATACAAGGTAGAGTCATTTTGGAAGAAGGGTCCTCAATGGAGAAAATGCCATCACTAGATTGACCTGTGGGCAACCTGTGGTACATTCTCTTGATTGATGTGGGAGGGTTTCACTCACTGTGAATTGTGCCAACCCTGGATGGGTGGTCCTAAGAAAGCAGGCTGAACAAGTCACGAGGAGCAAGCCAGTAAGCAGCTGTCCTCTCTGGTTTCTGCATCAGCCTCCAGGTTCCTGCTGTGTTTGAGTTCCTACCCTGACATCCCTCAGTGATGGACTGTAATGTGAAACTGTAAGCTGAAATAAAGCTTTTTCTCTCCATGCCAATTATGGTAACTGTGTTTCATCATAGCAGTAGAAACCCTAAGTAAGATAAAGCCCAATGAAAGTAGACTTCGAACTCAGCAGATCTATGGAGAGATTTTGATAAATGGACAATTTAAAGAACTGTGGGAAGAATAAGGACCTCATTGAAGGGTAGAGAAGTACCCATGAGCTAGCAACAGCAGAAAGCAGCTATAACTCTTAGTCCTTGGGACAGTAGATGAAAGCAGCATTTCTTTAAGTCAGTGAATCATAATTGCATGAAAGACAAAAGAACACAGCCTGTCCCAAGTACTAATGGGCATCCAGAAAGAAATAAAAGAGAATAAATACCCACGTTCTTTTTTTTCTTCTTCTGTCTTTTCTTTTTTTCTTTTGACCACTGGGACATAGATAGGGAGGTGGGAGGGAAGTTCTTTTGAAGTTACTAATTTTGTTTACTACTTAATTCTTCAAACAGTCTCAATATACCAATCCTTTTATCCAAATCCACTTTCATCGCATAAAAAATGACTATGGTCTTGGTAAAGAAGAGACAAAATGGCAGATAAAGAGAAGAAAATAGCAATAAAACATTAATTATATTGATATCTATGTAAAGGGCTAAAAAGATGTGGTGGGTAGAATGCCCATTCAGTAAGGTGTTCTTCCCAATATGTACGTTCAGAAGATGGGACAGGAAGCATTTCTTGATTCTTATATTCTCCTGGGTATCTGGGTTTCCTTTATCCCCTATAGCAGTGTCATAGGTCCTTTCCTCTTTGTGTGAGTGCAGACACATTTATGTATGAGAAGTTGAGAATAAATACTGGGAATAGAACCCAGGAAATCCTGCATACTAGTCAAGTACTTTACCAATGAGCTATATCCTCAGCTCAAATATATATATATATATTGGTTTTTCAAGACAGGGTTTCTCTGTGTAGCTTTGTAGACCAGGCTGTCCTCAAACTCACAGAGATCTGCCTGCCTCTGCCTCCCAAGTGCTGGGATTAAAGGTGTGTGCTACCACTGCCTGACCTATGATCTAAGGTAGCTATTATAAATAGTTTTAGATGTCTGAGAACCCTCATTTGTTATGAGCAGTTTTCCCACCAGCCTGGTCCCACAGCCCTACCTGCCCCAAATAACACACAGATAATCTGTATTAGATATAAAGTTGTTGGCCTGCTACTAGCATTTCTTATTGGCTAGCTTTGTCTTAAATATTAACCCATTTCTATCAACCTTCGTATTTCCATGTGGTCTTATCTTACCGGAGAGAGGGTCTGGAGTTCTGCTCTCTTGGTCCTACATTTTGAACCTCCTCCTACCTTTTCTGGAATCCTCCTTGTCTCCTAGTCCCACCTATCTTGTTTTCCTATTGGCCAATAATGCTTTATTCATTAACCAATACAAGAAACATATTTACAGAATGACATCTCCTGTCATCTATCTCAGTTTTAGGGATTTACATGTATATATATATATAACATAGTTATATTGTTTAGGTATTTGTCCCTGCTTTACTCAGGGAAGTTTCAGTTTTATAGCTAGGTTCCTTAGTATTACAGATTATCTTCATCCATGTTTCCTATAGTCAGATTAGTCAGACATAGTTGCTTAATCTTCAAACACTTCATAGACCTGCAGAGAATGGCATTTAAATGTTTTAATATTAGTACTCTGTTAACACGAGACACTATTGCTCCTGACAACACCAAACATTTTCCAAAAAATATGTTGGACACTGTCGTCACTCCTTCTGGAGTCTATCCTCGCTTCATGTAATGGCCTCTTGGGCAAATAACTGCCCCTATCTCCATCACTGATTTGGACATGCTGTCCTATGTGCTTGTAGGAGACAAACATAGAAGACTGCTGAACCTTGTCAAGTCAGGATAAGACAGCCTTTCTACCTCCCTGCTTTTGTTATGGTCTGTCAGGTCCTCTAGGCCTTAGCCGTAGTATCAACATTGCTGTGAGACTTTGGGTGACTGTTCAGGTAGCCTGCTGTTTCTGTCCTTGCTGCACCATTTGGAAGTTGCCCATCCGCACTTCCTGCCTACGCTAGAATTGTTATCTTCCTTCTCAGGTCTTTGATAATGTTGAAGATTAAACTATAACAACTATTATCCTCTTCCTAGTTAGCTATTTAGGTACTAGACTTAAGATTTCCAGCTTAGGACAACTCTATTGTAAACTCTGTTATGCCTTCACCCTAGGACTAGATGTAGGTCTTAAGTTTGTATGTTCTTGGTTTTTTTTTTTTTCCTTAGAGCACACTCGTTATTCACTGTTTTGTATATAGTTTTGTATCAAGCCTAAATCTTTTCTTTAGACTAAAAGGGGAATTGTAATCAGATATTCACTTTGTCTGCACCTGTGACACTGACCATGCCCACTGGAGATAGGAACAGAGGCGGATGTTACCTGGGGGAACTAGGTCTGGGGAAGCGCCCCTGGAGCACTCTCTTGCTTGCAGCACAGGGACAGAAGAGCATCCAGAGGCATCCTTGGGACCAGGAACCTGCTGGTGTTCATCTGTCTCTGTTGTAAGTTATTTCTTCCTGAATAAACATCTATTCAGCCTATTTGTTTTTCCTAATTCTTATTAAACCACAATAGTCATTTCCTACATTTAACTCTTGCTTTGGGTCTATATATCCCTACTTTCTGACCTTATCTTCCACTCATCTTTACCCACCTCTTGAAACAATTCATTACCTGCTGTAACTCAAGATAAAATTTGTTTCTTCTACCTTGTCCCTATATGGGGTCTCTTTACTTTTTGGTTCCATGAGAAAAATGAAGCTTTTCTGCAGATCCTGTCTCCTGTGAAATTCTGCCAAGTGGTAGCTGTTTTTCTTCCACAGCCTTCATCATGCCAAATTGCCTAGAATAGGTATCTTCTCTTTTTATGGCTGTTTCTTGCTATTCTTCCTCATTTTCTCCAAAATGAGCATAAACTTCCTGTTGTAGCAGTCATCTTCCAAGCCCAAGACCCTTCTCATATTGTCACACACATTTGTTGGTTTTAATATTCTGGGTCACTGTCATCTCAACAACTATTTCAAGTCAATTTATTGCCTGTAACATCAAAAATCCAAGGTATGTACTTGAATCTACAATGCCAGAGAAGATACTCCGATTCCAATGGGAGGACTGGGAATGGGGCAAGGAAAGATTAGATCAAAGAAAGCAAACACAGCAGAGCACACGGCAAACCCTGTAGCTGCATCTAGCATTTGGGGCTTATGGTAGCATCCTATGAACTTCAGTAAGTTTGGGTAGCTCTACACTACAGTACTGCTGCTGAAGGTGTATGTATTCTCTTGGTTGATTCAATCGGTACTTTCAGCTTTTCCTATTTTTCATCCCATGTCCCTATTATACCTAGTATTGTAATTCTCTATTGCTTCCTAGGCTTTACCTACAGAGATTTACAGACTTGTAAAGGGCCTTCTTAGATTCACTAATTTAACTTTGCCACTGATTCCCTGGCCTTAGGCTTTCTGAAGCATTGGTGTAAGTCTTTAGTGCCCATTATGTATGTCTACAAGGCAGCACTAAATGCATGATGCCTCTATGTCTTGCTGTCATAGAGCAAGACCCTGCTTTTTTGTTTTTTGTTTTTGTTTTTGTTTTTTCATAGTTGCCAATAGTCTCTAAGCATATAGTGGCTAAATTAAGGAAAACATTTTCCTAGGTCTACTTACTCTAACAGGGACTACTGTGGGCTCCACTTTAATTATATTCAGTGGTCTAACAACCCTGGCTTTATCTGCATCTATTTTGTTCAAAACTTTAACTGTGTCCATCTTCCTTTCCTTGTTAAATTGAACATTTCACAAACCTTTCTGTCCCTTTTTTCCCCTCTCAAAATTCTCACTCTGATCCTGAATAAAAGTCAGTGACCAAAAACCATGCCCCAGCTTTATTGACCAAATGCACTACTATCCTATGAGTTTTAGTACTCAGCCTCACTCAAGTTTTCAGGCCACAAGCAGAGTAGTGTCAGGTTCTTTGCCAGAGTGGTCTCTTGTCCAGTTCCTGAAACCATGTGAGAATAGTCTTTATCTTCCATATTTTTGTTGGCATTTTGGTCTTCTACATTCCCATCAGAATCCCGTTAGTTTCTACTTAATTTTCTTGTTTTTCTCTAGCCCACATCTCTAAACTCTTCCACATTC
The DNA here is from genome assembly GCA_030556225.1 of Cricetiscus sungorus. NCBI lineage: Eukaryota > Metazoa > Chordata > Mammalia > Rodentia > Cricetidae > Cricetiscus > Cricetiscus sungorus. Next base: position 33,481,938 of record JANBXA010000730.1, read on the forward strand.
CTCTTACAAATCAGCTCCAGAAACCATTGAGCCATATGACCAAATTTATCACAGCAACAACCCACTTCCTGGTACCAGTTTTCTATATTAGTTACTCTTCTCATCTGCCTCACAAAATTATCTAACAGAAGCAGCTTAAAGAAGGAAGCATATTTATTTTCATGGTTAGTTTCATGTCAGTGGGAGTATCTCCTATCCATGGTGATGGGTATAAGGTGCTTGCGTGAGGAGCTTTGTCAGGTCTGGAAACAAAAAGAGAGCCCTAGTCAAAACCAGGGCAAAGCTATAGTGGCTCCAGGGACTAGAGCCTGACAAGGGGGTTGAAAGGGAATGACCCCCCCCCCCCCACACACACACACCTATCTACACCTACCTATCTATGGCTGTATCTTAGAACATTTCCAAAGAAGTTAAACTACAGTTGTGGGGGGGCGGAGATGAAGGGGGTAGTTGGCAGATTGGGGGAGATGAATTCACCCTGAATGCAGGCTGCCTTCCTGTGGCTGAGTTCCTGGACAAAGTGCAGGGAGTCATCATCCATTTTTCTTTGATTCCTGACTGTGGGCATAAACTTGCAGCCACCCCATGCTCCTACCAACATGCCATGCTTTCTTTGTTACATGGACAACACTCCTTTAATCTGCAAGCCAAGACAAACTCCTCTTCTTGGTAGGGATTTTGGTCACAGGAACAAGGAAAGCAACTTCATTTTTTTCTTTCTTACCTTTTTCATCACTGTGCTAGTATTTTCTTGTACTTAAAACAGAATATTTAAAACAACTCAAATTGTATTCTTAGCCTTTCATTTGTACCCCATTTCTTATATCTTTTTAGCAAAAAATATTAGAACTTCTAAGCTCATTGTCTCTATTCCTTCCTTTCTTTTGTCCTCATTTTCCTCCTCTTCCCTCTTTTTTTTTCTTTTGAGACAGTGTTTTGCCTTGTAATCTAGACTGGCTGGCTGAAGTTGCCACAACTCAAGCTGTCTTCAACGCATGGCGTTGTATCAGCTTTCTGAGTGCTGGGAATATAGATTTGTGCTGCCACCCCACCCCGTACATGTGCTCTAGGCAGACTTACTCATCCAGTTCTCCCAAAGTTGCTCTCGCTGAGCTCAACAGCATCTCCACGCTGTTAATATCAGGGGTTAGTGCTCAGTTTTTACTTTAGTTACTGTTAATGACATTTCTTCTCTAAAAGTCATTTTCTTCACTTGGCTGCACTTTTATTTTTCTTTCTTTCCTCTTACCCCTTGTAGTTTCTTCTGAGTCTTCTTTATAAATTTATTTTCTCTATGTGGGAGCACCACACAGTTTAGTCTTGGACCTCTCTCCCCTTTTCTTTAGGATTTTATCCAATCTTATGACTTCAGATGTCCCACACACCTCTCTTCTCTAGACTCATGTCTGTTTGCCCCCCTTATATATATAATAGCCTTCTCCATTGTGGCTCACTCTGAGGCCTGATTTTCATTTCTAAATCTTGAAGAGGTAATTTCCTTCTCCATTGAAAGTGATTCACTCCTTCAATTCCTCACCTTACTACAATTCCAAACAAACTGATTTTATCATTTTTTTTAAGCACTTCAGACATGTTTTTGCCTCAAGATCCTAGACTTTGTTGTTGTTGTTGTTCTTCAAGCATTCTTTCCTCAGATACCATTGCTTACTTTTTCTCCTACAATTCTTTGCTTACATATTACTTACTTGGTAAGGCCAGCTCTCAACAATGTCTTTTCAGTCATAATCCCTCCCCTTTTCCATTCAGATTTTATTTTAATTTTTAAAATTTAATATGTTGTTTACATACTTAGAGTTTACACTGTGGCATTTCAGTAAAATGTATAGTGGTCAGATTAGGGTAATTAGTCTGTCATCCCAAACATCTTTTCATTTAAAATTCTAATATTTTTTTTAAATATTCAACTTGTTGTCAGTCATAGTTATCCCACTATGCTATAGAAAATTTAAGTTGCTGAGTGTGGTGATGCACACCTTTAATCCCAGCACCCAGGAGGCAGAAGCAGGCCATCCTGGTCTACAAAGCAAGTTCCAGGATGGCCAGGACTGTTACACAAAGAAACTGTCTCAAAAAACCAAAATAATAATAATAATAATAATAATAATAATAATAATAATAATAATAATGATAATGATATAGGAAGAAAAAAATAAGAAAATTAAAGTTATTTTTCTACCAGCTGCATCTTGTATAATAACTAACTTTTTTTCTTCTCATTTCTTTCCCCTACCTTCATTCTTCTAAGCTTCAAGTAACCATTATTCTCTTCTCTGGTTAAATGAGATCAATTTTTAGGTTCCATATATAAGTGAGAATATTAGAGCTTTTAAACCAATTTGCAAAAGGAAAGTAATAGCCAGGAAAATCCAACTAATCAAGAACCCTGAAGGCCATGGTAGAGAATTCGGTCTTTCTTTTTTAAATTTTCCAGATCATGGAACATGTTTATTAGGTTAATGATATTGTCAGATTTGCCTCTTAAACAATGGAGCAGTGAGTAAAAGAGAATGGAAACAAGTAGTTGAGCTAGAAAGAAGAACACTTTATTGAGCAAGGTGAGCAAGAATTATGCGTTTGTTTAAAGTAGAATTTAATGCCCTGACACAGGCAATTTTGTTCTACCATTATCAAGTCAGAAATGTCTAATTAAGTCTTTTATAAAAGAAAAATATGAAACCATTGTTGTACCTGTTATTCAAAAAAGTTTTATATTCTGTTAATTAGAGGAAATGATAGGAAATTCATTTTTCTATGGAAAGATTATGATAATAATACTTTCTACCTTTTATTCACACTGAAGGATAACGTGGAACTTCTGTTGAATAACTGACAATTTTTTGAAGAGTTTAATGACTTCTCTGCTAAAATTATCTTAAAAGGCTGTTTTAAAATTCTAATCAGCTTATCTTGGAAGTGTTTATTTCTGTGTTTAAAGATCAATCAAGAGGGCCCTGTATGATTTAGACAGAATCCTTAGCCAGGCTCTAGTGGAGTATGGGAAAGTTGTAATAGACTAGTCACCACTCAAAATAAATTGAGCATGTGGGTTTTCTGTTTCTATTTTGTTTTGTTCTGTTTTGTTTGTTTGTTTTTGTTTTTTCCTCTTTTGTCTCTGTGTGTTTCTTGTTAGATTGGGTAAAATCTGTTTGAGGGATGTACCAAATTAGTAGTTTGGGGATTTAGCAGAAGGGTAGATGTTATGGCAGGTCCCGACCGTCCGTGTCCCGTCTCCCCCCCCCCCCGCCACCGGTCCTGCTGCCACGTGAGCCCCAAATAACACCCAGAGACTCTATATTTGATACAATCCTGTTGGCCAGTTACCATTATTGTTTATGGGCTAGCTCTGTCTTAATGATTAACCCATCTCTACTTATCTAATTATTTCCACGTGGCTCATCTTATCCGGAGCTGTGGCTGGCGTCTTCCTTCCTCCAATGTTCTACATCTTGACTCCTCCTTCTACTTCCTCTTTCCTCCTCCTAGTCTCCTAGCCCTGCCTATCTAGTTTTCTATTGGCCACAGTGCTTTATTAACCAGTATGAGAAACATATATACAGAATAACATCTCCCATCATCTCCTCTTTTCTGTCTAAAATAAAAAGAAGGGTTTAAACCTTAACATAGTAAAATATATCACACAACAGTTATCAAATAAGAATTACAGTTAACAATATTTAGTTCATTAACATTTTGTAAGACTTAAAGAAAATATGGTCTATCCTATCTTTGTGAGTCTAAAGTTCTATATGTAACTTATATTTAATCCTAACTAAGGAAAACTATAACCATAACTATCTGTCTTCAACTCCTTCAAAGACTACAGAAGGATAATATATAAACTCTAGAAATGACAGAGAAAACTCATTGCCTGGTCAATCACCCGAAGTTCTTCTGTAACGTTCCATCTTCAGCCCATAGGCCATAGTGTGTCTGGCAGACTCTTCAGCAAAGCAGGAAACTTAAACTGTCCACCTGTAATGGCAGTTTGTCAGTCATTTTTCTCTGTGTCCTGTAGACTGTCTGGCTGTCTGGCAGCCTCTTCCATGAAGCAGGAATCCTGTAGCAATGTTCATCTTGCATCAGCAGTCATCTTTCTGTAGATCCTGCACGTCCAGTTTATTCAGCATATAGTCAGTCTAGACAAGAACAGTATCTTGTCCAAATGGCTACTCTTGCCATATTAGAAGCAAACTCCATAACACGTTTCTTCGATGTCCATCTTCCTTTCTGATGCAGGTGGTGTTACCAGGAGCAGTTGTGCCTCATTGTCAAGAAAAACCCTAAACCATTTTAAATGCCATATTATGTAGGTCTTTGAAAGGTTTGAAGAATGCCTATCCATCTCAAATACATCTCTATATATCTAGAAAACCTAACTAACTCCAAGCTTGACTATCATAGGTAACTCTCTAATCTGTACTAAGGTTAAACCCCTTCTTTTATTTTAGACAGAAAAGAGGAGATGATAGGAGATGTTATTCTATAAATATGTTTCTCATACTGGTTAATTAATAAAGCACCGTTGGGCCAATGAGAAAGCAAGATAGGCGGGGCTAGGAGACAAGGAGGAAAGAGGAAGTGGTAAGGAGGAGTCAAGATGTAGACCGGGGGAGGAAGGAAGATGCCGGCTGCGGCTCCCCGATATGATGACCACGTGGAAATACTTAGATAAGTAGAAATGGGTTAATAATTAAGGCAGAGCTAGCCCATTAACAATGATAGTCATTGGCCAACAGGATTGTATCAAATACAGAGTCTCTGCGTGTTATTTGGGGCCGGTGCACCAGATCGGTGGTGGGCTGACTGGCGGAAAACAGACATGCTACAGGTAGGTCTTGGCAAAATGTTAAAAGAAGTTTGCCAACAATATTACCTTGAAAAATAACCCATTGATTCAGATAATTTTTACATGCAAATAGATATTATGTATGTGTTATGAAATTTATTTTGTTGTATAGGTCCAAGGAGAAACCCAAAAGACTTGATATAAACCCTCTTTTAAGTATGCTTATGAGGCCTTTGAGGAACTCTGAGTTCCATCTTCCTTTCAAAAGAGAAGATCAAGTAAATTTCAGATGAAGGACTGGAGAGAAAGTGGTAGAGAAGACAATCATGTGGTTTTTTTTTTTTTTTTTTTTTAGGTGTAGCCAACATAAAAATACAAAGAAACCATAGTTTGTGAGTTTCTTTCAGCAACATTAACCTATCAGGGTAAACCTAGCTTCTTTTTTCTTAAAGCTAAGTATGCTCTCTGTGTTTTGGAGGTTTTTTTTTTAAGATTTATTTATTAATTTATTTTTTTATATATATGCATATTTTGTCTGCATGTATAACTGCACACCAGAAGAGACTATAGGATCCCATGGGACTACAGTTATATATTGTTGTGAGCTGATGTATAGATGCTGGGAATTGAACCTAGGCCCTCTGGAGGAGCAGCAAGGGTTCTTAAACACTTAAACCATCTCTTTGTTTCCCATTGTTTGGAATTTTAAATGTTGGATACTAGTTGTGTAGGCAGCAATGCAGTTATAATATAATTTCAAATTTTATTTTGCTTGAAGACATATTTGTCCTTAGATCCATTGATGAAAATAGCAGTTAGACTTTGTGCAAAACAGCTGAAAATGAATTGGTAAACCCTGGGGCTAGGTACCCATGACATATTTCATTTAGAATAATTTTCTAGTTATTTAACAAATGTAATGTTTGCCTGTTTGTGCATTTTCTGTGTTAGGAAGTAGATAAAAGCACAGCTCTGCTTTTCTGTGACAAACTTGGTAATAAAAATAAGACAAAACATTACACTGAAGAGATGACTGAGCAGCTAAGTATTTGTACACCGTGAAGATTTGTTGCTCTCATTCATTATATAAAGAGCTAAATAGCCAATAGCTAGGCAGAAAGAGGTTAAGTGGAACTTGTGGACAGGAAAAGAGCTCTCTGGGTGAAGGAGAGTGGAGTCACCAGGAAATGCAGAGAGAAGCAGGATGAACTTGCCATGCTGAAGAAAGGTACCGAGCCACATGGTAGAATGTAAATTAGAAGCATGGGTAATTTAAGTTGTAAGAGCTAGTCATTAACAAGCCTAAGCTATTGGCCAAACATTTAATAAGTCTGTGTGTGGTTATTTGTGAGCTGGTAGTACAGAAAATTCCACCTACAGTACTTGCTGCTTATGCAAAGGATTCAGGTTCAGGTCCCAGCACCATATTGGATAGCTCACAACCATAAGTAACTCCAGTTTCAGGGAATCTAATACTCTCTTCTGCCCTCTGTGGATACTTGTATACATGTGTTCCATAAATACATGTTTGGGCTTGCACACATACACATAGAATAAAATAAATATTTTTAAAAGTCATGTATGGTGATAATACAGTTAAACTGGAAATTAGAAAGAATGTGTTTACTAAAGAACCTTGATTTAACTACATATATCATTTAGAGTTTACTGGTAGTAGTAGATTATCAAAGAAAGCTTAATAAAAAGGGGATTTGATTTTTAAAAACAAGGCCTCTAAATATTTATCTATAGTATATATTGGATGAAAAAGTGGTAAAAAAAAAGGAAGGAAGAAAGGCAGTCAGGCCTTTCTCATATCTAAAACCTTGGGTGGCTTCCCAATGCTCTTTGAATTATACATGGCCTGTAGTGTGAAGTGCGGTCATGATATATTTTGGTATTATGCTCTGCTTCTATCTTAAGAAGCTCTAGCCATTTGTCCTATTGCTCTTCCAAAACACATTTTAAAAATGCATGCTAACTAAACTCTTCCCTGATTATGCTTTTTCCTTTGCCTAAAATGGTCCCCGTCCTGCTAGAAAAGATTTATTCGTTCATTTGTGGATTGTGGCTATTTTAAGATTTGGGAATTGGGTAGTAAGATACAAACTGTTAATTTACATGACATTAGTTGAAAGTTATAAATCAGTATAATAACTAGAGTGATGAAAGATTGTTATGGGAGGAAGCTAAGGCAATTATATTTTAATGGCCAATTATGGCATTAGTGCAGAGGGAAGAGTCCTGGAAGTGTCAATGTCTGTTCTGAACTTTAGGATGAATAGGGGTTTATCTGACAGGTACAGAATAGGAAAGAACTGAGTGATGGTGTTTAAACTTGAGAGAATAAATTAAACAGGGGCAGTGAAATATAAAATAGGGGCTATATCAAGGCAATCAATTTCATATTCCTGTACTGTAAATCCTGAAGTTGGACACAAAATGAGTGATCACATTGTGGTAAACCTGTGTACTATGTTGAGGAGCTTTCACTTTATGGGGTAGTACTTCTGAACTCTATCATTGTAGAAATACTTCTATACAATTCCAGAAGGGCAGATAGAGAGCATGGGGTTCTAGTTGAAGTAGAAATGTTCTCTTCCCCTGCAAACACAACACCTGTCCATTGAAAATCACCGCTAGAGTAAACGGGAACCATTGAAAGGCATTGAGCTTCAGAATGACATGATCATAGTTGCATTTTGAACTAGTATGTACATAGAATGTAGATTTAAGGGACAGATAGCAGTAAGGAAACTGTTGTAAGAATTTGGATAGAAGAAAGTAAGTACTTGGCACAAACTATGATAGACTAACTGCTAGAAGACTAATCTGTATTCTGTAAACAATAAAACTAGCCCATTCCCCAATATACTTATTTATTCACCATTGGATAATAGGCAGCCTAACACTGCAGTGGTCGCTTTACTGCAGCTACCTGTCATGTACCATTTCCCAATTGTGGCACATCAATCCAGACTTGAAGCTGAGGAAGCAGAGATCCTCTGGAGAGGTGCAGATGTACTGAACAGGACGCTGTCCAGGAGATCTTGGCCAAGGGTTCTTGCAGGGAAGATTTTCCAAAGAATAGCTGGGGAGTGAGAACACAAGAGACACTCACTGTTAATGCTGAGCAGAGAAGTCTGTACTTAGAGACTCCTTTAAAATTTCAGCACTCCTGCAATCTATGGGAGACCAGACCTCAAAAACACAAAATCAGCATTTAATAAAGCTAGGTAGTTTATGTATCTTGGTTTACTAAGTACTTAATGGCAAGATTCAAGAAGAGAATCATTAGAGATGGAAAATAGATGAACAGTCCTCAGCTTTGTCTGCCTACAATGTCTTAGCACTGGTAAGGTGTCAAAGCTCCCTTGGGTGATTACAGTTTGAGTAACGGTTGAGAGTCTTACTATAGATGATGCTTTGAGATGCTTATCCATGGTAGGAAGAAGAGAAAACTACACCTAAGGCAGTGGTTATCAACCTTGGGTGAGCACCCAATCTTGTTAAAACAGAGAGATGAGCTTTACCACCACATTTCTGATTTAGGGAGTATGGGCAGAGCCTAAGAATATGAATTATAAAAATCGGTTGAGCTCAGAATAAATTGAAATTAATTTCCATATGATTCTAAGCAAGGTGAAAGACAATTTTATAGGAAGCATATGCACATATATGTGAATATCAAAATTAAACGAACCACTTTGCACTGCAGGCATCATAGACAGTTTGCAATTAACCAAGAGGACAAAGAAACCACAACTTGCATTTTATTTTGTTGGGAATGCATCTTAGAAACTATTGAAGCTACTTATTCCTTATAGTTTTCTGCTTTTCTGTAGAAGACAGAACTTAAAATACTGCTTTATCTATTTATGAATCCAGAGTGATTTAGAAGCTCAGTCCAAGGCCAAAGAAATGTTAAAAACTATCCTCATGCTATAGAAACTTGGAAATGTGTAAGTTCTTAAAAAAAATTCTTTTTTTTTTTTTTTTTTTTTTTTTTTGTTTGGTTTGGCTTGGTTTTTCAAGACAGGGTTTCTCTGTATTGTTTTGGAGCCTGTCTTGGAACTCACTCTGTAGACCAGGCTGGCCTCAGACTCAGAGAGATCCACCCACCTCTGCCTCCTTGATGCTGGGATTAAAGGTTTGTGCCACCCACACCCATCCAGAAATTCTTTTTTTTTTTTTTAATTTAAATTAGAAATATTTTGTTTTACATGTCAATCCCAGTTCCCTCTCCCTCCCCTTCTCCCTTGCCCTCCTCCACTGAGCCCCCCATCCCATCCCCTTTCTATTCCCTAGGGAGGGTGAGGCTTTCATTGGAGGCTGTCACATCATTTGAAGCAGGGCCTAACCCTCTCCCCTCCCCCAATGTGTCTAGGCTGAGAGAGCATCCCTCTATGTGGAATGGGCTTCCAAAGTCCATCTGTACACGAGGGATAAATACTGATCCAGTACCAGAGGCCACATAGACTGCCCAGTCCTCCTAACTAACACCCATGTTCAGGGGGTCTGGGTCAGTCCTGTGCTGGCTTCCCAGCTATCAGTCTGGGTCCCCTTGTTTAGGTTAGCTGTTTCTGTGGGTTTCTCCAGCCTTGTCTTGACTTCTTTGCTCATCACGCCTCCCTCTCTGCAACTGGATTTCAGTTTGGCTCAGTGCTTAGCTGTGGGTGTCTGCCTCTGCTTCCATCAGTTACTAGATGAAGGCTCTAGGATGGCATATAAGGTAGTCATCAATCTCATTATAGAGGAAGGAAATTTAAGGTATCCTTTTCACTGTTGCTTAGATTGTTAGCTGGGGTCATCCTTGTAGATCTCTGAGTATTTCCATAGTGCTAGATTTCTCTTTATACCTATAATGGCTCCCTCTATTATAGTACCTCTTTTCTGCTCTCCTATACCCCCCCAATTTTCCTGCTCCCTCACATCCTCCTCTCCCTTCCACTCCTCCCCTTTTCTTTTTCTTAATTCCCTCTCCCACCCCCATCCCCCTCCATGCTGCCAATTTGCTCAGGAGATCTTGTCCCTTTCCCCTTCTTTGGGGGACCATGTATGTCTCTTTTAAGAGAAATTCTTAAAACAATAGTATGAAGTGGAAAAATAAATTTAGGACAATCAGAATAGAATATCTGAAACTGTCTCTGTAGCAGAATCCTAAGATTTGTGAATTCTAAATTGGTTCATTTGAAAGGAATTCGAGATTACCAATAAGTTTGTGTATTTAAAATATTGTAGCTAAGGAGCAATCTAGAGTGTTATAATAAAATATATTTGAGAAATTTCATATTAGGAAAACTGGAGAGATAGCTTAGTAGTTAAGAACTTGCTGCTTTTACAGAGTTCAGTTGCTATACTCAGATGAGGTAGTTTATAGCTCTTTAACCCCAGCTCCAGGGAATATGTCAGTTCTTTCTCTTGGCTTGTGTGGACATGCAAATAACCCCCCCCAAAACACACATGCAATGTAAATACATAAATAACACATTTTTAAAAATATTTAATAATAAATGCCATGATGTTCTCTTTTTTTTTGAATCAAGAGTAAAACCACCTAACTTCTCAGAGTAAATACTTTGAAAAAAATGTTTGATAGTAGTTTAACTTTAAGCATTAGAAATGCAACATCTTGGTAAGACTTGGAGAAAATTATTGACAATAAATTTTAGGACCAAATAGCAAGACTGAATTATTATTATTATTGTTGTTGTTGTTGTTTTTATCATTATAATGGAAACCAAGCATATAGTAGACAACTATGTATCCCTTTCTCATGGATATGGTCTTTTTAAATTTCCACAGGGGGAAAATTATCTTAACCTGAACACTATAACCAATTGATTGTTTCTGTAAAGTTTACATGATCATTTAGGTAATAGACAGTTGAAAACCATTACAAATATTTATGTTTATTTTCTCAATGATTCCATTTTTTTTCCTTTTCTAAATTTGCTTTTTTTGTTTCTATTTTTTAAAAAAAATTATTATGTATACAGTATTCTGCCTGCATGTATGCCTGCAGTCCAGAAGAGGGCACCAGATGGTTGTAAACCACCATGTGACTGCTGGGAACTGAACTCAGGACCTCTCTTAACCTTTGAGTCATCTCTCTATAGCCATTAGTCTGCTCTCCAGCCTCCTGTTTCTACTTTTGGAGCAAGTAAAAGTCATTTAGCCTTTCAGTGCTACTCTTTAATTATTTAAGTAAGGACAATATAGTTTACTTTTGAAAGAGATGGATGACTTAGGTTATTATTCATGGAACTTTTATTACTTAGTAGTTTAGGTAGAATTTTATCTTTACAATTATATGACCTGTTCTTATAATTTTATTTTTCTTAATTCTGCCCTTTGATTTCTTATTGTACAAAGAGTAAGCATAGTTAATGTAATGAAGGGAGAATAATACTTAGTCCTGTAAAGAATGTGTAAACTTTCAGTACTAAGGAAGTGCCTTGATAACTATTCTTTAGGTGCTTCATAACAGAAAGTTATCGGTCTCAGACCTCAATTACCAGGGGTTGGATTATTGAGCATTACAGAAGTAATACGCAAGTCTACCTGCTTCTGATTTGATGTGATGCATGTTGATTTTTGTCCTTGGAAAACAAATTATTCTTCAAGTGTCAAAAGATAATTATAATGACTCTTTATAATGTAGGATTGTCCGTCTGTTCCCACCCCCACAGTGATTAGTGTTTTCTGCTGTTAAAGACATTTTCCCCTATCTAAGACCACCACAATAATATTCAGCAAGTCTTATTGTGTTACTTTTCTTTTAGATCTACAGCCTGTTCTGGAACTAGTTTTGTTTGTGGTGTAGGAAATGAATCAAGTCCCATACCCTTATGTGAATGACTCAGCACCAGTGGCTGAATAGACCCCCAACTGTTCTACTGGGCTCCCTTTGTTACAATATAGATCATTTATCTTTCATTAGCATTAACTGTAACTTATTATTAACTAAGATTTCTTAAAAATTATTCAAGAAGCATAAGAAAACTTATAACTGATTAATTACTGGCATACTTTAACAAACTAATACAGTTTGTAATGAAAATTAGAAAATAATATTTGTGCCAATTACTCCCAAATTTAGCATTACAATAGTCTGTAGATTTGTTTTCTACAGTTGTACTTATCCATGACCAGACCTGATTCAGAAATACTTTATAAAAAATACCAGAAATGAAAAATTTTAATTTTTAAGTTGTTGTGTTCTGCACAGTATCTTTAAATAGTGTTGTTCTGATGGTGCTTGTCTTTAAGTATCCTTTATTTTACTTCAGAGTAATCAGAGCATAGGAGTAGATGCTGGTAGTCTTCTGATGCCAAAGAGAAGCAGTGAAGTGCATCGTTTTTATTTAATGAAGAAATAAAAATATGATAAAGTTCATTGAAACATGGAATAGAAATGGAGAAAAATAGACTTTTCAGTAACTTCATTTTGTTCTGTTTTATTGGTTATTATTATGAATCTCTTACTGTATGTAACTTACAACATCAATACATACAGGGTTTTCTAGTAGCTGTGTTTTCAGACTGGACTGCACCCCTCTCCCCAATTGTTGTGAGGAAACTACTATTTCCAGCCCCTGAAGATGCCATCCATTATTTTACAGTAATAACTTGCTGAATAGAGTTTGAAAAAACATTCCTAGTTCTCATTCACATATACAAATTACTATTCAGTATGATTTTGAAACTAGTTTTTTTTTTGTTTTGTTTTGTTATTATAGAAACAGTCATGCCTTTGAGATAAACTAAACTTACTGTTTTTTGTATCTGTGCAAATATCAATGTTTGCATTGGAAATACATTTGATTCTATTTCTGAATGAAAGATGGGTGGTTTTATTTAAAATCTTTAGCAAAACTTAATTTTTATGGTCAGCTGTTATTTCAACATACACTTTTTTGAATATTGAATAAAATTCAAATTCATAAGCCAGTTTCTGATACAAAGGAGGCTTTTATTTGTGTGGGTGTTTATTTTGTGCTCTGAGCTTCCAGAGCAGGTTGACAGCTAGATAGGATTTGTACAGTATCCAGGTAAGCTAATTTACATACTTGCCTTTCCTGATCCTTCAGTTTTCTTTTTAAAGAGCAGCTTCCTGTAAAAGGGTTGGTAATTTTAACATCTCTTATACTTCTTTTCTGCTTTCCTCCTACTTACAGGTCTCATTCCACACTACTGTCTTCATTAATTAAAAACATTATTGAGTCAGAACTTACTTAGACAAGTTCATTATTTTGTTGTCTTTATTTCTCTTGGCTAGATACCTGTGGAAGGACAGGAGCAACAAACAGATTCCACCAAAGGACGATGTCTGAGGAGAACTGTCAGTGTCCCTTCAGAGGGCCAGTTTCCTGAGTACCCACCAGAGGGCACCACTAAACTAGGTAAGCCAATGAAAGAAAAGAAACCCCTATGTTTTATTGGATGATTTGTGGATGTGTCACTGCTACAGTGAAACAAAGCACTGTATGTTTCTTATTAAACCTGTATGTTCAAGTCAGTAGCCTATTAACCCACATTTAAAGTTCATCAGAGTTATAACTATGCAGCAGCAGTTATTGCATGCTGATAAAAATTGTCTTTGTGCTACTCAGTAAGGTTGCTGTTTGGTCTAGGCAAATTGGCACTGTTGCTGACCTCTGGGTTTTCAAAACGTTGTTGGTTTTGCTTCAGTCACTGTGTGAGAGAACGTGGTATTGAGTGGTTTAGACATACCCTTTTCATAGCTGCTGGTGTTTTTGTGGATGCCAGGGAAGGCTAATTTAACTTTGTATGTCCTACATAAATTATATTCAGACCAGTGGTTCAAGTAGATGACAGAGGGAGAAATGTTAACTCCTTCCATTTTAGATCAGGAATAGCTTAGTGATGATACTACTGTCTGCAAATCAGAAACACTCCAAATACATTTAAGATGTCATATCCCCAAAGAATTGTTTGATAGCATTTTATATCCAAAAATCATTAGGTGTTATTACTTTGCATATTTAAATAATTAAGCTGGCACAATAATTTAAAGGAATACACAATTTACAATAATGAAGGAATTTGAAAAATAGGACCTTTGTTAGGGCTTTTACATTGTACTATTTATTTAATAAAGCATAAATGTTTTACTCATGGATACATGGTAGGTAAATAAAACAAGGTCATTTATTGTTTCTGTGCTGGTAGTCAATGTCTATAATTCTATGATTTGGGTTGTGTTTTCTAAACTAAGGTTTTTGTTTTGTTGTTTAAATGTAGTTCAGAATTTAAATCCTTCATTTCTCTTATTTTCTTGTAAAACTTTCTACCTTAAAAACAAATTAGGCTAGCAAATATTCTCTCCATGTTTATTATTTGGAGAAAACATATTGAAAACTTACTATAGTGTAAATATTTTATAACTTTTCTTATTTCACATGCACTGATATTCCATATATGCAAACAGGCCAAGAACCACCATCCGTTTCATTTCTGTTTTTTCATTATTTCTGCTGTATTGTATTTATGTTTGAGGAGGTATAATCAGTCTGAAGAATTTCTACAGAGTTCTAGAAGAGATGATTAATAACTATTAAATAGTTAAATATTTACTGTGTTCCAAGTACCTTTCCTAAAGACAGAATAAGCTGTCAGATAGCAAAGGTGTATGGTCTCAAGCCATTCTCTGACTTTTATTCTGGACAGGTCTGGTGGTTGTCCTGACTAATGAGACTTAGTGATAATTTTCAGAATTGTTTTCCTAACCTTAGCTCTGAAATTTACTTTCACTAATATGTGAGGGTAAAGCTTATCTCTGGAGAAACTCTTCTCTTTCATGTTAGTTGATCTTGAATTAGCTTGTTTTATTTTTATTTCCTGGTGAATTTTCTTTAGGCAAATAATCTTTTGTTGAATGTTCCAGTGAACACTTGTGTTAGTCACATTTGGTGCCAGTCTAAAGAATAAAAAAAAGTAGAGTAGGCTTTTAGGGTTTTTGTGTGTGTGTTTGTTGTTTTTGTTTGTTTTATTTAATAAAATAGAACAAATACACATAGAAATAAAAATTTAAGTATTTCTGTATGCCTGAAAATAGAAATTGAAAAAATTAATATGCTTAGTACAATATTACATGACAGTAACTATCAAGAAAAATAAATGTAATGTGATATGCAAAACTTATACACAGAAAATTATAAAAAGAATTTAAATAAATGAAGAGCATGGGAAGTAGAGTTATATTGAGTGTTTGAGAACCTGCAGCACTCTGGATACAGAGGCAGATGGATATCTGTGAATTCCAGGCCAGGCTATTCTATATAGCAAGTTTCAGGCCATCTAGGGCCTCATAAAAGCCACTTTCTCAAAACAAACAAAACCAAACCAAAAATAAGGCAGAGTAGAAGAAAACAAAAGAATACCTAACCTCTGGATATCAAGATCTATTTAAATAGATCTACTTGAACAGAATTGAGAATTCTGAAATGGTTGTACTTTTATGTAGGACATATATTGTTACAGAGGGGGCCTGGGAGAGCAGTGAGGGGGCAGTCTTTTCAGCCATTGGTGTCAACCAGATAATCCTTACGAAGAGCAAAGGTGTGGGGCTTCACTTCTTTCCTAAGTCATGCAAAAACCAATTCCAGGTGTGTTGTAGGTCTAAAACAGAGAAGTAGCACAGTAGGCTTGCAGAATGTCTTCAACAGAAGACAAATAGCATTACTTACTAGAGAAATAACTGATTCAATTAATAAAGATTAGAAACTATGTATTAAAATACCATACCACTAAGAAAGTAAAAATGCAAATTATGGAGCAGGACAGTGTGTTTGTAAGACCCATAACAGAAAAGAGTTGACCTGGTATGTGTACATGTTTCCTAGGGGAAAATGAGTGAGAGACTTGCCACCATATTTTACTGAAGAATTCCCTGAACAATACACCCAATGGTGCCTGCTACCTTGTTTAAAATATCAGTTTCAACGGTATATAGTAGCAGAAGCCATACTGAAATGGCTAGAAAGACAGTATATAAAGAGAAGAAATTTAACAGCAAATGGGGACAACTCATTTTATATATTATCTGTCAAAGGGATGGCAGGTTGTTGATAGGTACTCCATAAATATTGAGTTACTGAACGCATAAGGAATACTAATGAAGAATAAAGGTGAGGAAAGATAAAGGATAGGGTATGCCTGTTAATCAGACATGGTAACAGTATTTGTATAGCAATGTTAATGATTTCTATTCCATTTTGTCTCTCTTAAAACTTAAAGCAGTTCATGGACTGATCCCCTGACTTCTGGTCCTCAGTTTAATAGATATAGTACTGTTAGAGCTACTCATAGTAGAATTATATTATTTTTGAAAAGATGCTATTTCAAGTTGTTTCCTTTGTGTGTTTTGTTACAATTTCATAGTAACCACAAATTCCATTGATCTCCAGGGTTGAAAGAAAAGTCTATTGAGTGAACATAAATTTCAAAAATCTGTTTTCTCTAGTATCCCTGAAAGATAAATTTTCACTTTGTTTTCCCAATATGGGTGTTCTACTGAGAGTCCCCCAATTAACTACTACCAAATGAAATTAACAGTATAAAAATGATAGAGGAGGAAAAGTTTGCACTTAAAAATTCTGTTGCCTGTTTAGAATACTGTTTTTTGTTTGTTTGTTTTGTTTTGTTTTTCTTTTGATGAGTTCAGTAACAGTACTATATAGTTAAGAACTAGAAGCCATTGTAGGCTCTAGGGATTAGCATTGAAAATATTAATTAAAAAAACAACACATTTTTGTGTGCTTGCTTTCTACTAAGGAGTCATAGATAATCCCAAAAGTAGTTTTGTAACATCAGATACTGAGTAGAACAAAGCAGAAAATAAAGCTGCGAGCAGGACTAGGGAAGCCAAAGTATCTGGAATAATTATTTTAGCCTGGCTAACCAAGAAAGACCTCACTGGTGTTTGTAATAATCTAACACTATGGATGTCACACTTACAGAAACTTAAGGAGTAGGGGAATCAAATTAGAAAAGCAGCTTGAACGAACAGCAGATGGACCCATGAGGCTAAAGGGGAATGAACAACAAGAACGTGTTAATAGCAAAGGTACAAGAATAGAATTCAAGACAAGTTAGGATGCTATTATATTCACCTAGACAAGAACTGATAGCAACTTGAGTATTTACTTATCCTTGGCATTATTTTCATATGCTTACATTCAGTAGATTACATTGATTTTGTTTCATCAGATTCTTTTCTTTTGGAAATGTAATATTTTATGAAGCACTCATATCAAGATTTAGAGAATCTACTCTTTCCCATAACAATTTCCAGTGTTTAGTTTATTAGTCAAAAGATTATCTGTATTTGAGGCCAGAGAAATGCCTTAGTAGTTAAGACAACTGGTTGCTCTTCCAGAGGACTCAGGTTTGATTCCCAGCACCTGCAAGTCAGCTCATAACTATCTGTAGCTTCACTTACTAGGGATCTGATGCCCGCTTCAAGCCTTCATGTACACAGGCATTCACATGGTATACAGACATACATTCAGGCAAAACATACATACTCTTTAAAAACTTATTTAAAAGATTATGTTCCAACTGTTCAGAGTTTTTAGAAAGGAAATTGCTCCTTCAAATGACGGTATGTCTACAAGGAAGTGATTAGTTACATGAACATGTCAAGAGCTGGAATTTAGTAAATACTTATTTTTAGTGTAACTATAACCCATAAACTCAAAATTTCAAAAGAAAGGTAGAAGGAAATTTTGATAAGTTGTCCTTTTCTTGATACTGCCATATAGTACTTCCTGGTAGTTATCATACATAGATCAAGTTATGCACGAGCAATATGAAATGTGTGTTATGTGCATTTATTCCCAAAAGCTTGTCAGTTGTGGTAGAACATTGACATTCTCCAAGCCAGCATCATAGCAGTTAGTTTTACCAACTGTCCTGCGAGTTGACAAGAATCTGCCTTTCTAATCTGCTCTCTTATTATCTCCATCCTGGCACAGTAGATTGTTCATTTCTGTGAAGGTGACCAGGGGCACCTTTCATTAAATTGTCATACAGTTTGCAGTTATTTCATAGTTTTTCCAGAAGATGGCAGTAAAATGTCTCAAATAAAAGACTGTTACATTCAAGTCCCTTGTATATAAACAGACTGACATCAGGGTTGTTCTCAGTATGCACATTCAAAATACAGGGATTGGTGCCTAAGAACAAGATAGTAGAGTCCTCAAGAATGTGACCCAGGGTAGGGCTTCTCGTAATCAGTCCCAAAGCATTGTTAATATAATTTTAGTGTATGCTAATTGGTAATATTAGTACATATTAGCCCATGTTAATATTAATAAAACACTGTTGTGATTGGAAGGTCAGATAGAAAGGGAGAATGAATGGATAACCAATTAGAGGTAGCTTTTAAATTCATCCTGTAATTCTAGGAATAGAAATAGTACATTAAAATAAGCTTCTAATTATACTCTTTCCACAAACCTCAATAAAGCTATAGTAAAGGATTCTACTTTAAAGACCTGGTCCTTCAAGCACATGGAAAACAAGAAAGACAAAAGCACTTTCTCTGCCCCCCCCTTTCCCTCTCTCTTCTCTCCCTCCCCTCCTCTCCCCCTCCCCAAAGTTGATAGCAGTTAGGTTGTGGTAAAAGGCACTTTAAAAGAGCCATTAATTCCTGGGTCATGTTCTCTTTCCCATTTTACTGCACTCCCTGCTTATACCTCTAGTTATATTTTCAGGGAAGGAGAACAAATCTACCCTTATCAGGATTTGAGATACCAGGAGAAATTAAAAGCAAGATACTTTACCAAATACAGGGTAAATAAACAAATGTTTGCACATTGGAGGTCTTGTATAATTTTAATTGATAAATAAAATATAAACACACAGCATATTAATGGGGATTGGATTTTGATACCTGTATCTCTTGCATAGTGTTTCAAGCAGGCTAAACGTACTTTTTTGTCTTTAACCATCTATCTTTTTTTTAATGGTGAAATTTTTACAATCTTTTCTAGTTCTTTGAAAGCTAGAGTGAACTAGTGTTATCTCTAGTCACCACACTGTGCAAAAGCACACCTGAACGTCTTGCTCATCTCTAACTATGATTTTTAGTACCCATTGGCTAACTACTCCCTTACCCACCCCACCTCATCTCTAGTCCATATAAATATCAATCTCCTTACAACTTAATTGACATCAGCTTTTTTTAGATTCTGTGAGATTATTCTGTATGTGTTTTACAAAATTAGACAGAAATAAAACCTGAATAGTCTTCAGCCATAAAAATATGAAACCCTGTCAGTTAAACCAATATGGTTGTACCTATATGGCATTAGGTAAATACTTCAGACACAAAAGGATAAACATCCTCTGCACAGTCTTACTCATAATTAGAATCTTAAACAGCTAATGGCATAAAAAATTACAGGTATAATAATGTTTACCTTCAAGTGGGGTTGGGGTTGAAGGTTGGAGGAGAAGAGTAAGTAACTAGGTGTTGTAATACAGCAGGGTAAAAAAAAGTTAACACAAAACACATTGTTTATCTCTAAAAAGTAAAAAAAAAAAAAAATAGGTATCCTCTTGCAGTAGATAGGAGTGAATAGAGAGACCCACAAGTGGACAATATTCAGAGACCTTGGAACATTCATCCCTAAATGGGATTTCTCCATTGAATCTCTCTTCTCAGGGCTCTGAGACTGCAGAAAAAGAAGCAGAAAGATTGGAACACCAAGGAAACTAGGCCTTCTAGATGAGCAGGACTGATGCATGTATGAACGTACAGAAACTATGGCAGTAGGCACAGGGCCTACATAGGTCTGAGCCAGACAGGTTCCCAGTGCTGAGAGGGGAAGTAGATACAAGCTTCCATCTTTAATCTAGAAGTTATCTCCAGCTGATAATTTCTCCCAAAGGAAATTTTAAAAAATAGTTTTCTTCAATAGAGTGTCACTGGCTATATAAATCAAACTTAAAGGCCCATGCCCAGAATAGATGGCCAACATAAAACAAACCCAATAGTATTTTTGGAGGTTTGTTGCTTGTTTCACAATGCTTTGTGCTTAGGATATAAGTGTGTATATTTACGTTTACAGATTTTTTTTTTTTTTTGCTTATACAATGCCATATGTATGCATTTATTGTGATTTTTCCTTTTTTCCTTTTTTTTTTTTTCTTCTGTTGGCTTATTTTGCCCTAGTCTGGCTTTATTTATTTATTTATTTAAATTTTTTTATTTATTGTTAATTTTTAGGTGCCTGTTTGTTAGAATCTAAAAAGAGGGGGGGAAAAAGGGCTGTAGATTTGGTAGATGTGGAAGTGGGAAGGATCTGGAACTGGGTTCAGGATCAGGGAAAGGAAATCATAGTCAGATTATTATATATAGAAAAAAATTTCTCAATCAAAACAGGGAAAAAAAACCAGTGAAGCTAGGGTCATGTGCTTTTAAAAAAAAAAAAAAAAGCTCACTAAAGGATAGCATTCCCCCCCCCTTTTTTTTTTTCAGAAAAATAACAAAATATATACAAAACAAAGATGTATGTAGTCAATATAATGTGTTTCTTATAAAATAGAGGTTCTCAACCCTCATAATGCATGTATTGTGACTTCCACCATAAAATTCATTGCTACGTCATGACAGTAATTTTGCTACTGTAATGAATCATAATATAAATATCTGATGTGCAGAATATCTAATATGTGGCCCCAAATGGATCACAACTCACAGGTTGAGTACCAGTCTTATAATAGATGGATTAAATCTACTATCCTGATTAATATAACTATGTTTTAAAATAAAGAACAAATCAGGCAGGTGGTGGTGGCTCACACCCTTAATCCCAGCATTCAGGAAGCAGAGGCAGGCAGGTCTTTGTGAGCTCGAGGCTAGCCTGGTCTGTAGAGTAAAATCAAAGACAGCCAGGGCTACACAGAGAAACCCTGTCTTAGAAACAAAAAGCAAACAAACAAACAATACCAATTTGGGACCAAAGCTATTCTCACTCATTTTATTGCATTCTGTCTTTAAAACAAAAGAAAATCCAAAGGGGTCATTCTTCTAGTCCCTAAGACAAATGTCCTGATTCACATATCATTCAAAAGAATCTCTCAGATTCTGAGTAATGTAGATCTCTTTAATTACTGAAATATCTTTTTTTTTAAAGCTTGTATGTAGAATGCCTTCTCCAAAAAAAGGTTCTAATATATATTACATGATATAATAACACATACTAAAGAAATAATTTCTGCTGACAAATTTAGTACAATCCACAAACTCTTATATAAAATTCATATAGAAAATTTAGAAAGTACAGGAAGCTATGAAGAGTCAAACAAAACCCCAAATACCAGTCAAATAGAGCCACTGTGGCACACTACTAACACTGGATTCTAGGATTCAGATTCAGGTTCCTCATGCTTACAAGACAGTTACTTACTAACTGAGCCATCTTTCCAGCTCCAGGATCCCCCTTAACAATGAATGAAGAGGGTCAATATTATAAACGTGGTCTTGGCTGGGTAATTACAATTAGAAATAATATTTATTATTATCTATCATTATCCCCAAAATGCTTTCAGATGACTTTTGTTATTTATTACTTAATTCTTACATGAAACTTTTATTCTTATAGGATATTCTTGCTGAAATGATGATATAAAATGAAATGACTTCCTTGTATCTATCTCACTTTATATTTTGCCTAATTTTCTTTGCAATACTGTTTTATCTACATGAAAGTCAGAGTTAAAGAGCAGACAGACAGGGCTTTCTCCCTTTACTACTTCCTTCATGCAATTGCCAGTCAAGGTAAGGAAATTTTATGCAATTATCTTGGCTGCAAGAGAAGGTAATTCCCAAATTCTTCCCTATGTAAGCGTGCTGGCTGTCCTGAAACCCACTTTATAGAACCAGTATGGCCACCCACCTCTTGAGTATTGGGATCAAAGGTGTTCGCCACCACTTCGTGGCTTCAAATTTTTAACCAGAAGTTTAAAAGAAACTTCTGACTATTATAACGTGTCAAGTGCCCTTCCTAAAAACATATGAATGCACTGCTTTCTGTATGACTTAATGGAAATTCCGGTCTTCTAAGGCTTTTTCATCAGAGTGAAAAGAGTCGTGTGTGTGTGTGTGTGTGTGTGTGTGTGTGTGTGTGTGTGTGTGTGTGTAAGAGAGGGGGGAGGGAGGGAAGGAGGGAAATTATGGTTCCATTATATGCAGATGGAATTAATTAAAATTTAGTGGCATTTCTGAATAAGTGGGTGACTTTGGTGTTTGTAATAAGAATTATAAACAATGATTTCTTTTTGTAATGCGTTCTTAAAAGAATTCAGTAGGAAGACCACATTATCAAAATGCCTTTCCCCATAGGGCAACATTAAAAGAAGCTGTGTTTCTGGTTAGAAGAAGCTATGTTTATTACCCATCTGCTCTTCAAACTTGGGAACATGCATAAATGTGAGAGCCAGTGTCTGCAGTTTGCTGTACACCTTAGCCTGGTTGCTACTGAGATGTGTTTCTGCTTGGAAGAGTACAGGATTGGTGTTAAAGAATTGCTTGCTTGCTTGCTTGTTGATTTGTTTGAAAATGAATAAATTTGAAGTTGTGCTCTTTTGGTTTTTTTAAATAAAACAATACATTTGTGGCTCAGTTTTAGTGGCTAGCACATTGAATACTATCCCTAAAACAAAGAGTTCCATAATTGTACTTTTGTTCATCATGAAGGGAAATGTATTATCTACAGTCTTCAAAAATTCACAAGTGAATTATTTCATTTATTTGTAACTAGGAAACATCCTCTTGGCTTTTTGTTAACAAAGACAAAGTTTATTGTCACTAACCTTGGAATCCTGCATAGATAGAGCCTCTAGGAGTCAACTTTTGCCTGACCCAAGTCATTTGTTCACTACGTAGACCTGACTGTGGCTACAGCAGTGAACTCCATGCCCCCATGGAGCTTACTTGAATTACAGCGAGGAATATTTGAGATCCAGTGTAAATAAATTATAATTGTGAAGTTTCAAGATGTTCAATAAGAGGGTTGAATGTGAGTCCATAATAAGAGAACATTAGAATTGATATTTGATATTTCATTTGTATGAAGTATAATGTTACAGGATCCAAAACTGGAAGATACCTTTATAGTCATCTAGTTCAGCCATTCATTCATTCAGTGCTTAATTACTTAATATTATTTATTAATGATATTTTATTGTTACTGTTTTGGTTTTTTTTGTTTGTTTTGACTGTACTGGAAGTTGGGGACCCATGTCTAGCATATCCCTAGGACACACTCTGTCACTGAGCTATAGTGGCAGCCATTATTTAACGTTTTTTTTTACTTAGATTTTCATACAGTGTAATACAAATATTTACTTAGTATCATTCTGGGGCTAGACTGTGTAAAATAGATTATATAAGAATACCCTACCCAATTACCTATTCAGAATAATATGTGAAACCTAATAATCATAATATAAATAAAATGGCTCAAGTAGCCTCTTCTATCCAAAGTGAACATGGTTGATGCCTAATGGAGTGTACTGAATTGTGATCAAGTTTACGGCCATACTACCCTGAATGCAATGGCCATACTACACTGAACAAACCCCATCTTGTCTGAGTTGTGATCAAAACTCTACCAACCTCACCAAGGCTGTTCTTAACCAGAGAGGGATTTTCTGCATGGCCATGGATTGTAGCATATTAATGACTGCATAGTGAAGCATTTACTCATTCTTCCCAGCAATTTTGAGAACTCCCTAGTGCTGAACAGAGGATTAAATGTTAGTTGAACTGTTAAGTTTCCATTTCAGAAGCTACACTTCCCTAACCAAGGCAGTAAACATAGCAGCTGATTGTAGGCTTCTCATGAGTGAAATAAGGTAAATATACTCCTAGGAACAACTTCTGCTGGCCAGGATTTTTGCCCGTTGTGAGTAGGTCCTAACTGGGTCTTTTGCCTATTGTGAGTAGGTCCCAGCTCTGTCACTATATGTTTATATTTATAAAATTTATAAAATTTCTTTATATTTAATTGTGCTGCCTTCAGTTGGCTATTTCAGTTAGACCGTGACGTAAGAAATGGGTCTTTCTTATGTCCCATAACCCCTGTTTTAAAGTTGTTCTAAAGTGTACTAAGTCTAGATACTTCTAAAAGTTATGATGAATGAAATATATTCATTCTTCTACCTGTCCCTTTCTCAATTATTAAGCTCCTACTGATTTCATGTGTATTTTCATAGAGTCTGGAATGGGTGGGAAGTTAGATGAAAGCCCTTACCATCTTTTGCTTCCCAGAATATACTTTACATTGTGGTGGAGAAAAGAGACAGTAGACATCAGAACCTGTGTGATGTAGATAAATAGTGTGCATTGTGAAAATAGAGCCAGATCAGGAAAAGAGACACAACACAGGAGGATGATCACCTCTAACTTTGAAAGATAAGATAAGCTATACTAAGAACTAATTATCAATCTGGATTTTGAAGGATAAATAAAAAAGCAGACAGGACTTGGTGGAGCAACAGGAGCGCCAAGGCTGGGGACACATAGCATGCTATTGAAGGTAGTGCTATACTGTGGCAGTTCTTGAAGTATGATGAGTCCATCTTCTTTGAAGAGTATAGAATACTGGAATAGCATATTTTTATTTATATTTATGAAAAGAAATTTCCTTTTCAGGTGATTTCAGATTTCTTCAAGATCTTGTCAAGTATTAGAACTGCAGAAAGTCAATGTTTTGTTGTTGTTTTCTCCAGAGCACAATCGTATAATTCTCCTTCAGATACTTAACAATGCTATTATTGACCTGGATTTGGCATTATTCAAAGCTTTTGTAAAGTAATAAGTAATAGCAGAGTCTAATGTTTTAAAAACATATTTTAGAAGAAAAAAACCCTCACAGTTGAGATTTATGCATGAAATTTTGGGAGAGATTTGTTGTACTGTTATAAATAACACTAATGTTGCTTAGTATTGGTAACAAAGTTTGAGAACTAGTTGAGCATTTTACTCATTGGACAGCCAACCTGTTTGGGAAGAGTTTGGCCCTCATTCCCACAGCAGGCAGGACCTTCAGAAAACCACTCTGTAACTCATCAATAAACTTTATTTTGTTTATTATTTTGAGCTGAAATCTCTTCCTGTGACTTACACTCAGTATTCTTAATTCTTTTAAGTAGAATTGTGGAAATCACTATATATTTATTTGAAGCATTACTATGAATAATTTCATAGTGCTTTGTGTGCTCTAAGATCAACTATAAATAGCAATTTATAATGATGTAACTTTTATTTATAAGGGTTGATGTTTCATTTTGTCTTATACAGGGCAGGGTAGAAATATGTGCAATGTTAAGTATTCATATTCAGACCATCTGCATAATACTTGGTTATGCTTTTCTTCCCCTTTCGTATTTGAATAGCAGCAGGGATTAAAGGGATAGGTAGTTTATATAGAGTAGAAACAGGAAACTGGAAGTACAGGCAGACAAAATGTAGTATAAGACTAAAAAAGGAAACTAAATTATGATGGAATTAAAAAAGAAACTATCAAGTATTCTATACTGTACAAAGTATTCTATACTTTGTACAGTAGATAATGCGATATATATATATATATATTTATATTTAAATATCATATAGAAATCCATTGTTCATCCACTTTACATTTAGTCCTAAATAAATATTATTTAAATCACTATAACTTAGGGAGAAAGGTAAAGGAGTGCCAAAAGATTTTCCCCCAACACGTGTAGTACATAGATACATGTCTGTGTATATGTGAGTAGCTAATGTGAAGTTTATATATTACATCTAACACACGCATCTAGTTGTCAAACAGTGCAATATGCATCTATCACTGATAAACACCAGCTCACAGATTGATTGACCCTGTCTTCCTTTCATTTCTCCTCTGCTCCCTGAAGTGGCATGTGTAGTCTACTGTGGTTAATTGACGTTCTAGCCTCAGCAACTGAGCAGCAATATAATGTGTTAGGTACTCGCACCAATAATGAAGGTCACATTGTTAACCCGCCTTCTACTTTTTGGGGTGTAGAAAAATACTTTGGAAGTATCTTATTTTAGAACAGACTCAAATGATGACTATGTACAGTGATATTTATTATCTATATCTCATCAAGCCTAGCAGGAAACTAGTTCAGTAGAATCTCTCAGTTTATAAAATTATTCTTCAGTTACTATCCTTTGTTTTAAAATTAAATTCCAGTTTGAGATCTGAACAAAGGGCCTTACAGAAATAAAAACTTTCTTAATATCTTTCCATCATAATAATTTAAATCCATCTGATTAATAAAATAATTTAAAAGATACTGATGTGTCTCTGTAAGATTTACACTATTTTTGTGCTTTAAAAAGTTTGTGTTCATTAAACATAGCAACATTTCAAAATAGGATCTGAAATTAGCTTTATTATTTTTTTAACCTTAAACTAGGGCAGATTTTAAAAGTAGATTTTTAAAAACTGCTTTCTAGAATACACAAAAAGAAACATAGTGTGTCCTCCCACCCTTGGAATGGGGGGGGGGGGAATGAATTACCTAGCTGGGTAAATCACATTCCTTCTCCTGGCATATTTTTTCTGTACTCAGTGCTAATGAAAGAGACACTGGTGAGTGAGCAAGGAAGAGTGGCTATTGTTCAGTGCTCTCTAGCAAAAGAAAGGAAGGGGGTGGATTGAGTTTGACTGGCATTGGCTCTGGCTTTTCTGCATTCCAAACTGTCTGAGGCACAGAGTGAGAGCAAAAAAGGGAGAGAGAACAGGAGAGCAAGCACAGGCGAGTACTGTACACAAAGTGTTTGGAGTTTCTGACTGGCATGCTGGAAAGATCATGTTAGCAACACCCAGAAACTCCAAAGAATGCAGACCCCAGGTAAGAATTACCAGGAATTAAATGTCTGTATATAGTTAAGATAATGTGTTTTATTATGCAGATGTTACATTTGTGGTCATGAGAATTGCTTGTAAAATAAGCTGTTTTTCATTTCTGCGTGTTTACAGAAATATGTGTAGAGACTGTCAGTATTCTAGCACAAAATCCAATGCTAAAACATCTGTCTGGAATTAAAGAATAGTGAGTGTAGCAAAATATTAACACAACATTTGCTTGTTCTTTTAATAATACAATGTGAAACTGATACTTATTTTGGATCTGCCTCAAAATTCATCATAAAATATAAAGACACATGGGAACTGATAAAACTCATTTCTGAGAGACAGAATATATTCAACATTTAGCAGGATATTAAGGGCACTGCTTGAATAGCTATAGAATATAATTGCCATTCAGAGTTCAACAGGTTAGATCCATAGGCAACAGTAAGAGTATTCATATGGAAAGTGTGCTTGCTCTGATTACAAAAGGTTGCCTTTTAATATTCTCTACCAGCAGACGACAATTTAGAGATTTTAACTAGTTGACTCATGAGAGTTAAATCTGAGACTTTAAAGACTCTCTGTAGTCCATTTTCTTCATTTTCAGTGAGAACACTGAAGGACTTTGGTACTTACTCAAGTGAAAAACCTAGATTTCTTAACTCTCAGTTTAATGTCTTTTGTTTTGGGAATTTTTTGGTTTGCTTTTTTGTATGGTACCATTTATATTAGACCTTACATTTTATCTATTACTGTAGTTGCTAGTCTCATAAATGATGAATTATTGCATAAATAGGTCAGATGCATTGTGAACCTATATTAAAATCTTATGGGGAGAAAATATTGAGGATTGAATATTATTAAATCATTACTAATACATATTCTTGAATAAAACTAATTATAAATTAAATACTTATTAGAAGGTAAAATGGCTTATAGTTAAGAAAATTCCTGGTTTATATGGCAATTTTAATAAGTTATATATTGTATAAGTAGCATTTTGTATCTGTATATGAAGTTAAAACTCTTAGATTATAATAGATTATAATTTTTGTGATAATATTTTTTGTTTAAATTTGAAACAAGTTTGTTTTACATGTCAATCCCAGATCCTTCCATTCCTCCATTCCTCCCCTGTCCCTCTCCCAACCCACATTCCATCCCCTTTCTGCTCCCCGGGGAGGATGAAGTCTTCCGTGGAGGATCTTCATAGTCTGTCATATCATTTGGAGTAGGGCCTAGGCCCTCCCCCATGTGCCTAGGCTGAGAGAGTATCCCTCTATATGGAATAGGCTCCCAAAATCCATTTGTATACTAGGGATAAATACTGATCCACTACCAGAGTTCCCGTAGACTGACTTAGAATATAATTATTTTAAAGATTTGAAGTCTTGGAAATTTTTGGCATGTTATATACAAATATCTATTTTATGTACTCTTATTTTTTACTACAAGCAAAAATAAAATCTCCCTATATTTATTTCTTTCCTATATTAATTTAAAGAAGGATAAGTTACAATTTTCTAAGTATTCAGACATTTGGACCAATTGTTTTCCAGGGTCTAGCTCTGTTTCTCTTTATTCATTTGAGTTCTCTGTTACTTTACCTCACAAATTATGTGTTAGAGGATAACTTAAGTGAAGGATCTAGAAAGTCAAGACAGTGAGCATCAGTCTTCATACATTGTCATGTAGTCTGTTTAAAAAGTTGCTGCCTTTTCCATTTTTCTGGAGACTCTTGTGATGAAAGCCATACTATTCTAGTGCACTGAATAGTAACGATAGCCACTGCCAAAAGAATCTGTCATGGTTCTTTAAAATTCATGGGAACAAGTGGGTCTGATTTCACTATAAGCACATTACTCTTTTGTGTTGATTCCTAACCTTCTCATTCCAGTATGGGACTGGATCTGTGTAAGTTGTGTGGTGATTTACAAGTGTGTGGGAGATGGGCAGTAGGTTGTAAGGAATTGTTTCATTATTGCTGTGGGCTGTCTCAGAAACCATTGCAAAGTGAATTCTCCACCCAGTATGTAACAAGAGGCAGTTCACTGTTTGCCTTACTGAAGAATCCATTACTTAAGTACACTGTTTATGAGAGGTCTGAAGCTGTGAAAATAATGGCTGAATAGTTCCTCCAACTTAATAGTATTTAGGTTTAACTATATAAGGCTTGGGGTTTTGTCTTCAGTTTCATTCTGCTTAAAATATGTGAAAAGAA
This sequence comes from Cricetiscus sungorus, assembly GCA_030556225.1. Lineage (NCBI taxonomy): Eukaryota > Metazoa > Chordata > Mammalia > Rodentia > Cricetidae > Cricetiscus > Cricetiscus sungorus. The sequence goes on from JANBXA010000730.1 coordinate 33,510,871, forward strand.
CTGCTGTAGTATACTTATAAATACCATGGTTCATGTGTGCATCACTGGATAGAAAGAGTAGGGGAGATCAAGATGGACCTTTGGCCTGGGTGTTGTTTGCTTATGCCAGGAACAATCAGACCCATATTCTATTGGTAGTGTTTTACTGACTTAAGCCGAAATAAACTACTACTAACCAACCTTACCACAAAACTAATCAACCTAATCATTATGAATACACTGCTGTGCCAGAAAAGGAAGCAAGTGTCCTTTTCGCTTCTGCAATGTGAATTCAGATAGTAAAGGCTTGCAGTTTTTAGGCTAGAAGAAAGCAACTAGGTATCACCTTCAAATGGCAATGGGATGGGGCAGGGCAGTGAGGAGCAGGAGGCAGTTGGATCAGTATTCCTAGAAGGACCATTTCTACTACTCAAGACTCTCCCCACCCCCTTCCCACCCTGGGATTATTAGTTTTATAAGTTTCTTTAACTACAAATGTCTTCATATAAATACAGATTATGTAGTAAGTTCCCAAAGAAGGCAAGCCTTTCTGCAGTCATTTTTTACTATAGTTAATCAAAAATTTTGAATCCCTCAAAGGATTCTTCTTTTTACTGCCTCTTGAATATAATTCTGTTTTATGTTCTGATACAATCTCTAAAGATTGTCTCTTGAAATGAAAGCAAAAGACCAGGACACAGACATGAAGCTGAGCATATGCAACACCCTAAATCGTGAAGTTAATTTGTTTATTCATGAGAGGTATATGGTTATCCATGTACATACAGCTCCAGGAATCCCTCCTCAGAAAGTTTACAATCTGCTTCAGTAGGATGCTGCTTGTTAACAGCCTTGTTTGTTTCTCTTCTGTTCTTTGCCACTCTCTAGTGGTTATTCATGATCTTGTTTGCATTTCTCTGGGTTTCAGTTTTAGTGAAAAGTAACTCCTGTGAATTAATGCTTACCCCATTAATTCTCAGAAGTATAAGGACTGTTGTTGTCTCTTTGCCCTGTTGTTCCTGGTCATGGCTTTGTATGCAGTATGAGTTCTCTTGCTGCTTGCAGTTTTCAAGTGCTGATGGTGTACTGCAACATGAAAAGTAAAAGGACCAGAGACTGATTTTGGGGTTCAAGCTTCAAGCTGAAGGTCATAGAATCAAAACAGCTGGATACTAGCTCTCACTCTACCTCAGACTGAAATGTGATCCTGGCTCCACCAAACCTCAGACTGAAGCTTTTCTTCAGCATGGCTGGAGAATCCTAAGACTTCTATGACTTTTCCTATCTTCAGTGTGGCTGGAGAATGAATTCCTGATACTGATTACTGAAGACCCTGCTCCTGTCTTTTATACCCTTCTAATGCTAGGATTAAAGCCATGTGATCAGGTGCTGAGATAATTTTTGTGTGAGCTATTTCTCTTTAGGACTAATCTGGGTGGCCTTGGACTCACAGATCATCTACCTCTTAATTCTGAGTCCTAGGATTAAAGATGTGTGCCTGGCTTCCATTGTGGCTAACTTTGCTTTCTGAATGCTCAGGTATGCTTTAATAAATCATAAATAATATATCAGCACAGTGTACTAAGGTTCCTGTTTATCTGTGACTGATCAGCTTGTGTTTAGAAGCCTTAATGCCACCTACATCGATTCTATACACACTTGACTAGATAAACTTAACTGAATGAAAGGTCAAAATTAACAGAAGGGTCTTTGTGTTCTCTGGTAGTTTCTTTCCCCAGCCCTGACCTGGCATTAAGTTGAACCAGAAAAACTGTGAACTTAAAGGTGAAGAAATCTGCCTTGTCTCTGGGATGGTACTCCCCCCATTCCTACATTCATAGTGTTTTACAAGTAATGAGTTGCTGCAGCATGCCTTGAGAAATTACATTTTGCAGCCTTATTCCTTGAAGAAGAAAAGCTGCTACTTACTCTTTCTCATGTCTGATCTTAGAAAGTAAACAATTTAAGCTGCCAGGAGCAGGTAGTTTAGTGGTCGTGTGTGTGTGTGTGTGTGTGTGTGTGTGTGTGTGTGTGTGTGTGTGTGTGTGTGTGTGTGTTGGGGGGGGCAACCTTTTGGTCAGTTGACTATGACATCATGAGTCCAGTTTGAAAGGCTGTGAAATACCTGTACAGGCTACTACTGTGCACTGTACTGTTCCTCCTTATTATTTTAACTATCTGAAGAGTAGAACTGTTACTTTTTTTTTTTTCTAAAACACATCAAATGAGTGTTTCTGTAACTAATTTGACTTTAGACTTGAGTCAAATAGGAAAGCTGTTTGGAGCTCTACTTAGTTACCCTTTTTAAGAATGCCTAGAATATTAAATGTCAAGTAAATAAATGAAATAGACTTTTTGTTTGTTTGTATTTCGAGACAAGAGATCTACCTGCTTTCGCCTCCCAGTGCTAGGATTAAAGAAGTGTGCCACCACCACCTGACCCAAAGAAATGAAATTTTAAAAGAGGAATTGTGTGCTACAGTAAGCATAGGAAGAGTCACAAGAAACCCTCACCTGTGTGAAAACAGGTATGAGTTAGGGGTATTGAGTCCAGGACAGAAAAACAGGTGTGCTATCTCTGTAACAGGAGGTAGGCATAGCCTGTCTTCTGCACAAGACCGATTTCTTAAGAGTTGTAACAAACTCTCATCATTGTTGTATCGGAGTATAGAAGGGCAATGGGACAGGAATTGCATCACATGATATTTGGAGCAATTTTGTTGTAATGTATCTCAGCCAGAACTGAGATTCTTAATAAATTAAAATATTTGTGTGTGTGTGTGTGTGTGTGTGTGTGTGCGTGTGTGCGTGCATGCCCATGCTGTAGTTTCTTTGGGAGCCTTTTTACCACAACTTGAAGTTTAATGAAATGTTGCTATACTTCCCTGAAGTGGTAAGCACCATTTTGTTTTTCTTGTAATTATTTGCCTGGCTATAATTGCTAACATTTTTGAAATCTGTCTTTTGTATTCTAGTTTTATTTCTTTTATTCCTTTATGAAAACAGCACTCAGTAAATAATTGATCATCAACTTTTGTAGGTAAATTTGCACAAAAGGGCAACCATACCCCCAAATTGGAGTCCATGTCATTTTCATAGCCATCTCCACAATAAGAAATTCCAAGAGTTGTTACCATTATTAAAAGAAGTAAAACTAATGTTCTGAAGGACAACAGCATTTGCAAGACCTCAGTGGAACTGCTTGGGACAGGCCTTGATGACACTGCTTTGTTTGTAAAATGTTAGAGCATTTGAAAGCAGAAGCCAGCTTTCTGTACAGTTCTCCAACCAATCATATTACTAGCCTTTACCTCCCAGAAGCATAGCTTGTACATTTTATTTGACAGTGAAATTTTCATTAAGTATTAGGCCTGAAATGTGTATCTCTCCTGTTGCTCTAACGTGCTATGACTTAGGACAGCTTCCTTGTAAGTTTTCCAGAAAGTGTAATATTTAAATATTTAAATGTGGACTGTTTTTCTTCATCCATGTTAAAGCTGTGTAAAGAATGGAAAGGGTTTGAGGCTCTGTGGGTTTAGCCTTGATCTTTCTGATGCTTATATTACATTTTCTCAAAAAGCTGAAATAAGGGCATTTGAAAATTTCAATAGTCTTTGTATGTAAGGAACACATCTGTAAGTAAAAGGCAAGGCTAGAAGGTGCATTTCACAGAAGGTCATGTAGTCTATGGAGAGAAGCTCCCAAAATGGAATCATGCCCCATCAAAATGACAAAAATAGCAAAAAACATAAAATAACACATGTTGCTAAGAATCTAGACCAAAGAAAGAGAGAAGCCATACACATGACTGCTGAGTGTAAACAGGAGCGTTTACTTTGGAGACTATTTGGCAGGTTCAGAGTTGAGCAATGAATGCTCTGTGACCCAACCGGTTGTCAACACAAGTGTGGTGCAGAAATGGTCATGGAAAACCCGGTACAAAAAAATGTGTGTAACTGCACTGCCTTTAATAGCTGAAAATCAGAAGCTGCCCTCATTCTCCATCAGTAGCACAATGGATAAATTCCAATTTGCTTACATAGTAGAAGTTTATACAACAATGAAAATGAACAATCTATACACCACAAGTGGCAGGAAGCTGTTTAAAGGTTCAGAGGACAACCTTTGGGACTTAGTTCTTACTTATCACCTTGTTGGGCAGAATCCATCTTATTTTGCCATTGTGATGTATATTTCTGGCTAGCTAGGCTTCAGGCTTCCAGGTGGTTCTCTTGTCCTGCCACATGAAGCTTTTAATATGACTTTTTATGTCACTTTCAGGGATTAAATTTGGGTACTGAGGCCTGCAGCTGTCACCTTTACCTGCCGAGCCATCTCTCTGGTGCCTAGATTAATTTTTTTTTTTTTTACTGCTATATAGTCATATACTAACAGCTTAGGCAATTATAAAACCTATTTATTATTTCCCAGACCAGAAGCCCAAGTAGAGTCTAGTTTATTTGCTGCTGAGAAAATTACAAGGTCAAATCAAGAAGTAGACCAGGTTGTGTTTTCCTCTCAACTAGTTGCTCAGTCCTCTTCTTGCAAACTGTTGAATATATAGGACTGTGTAGCTGGAGTTTCTTTTTAGGCTGAACCCACAGCCAATATATCCCCAAATAAGCACACAGAGACATGTTAATTATTAACTGTTTGGCAGATGGCTCAGGCTTCTTATTGGCTAGCTCTCTTAATTATTGACCAATTTCTATTAATTTAAATATTTCCACGTGGTCTTATCTTACCGGAGAAGGGTTCAGACCTGTTAACTCCTTCCTCAGTTATATTGTGTCTCCTTCACAACCTCTCCTTGTATCCTCTCCCCAGAATTCTCCTCATCTTGTACCCACACCTATATTTCCTGCCCGGCTACTGGCCAATCAGTGTTTTAATCATCAACCAATAAGAGAAATTTATATACAGAAGGATATCCCTCATCAGGACTAAGATCTATGGTCATTTTTGCTGGCTGTTGAGAAAGTGTTATTTGAGTTCTGTTCTCACACCTGCCGCACAGCCTGGCAACTTATTTCTTTAAAGCCATCAAGAAAATCTTACTATATTGAGCTGTCATGGACTAGAGTACCTAACATCTGTAATCTGATGTAAGGTGTCATTGTGGTTTTGATTTGTATTTCCCTGATAGTAATGTTGCTGGGCATTGTTTTGAATACCTATTGGCCTTTTTCTCCTCTCTCTGTGTTAGCTCATGTATATTCCCATGTGTGCAGAGATGTACATATCCCTGAGTGGGTATTTAGAAACCAGAATCAACACTGAGTATTTCCCTCTATCACTCCATGTTACCTTCAGTTTCTGTGTGGTTTATGTGGTTTATGCATATGTCTGCTGGCTATGTGGAGGTCAGAGTTTAGCATCCGTATCTTTCTCTGCTGTTTTCCACCTTGTTTGTACCAGGGATGTCTCTCCGAACCTGGAGTTCACCTATTCAACTAAACTAGCTGGTGAGCAAGTCCTGAGGACCCACTTGTCTCTTCATAGCACTAAGGTTACAAGGTAGGCCGCTGTGCCCAGCTTTTTACATGGGTGCTGGGGATCTGAACTCAGGTCCTCTTACAGCAAGCACTTTACCAGTCAAGCCATTTCCTCAGCCGTGCTATTGGCCATTTTTATGTCTTTTGAGAAATATTTATTCAGGCCCTTTGCCAATTTTTGAATCAGTTCATTCTAGTTTCTGCTGTTGGATTTTGTGGTTAGTTTTTTGATACTAATATCTTTTACAAGCGCTTTCCTGCCAACCTTGTCCCAGAGCCGCACCAGTCCCAAAATAACACACAGAGATACTGTATTAGTTATAAAACTGTTGGCTGGTTACTAGCATTTATTATTGGCTAGCTCTGTCTTAAATATTAATCCATAATTACTAATATATGTATTTCTACATGATCTTATCTTACTGACAACGCCCAACTCGTGTCCTCTCTTTCCGAGATCACATGGCGACTCTACTATGTTTCCCAGAGTCCTCCACCTCTCCTAGTCCCACCTATCTTGCTTTCCTATAGGATAACAGCGCTTTATTCATTAACCAATAAGAGAAACATATTTACAGAATGACATCTCTCAACAAACATCTTTCCAGACATTTAGTTTACAAATATTTTCTCACAATATATAGTCTGCTTTTTCATTTTCAAGTGTTACTTTGCCTTTACCCATGAACTTTCACTAGACACCACATGTTCAAATTGTATTTGTCCCTAAAACTACATGCCAGATTTTCTTCTCTAAATATGTTGTGGGTTTTTTATTTATTTTTTGTTGTTTCATGTTTGTTCTACTTTAAAGATGCTACTTAAAACAATGGTAAAAGTAGACATAGGTTCTATTTTGAGATTGGCAATGAAAATTTTACCAAACACAGCAACAAACAGCCCTTTTTAAAAGCTTTTAGGGTCAAACATTCTTATTAAACATGGAAAATGCATTTATTCACGATGCACAGCTATAAGTGTGAACATATGTAGTGCTAATGATCAGTGAAATTCTATGGTTAAAAAGCAATGAAGCTTTAAATTCAAGTTGACTTTCTTCATTTTGCATTAGAAACTAGGTGTTCTTGCTGCTTGTTTTTTTTACAACTGACCTCAACTTTGTTTTAACCTCTTAAATCATTGAGCAAGTAAAATATTTTCATTCACAAATAATGACTGTTCACTTTTATGATTTACATTTCACCCCAAATAGCTAAAAATACTATAGGGAAAAAAAAAAAAAGACTGGATTGTCTGGTTTGTCACCTCTGGAATAGGAACCCTTACCAACTTCCCTTCACAGCCAATATGATTTCATCATATCTTTAAATCTTAGCTTTTCTATTTATAAGTGAAGAAATGTTCAGTCAACCTCATGTATTATCATAATGAATAATTTAACTTCATAATTTAATGAAGTTAAATATGTCACGCACATCTGACCTGTTTACTTTTATTGACACAATTATTCAAAAATATTGTTGGGCCTAGAGATAGATGAGATACTATCCTGATTATTTTCAACTTTTTAATAGTCATAATATTTGTAGATGCCTCTGTTTTTCTAGTTGCACACTCAATAAATATTAAGTTGCTGCTATTCATTTTATAATTGGGTGCTGAATCTTACACTTCAAGAATTGTATACAGTTTGAGTAATTATAACATTAAATTTCATTTTAGGGGAAATTTTTGAAAATATATGAGCCACTTTTGAGGTCTTTTTGAAGAAGAGTTAACTGTTAATTAACTATAGTTGTCATTTAACTTTTCTTCTTAAAAGTATAGCTTTAATGTTTAAATAATCTGATTATCTTCTGTCCTAGATGGTCTTCAGCTTCCTTAAATAAATTAGCGTTTAGTATTTAAGCAAAAAAATTTTTTTTCGTAATTGTGTTACTTCCTTATCTCTTTTGTTGCTTTACATTTTAAGTTTTATCACTGAAGGATATCAAAGTGTCCTCTATGTATGTATTAAGTACGCTTACAATAGGGCTACATCTCTTATTACTAATATTCTTATTTCTCTATGCCTTTGCTTTCTGAATCTAAATAAGTGAAAGTTCATCTTAGCTTCATTAATTTCATCAGGCCTAGCATCATAAAGGCAACAGGCTGAGCAAATGATTTATGTGCAAACTGCTTGAGAGCGGGAGGTGGGTTAGTAATCGGAACTGGCACCCACAATTCAGTCTCTGATCGCCACACTCATGTGTATGCATGTTAAAAAAGTTATAGTTTGGCATTCAGTTTAAACTTCTTAGAGGAAGAGTTTTGTTTCTAGTAAAGCATTAATGAGACCCAAGTGCAGCTACTGCCTTTCACTCACTTGTCTTGAAGTCAGCCACAGTCTTATTTCTCTATCATAACAATGCACTTAATGGTGACATATTCACAAATCCCTCAAATTTTGAGAAACATTATTTTGACATTTAATATATATATATGATTACTTTAACTTATACTTAGATTCTGTTTTTAATGATTTTTATAGGATAATTGGGTTTGATTTTATGTGTATGGCTGTTTTGCCTACATGTATGTCTGCCTACCATGCAATGCCTGGTGCCTGCAGAAGCCAGAAGAGGCTTCAATATTCACTGGAGTAAAAGACAGTTGTGAGCTCCTGTGTTGTAGTCAATTGAACCCGGGTCCTCTAGAAGAGCAGCCTATGCTCTTAATTTTTGAGCCATCTCTCCATTTCCAGATTATTGGTTTTTCAAACAAAAGTCTATGATACTAAAATAGAATTAAAATAGTAGATAGTACACTTAGTAGCATCTTTAATTTTATTCTTAAAATGTCTTAAACTTGCGTAATTTTGATTATTATTGTTCATGTGAAAGATTTTCCTTTGCTTGAGAAACTTACCTGAAAATAGTTTATGGCAAAAGGCAAAATACCTCCAAGTTTCACAAGTGATTCAGAAAATGCACATAAATGATAAAAATACATCGAGAATGGTGAAGCAAAGTTGGGAGAATAATAGACATCTGGTGAGTCTAGGAAAGGGGTTTCAGAAATACCTTCTACTATTATTGTACCTTATCGTTAAACTTGAAACTACATAAAAAGACAAAGAAAATATTTCCACTTTTGTCAGGTTAGATATTACCTTAGGTAAAAAAGATCATCTGCCATATATTACCTGCCACTATTCATTATTATTTAGTGTTAATCTTTGCCTATGTGCAAGAATGATACTGAAGGAGAAAAGAAACTGAGTCAGAGGTTTTAGTTTCATCAAAAAGAATGAATCCCATGAGATTTAAGAGGAAAATAAAATGATTGTTAAATTGGAAGATAGCTCTCTTACAGCACTCTAAACTTTTTAAATAGAAATGAAGATTATATAAACATCTTATTTTGATATTCTATTAAAATGCAGGCCTTCACATAAAAATGTACATACAGGTTTCATGTCATCATTGTTTGTGATTTTGTAAGTATAAACAGCCCAGATATACAGAGTGGTAAATAATACAGTACTTACTTGCAAAAGTAAGAATGGATCCAAGTGTGAGAAAACAAGCACAGAAGCATACTGTATAAACTCTAGACTAGGCAAATTCAGAGACAAAACTTAGTAATGCTTAGGAGCTTAGAAGTTGAAGAAAGAATAAAGATTGACCGACAGTGAGTTACTGATGTGCTTGTGGAGGCAATAAAAAACGTTCTGGAATTGAGTAGTAGTGAGGGTTGTATGACTTTTTATTGTTATTAAAAATACTTTAAGGTGGAGGGAGTTAGTACTAAATTTGTATTTAGTCTAAAGCACTGGGTTCAATGCATAGCACAGTGCAAACAAACAAAGAACCCCCCCCCCCAACAAAACCAGATTAACTTGAAAAGGATAAGTATGATGGTGTGTGAATTTTAGTTCATGGTAGCTCTCACAATAAAACAAAAATAGCCGTATGCATTCCTTCAACCCCCAGTCTTCCTTTTAACTAAGGCATAGTGTCAAAGACCTTGCAATTTCACATGACAAAGGTTCCAATTACTTCATAGATCTGACCACCTTTTATCTTTCTCCTCTTTCCAATCTAGCTCTTCCTGCTCCTGAACTTTAACTGGTCCTTTCTTCCTCCTCAGCTCCACCACTTTCACACTGTAGTCAGTTTTAAAATTATACATCTTGCCTTCTTTGTTTTCTGTTTTGTACAATTTAGTATAAAAAATAGTGTGCACTTTATTCTTTAATCTTGCCATTATTTACTGCTTTCCCATATACTCTAAACCCCTTAGAGCTAGAGATTTTGACTGTCTTGTTTGCAGCTGTCTCTATGTCAGAGCTTAAAGTAGTGCTTGGCATATATTATCACTAATGTAGAATGTAGTACAGGCAGCTGTGAGGAAAATCAGGAATATTGAGTAATTGAGGGAACATTATCTGAGAAGTAGGTTTTATTGCTTTATATTTAAGGACGGTTTATATAACAAGGACGAATTAGTATAGTGCTAAGTTATGACTGTAAGCAGGGAAAACCAATGTGATGCTTCACACATTGACATAGTCTCTTATTCACTCAGTTTACAGAAAAGGTTTATAGAGCTAGAGCTGGATTGTTTTGCTGATACTATAACTGCACTTTTCTTAAGATATAATTTAAGTAGGTTTTATTTTAACTAATATCAGAGAACTTTTAATTAGGAATATGTGAGATTGTTTAATATTGTTTTCTTTTACACAGAAATTATAACATCATTTTCAATAATATATTTTGCAGTAGACATCCATATGCTAGATACTAATTTTTTAATTAGAAGATGTTTTTCTTTCTAAAGGCAAGAGGTGTAATGGAGAAAACCATTATGTAAACAAATGTGCAATAATAGGAGATTTACAATGAAAATATGGATGCAAAATCTAGGAGGTGATGATTTCAGCTGACTCTCAGTGGGACAGTTTGATTTGCACACACACACACACACACACACACACACACACACACACACACACACACACACACACACATGCTCACTCCCAATCAGGCATGCACGCACCTTTCTTTCTTCCAAAGAAAGACAGAGCTATTGACTAGAAGCCCAGAATTGCCCCCAAGTTCCGACCACCAGCTCGAATTCTTATGAAGTGGACTTGTAATATCCTTAATGTTGCTGTTGGCAGTCTGTTACAGATTCCATTATTGTCGATCAATGCAGTCGCCATGCGAGGTTGGGGGAGGAATGCAGGAGGAGAAGAAAAGGAGAGATGAGAGCTTCCTATTCACGGATTTATCAACCTGCCTTTGCTCACAGGAAATCCTCCTGAAGGGGGCTGGGATGCTGCTGCAACAGCTAAGGCAGGAAAGGCTAGGGAGCTGCAGTTCTGACTGAAAGGAAATTTGAAAACCTTTCTTCTCAGAACAAAACAAAATGCTGAGTTTGATCTTGCATCTTTCTTTTTGTTGATGGTGTGCTTTACCTAGCTGATTAGCTATTGTGTTGTCTGGTTATCGAAGCTGTTTCCAGTATAGGATCCCCCTTTCCTTTTTTTTTTTTTTTTTTTTTTTCCTTTGAGTGTCTATTCTTTATTTCCCTATGCTTTCTCCTGTCATTAAACACACATCATTATTCAATTTTATTCTGGCATTCTCTTGCAAGCTAAAGCTTACAAAAAGAGTCAGAGAACAAATCTCTTTCCTCTTCTTCCACCCTCTTTTAACCCTCTCGATTCCCCTCACCCTCCCACCCCCACTGTTGTGTTAGATTGCTGTCACAGAGACAGAATTCAGTGTGGAAGGACGATCACATTTTCTCTTCCATCATTACAGCTTAGCTTGCAATTTAAGTTTTGGACCCCCAAATCTAGTCTCTGTATCCCTGTCTTGCTTCTTCATCATTCAGTAATTGTACTCTGTATGGAAAAGTTTTCTGGCTGGAGGATGAGTCTCCTTTCCCCTGGTGATGTGGCCGAGTGGTTGGATAGTAGCACCGAAGAGGAGAAGAGCCTTCTGTCATTTCTGGGTAAGGTAGGGCTTTCTTGCTCTTGTAACTCTTTGTTGTCCAAACTTTTCATAGTTTGGGGAATAATACCCAAAATTTTGTAAATCTGACTTTGTAATTTTTTAAAAAGAAGGAAGAACTAGAAAAATGTGTTTTAAGTTGTGTGTGTTTTGAGTTGTTTTTCTGTCTGTGGACATAGTGCTGCCCACACTGAGTAAGAAAGAAAGGGCAGTTTGCTTTGCTTTAACAAAGAGTGCTAGCTCCATACAGAGCTCACCATGTCATCTGGCCAGCTGCTCACGGCATGTAGATAACTTCTAACAGTCAAAATGTACTATCAATTTACAGTGTTCTCAGTACAGTAACAGGGAGGCTTGCCAAGTGAGAGTAAAGGAGATGCTTTGTGTTCGTGAAAAACCAAGAAGAAGCTTTGATGATCATAAAGGATTTCTTCTGAGCATATGGACATGTGCAACAGAAATTACTTTAACTTTGTATTTACAGATGCTTTTTAATACATTTCTAAGTGCCCATTATTGACCTTTGAGTTATAGATATAAAATAACTAGGAAAGTTAGGTTATAAATGCAACCATATCTTTACTCTAATAGAAAAGCTTCATGTTCCTTTGTGAGTACTTCTGTTTATTAATGATTTATTCCACATGTATTTTTATTAATTTTATTTATCTCACATATTTGTGTACATACTGGTATACCTTTATTTTAAATTAATGAAATCCTTGCAGTCTTCTAATTAATTCCTTATGACTATTATCTTAAGACCTATGAGTAATCTCTGCCAGTTCCAAAGATACCTCTACTACCATTTAAACATCTGTCATAGTTAGCATAAGTTTCCTTTGTTTTATTTAATTCAGTTTGCTTTACAACCTTAGCCTTCTATAGCTGACTCCTTTTTCTTAGTTGAGATACAAAGGGGTTATCCTAATTCAATCTTTTCAAATTCTATCATCAGGTAGACATATTTCTGTCAGTCCTATTCTTTGTTTATCATAGCCTCATTATGTTGAATAATTGTATAACTATAAAAAGTATGTATACCTCCTAAGTTTCGGTGTCTTTAGAATCTGGTCTCATTTTACTTGTTTCCTTTTCTTCTGCCCCAATACATGCTCATACATATAGGGAAACATAAGTTCAGAGAAGTAAATACGGATATCCTCCAGTAAAACCAACAAAGTGCACCCCACTGTGTTGTATGAAAAGAAGGCACAGACCATTTTAAACATTGTTTCCTCGCTGTTGAATACATTTATAATTTCTAATTACCAAACCCGGGGTATCAGTTGGTCACTCTCTTCCCTCCTTTCCCCCTTCTCCCCACCCCCATTTTCTTTGTCTTTATCTTACTATACCTAAAAAGAATTTGGTTAAATAAATATGTGTAAGTAATAGTTTTAAAGCAACATTACCATAGTACCTTTGCCCACCCTAGCTCCTCTGATTAAGGGAGTTGTTTTTCTGTAATTCATGTTTGCCCACAAGTAGAGGTGATAAAGGCAAGTATAGTATAGCATACTTAGGGAAAAGCAAGTCTGTGTACATTATTACACTGACTGCTGCATAAACAATTTTCACTTAGCTATCTCTGATTAATGAAAGGCATATTTAGCATGTATGTTTGACTTGAGCACCATAGAAAAGTTTAATTGTGGAGTGAGTAGATTACCATGAATCCCATGCTCTGCTCTGTAGCACCGAGTCCTGGATGTAAGGAAGTCATGGGGTCAGAGTTGGTTTTGGGCTTTGGAGATAGGGACTCACTCTGTAGCCTAGGCTGGCTTGGAACTGCGTATGTAGCTCAGGTTGACCCCTAATTAACAGGATCCTCCTTCAGTTTCCCAAATGCAAGTTACAGGTGTGAGGCACCCCATGCAGTTAACAAATCTGATCTTCAGGACTAGAGCTCTTTCCTGACTGTAGATGGCCAGTATCTCCATCTGTGAGTAATAGAGTTTACTGAACTCTTCAGAAGAACTAGGAAAGTTCTCAGGTATAGCTTGTACTGAGTTGAGGTTTAAACAAAACCTTTGGCATTTGCTAACATAATTGTCATTCATGAAAACATACTATGCCCAGTAAGAATGCCATGGAAAAAGTAAATAACTCAATCTGTTCTATGGTAATATAAGATGAAAGAAATCAAGATTTTGTGTCAGAAAGCCTGTCAAACTGATTTCTTCCCTAGGGATTTCAAATCAAATTTCTGTCTAGAAAAGATTCAAGAGACGTTCTTTGTGCTGGTTAGACTGTATCACTTTTAGACAGCAATGTTCAGTTGTGCTTGTTAATTTGGTATGCTGCTAAATCAGTGAAACTTCATAAAACTATACCTGTTCATTATCTTTACTCAAAACATCCATGATTTTTATATCACCTATCAGACAAAGTTAAGATCCCTACTGTGAAACTTGGGCATTTCCCTCTGACATTCCACTGTTCATTTCAGTGGGACCTCAAAATCTTTATGCCTACTGAACCCATTGACTGTACATACTGTGGACAAGGCTTTCCTTTCTTACCACTGTATATGTCCCACTTCCCCTGACAGCAGAACACAATGAAATAGTGTTAAGATATTGTGAGATGCTGCACATGGACACAAAGAAATACAAGATAAAACTGTTGGAGAAGCATAGATTATGGCCAGATAGGAAGTATGAACTGTGAACAAGTTAAATAAGAACAGTTCAATGATAATTCATGACAGCTATGACCAAAAGAAGGGCAGTACCTAATTGTGAAATTATTCAGGTGAAAATTGCTTTTGGCATTTGAAGAGGAGAGAACTCATTTCTCATTATGAATCTCAAAAGGATCAAATAGATATTTATTAAAACAGTAGGTTTTCTTTGTATGAAAACTGCCACACAGAATATTAAATTATTTTCAGGTCCAGTGAATAAACTGACTTGAAAGGAATGGGGTCTGTGTAGAGAAGTAATGAACAATAATGAAGAGTATTTAGGGCTTACTGTAAAACTTTACATGACAGGCTAATGAACGACTGAGTGACAGTTTTCTCCTGAAAGCTGTTGGAAAGAATTAAAAACATATGAGCAAGAAAATGTATGTTCAAAATATATTTGTTCAGATAGGACCTTGTTACCCTGTGTTAGCTATAAATTCTTGCTCTTCCTGCCACTCCTTACAAAATGATGGAAGTGGATGTGTGAACTACCATGAAACTTTTAAGAAGGCAAAATCTAAAACTAGTATTATGAAGGGAGAGACTAAAAGCTGTTAGGCCAGTTTGGATACTTTTACAGTAAGCCAGGTGTGAAATAAGGGTTTCTGTTCTCAGCCCTATTTATTATTATTTTGATTATTTATCATTAAAAGTACATTATAAAGGGCTGAAAAGATGGCTCAGCAGTAAAACACTTGTTTTTGCAAAGGACCTGGATTCAATTTTCAGTGCTCATGTTGTGATTCACAGCCATCTATAACTTCAATCCCAGGGAATCTGATGCCCTTGTCTGACCTCCATAGGCACCAAGTACACACATGGTACACAGACATACATGCAGGCAAAATCCTCACACATAAAATAAAATGAGTCTAATAAATCTGATACATTTGTAATCTTCTATTTACAGATGTGGATTACAAAATCCCCTAGTAGGATTTTTAAAACATATGTTATTAGTGTATGTAGATGTATGTGCATATGCACATATGCACCTACATTATAAGGGCAGAGGAAGTTTCAGGAATTTATTCTTTTCATTGGAATGCTGAGATTACACATGTGTACCATTTGGCTTTTTTTTTTTTTTTTTTTTTTTTAAGATGGCTCTAGTAGTCAAACTCAGGTCAGTGAGTTCCTTCACCTGCCCAATCTTCTCATCTGCCTGTAAATGTCTATAGAAAGAAGACTGAATCACCTGTCTTCCTACCACCTTGAAAACTCTTAAATGAAAGTGAATGTTTGCATATCTTGAATTAAAAAAAGAGATTAAAAGGTGGAGAGATATTAAAAGATTATGTCAGCACAATTGATAGAAACTTAGAATAAAATGAGTCAAAGACATGGAAAGCAAGTGGACAAAGGAGCCAATATTTAAGAGATGATGTTGAGTTCTGTGTTGAGTTTGAGATGGGAAGTACACATCTGGACAAGCATATATCTGATAATTGGAAGTTGTGTCACAGGTAGATATCAAGATTTGGAAGCCATTTGCCTATAGAAGGAAAACAATTGGCATTTAAAATACCATTGATACCGACTGTTGACAGACTGACAAGAGGAGACAAACAAACAGGAAACATATAGGGCTGGTGGGAAACTTTGAAGAACACTGGCATTGTAATAGGTGAAGAAGAAGAGGAGATAGAGTAGATGACCATAAATATAGGAAGAAGCCAGGATGGTGTGGTGCCACTGTGTTAAGGGAAGAAAAGCCAGCAGTGACAGTGATTGTAAATACCAGAGAGACATCAGGGGTGACCACTGGATTTGAACAACTTAAAGTTAAGGCAAATCATATCTTCTATTACTGCAATAGGTAGTTGGTAGTAAGTAAGCAAGCTTTTTTCCTAAAGATACCTGTGGTAGAAAGGAGACGCACAGCTGGAAAGATGACTCAGTGGTTAAGGGCACTTACTGTTCTTTTAGAAGACTCAGGTTTGGTTACCAGCACCCACATGGCCGCTCACAGCTGTCTGTAACTCTGGTTCATAGAGGTTCTGACATGCCCTTCTGTCTTTTGCAGGCACTTCATTAATGCTGTTGACATACATACATATAGGCAAAATAACTAATAATTAATAAATTAAAGTATTAATTAAATAAAACATTTTTTGTTAAAAAGGAAAGTTGCCCTTTTAAAACAGGAGCTTGTACAGAGTTTTGGAGAAAAGGGAGAGCAAGTCATTGAATTTTCAATAGAGGAGAGTAACTGAGAGAATAACATTTTTTGTGGGCTTGTGATTGAGGATGTCATTAAGGCAAGGGTTAATCTTGTGGTGGGAGAAACTAGAAACCAACAATGCATGCAGTGATTTAACAAAAGAAAATGAGAGAAATGAGGAGATGACAACTCTTGTTCTAAGTTGAGGGCATTTATCACACCCAGTTATTTGTTATAGTTAGTTGTGTGCCTGTGTATATTTGTGTAATATCTAATATTCTCTGTTTCCAAAGGGATGGGGATCGTTTGTTAGCACAGCACTGTCTCAGGACAGCACTGAAGATATGAACCAGTGTTGTCTAAAATTTTTAAAATTGCTTTTGTCACTTAGATACTCTCTTTTCCCTTCTTATCTTTCCTATAATGTCAGTGTTCAGGAGACTGAGGCAGTAAGATAACAGATTTGAAGCCAGGCTGGGTTACATATTAAGGCCGTCTCAAAATAATAATAATAATAATAATAATAATAATAATAATAATAATAATAATAATAATAAGTAAACAACTAACCCAAACAAAATAAAACCTGTGGGATCTTGCTGAAGTTGTGAGTTCAGCCTAAATTAGAAAATATAAATAAGATAGAATTAATTAAACCAAGAATTGTTGCCTTAAATCTAAAGATTTGACTAAAATAGAAAGTATAAACAAACTGCTAAAACTGTAGAAGGACATAATTATAGAAAATTAAAGACTTAAAAGTTGGAGACTACAGACTAGAAAGATGGTTCAATGGTTAAGAACAAAAGGAATTGTGAGCTATCGATAAAGTTCTCTGCATTATGTTTGGCTCTTGCAGAGTACCTAAGTCTAGGTTATAGCACCCGCATCTTGTGACTCACAGTCATAATTTCAGCTCCAGGAGATCTGCCATCCCTGTCCTCTGAACACCTGCACAGGTGCACCTACACACACACACACACACACACACACACACACACACACACACTAAAAACAGGTTTTTGTTTTGGGTTTTTTTTTTTTTTGGTGGGGGGGGTGGTTTTTCAAGACAGGGTCTCTTTGTGTAACAGCCCTGGCAATCGTGGAACTCAATTTGTAGATCAGACTGGCCTCAATCTCACAGAAATTCGGCTGCCTCTGCTTCCCATGTGCTAGGATTAAAGGGGTGTGCCACCCCCCCAACAGAAACAAAGTATTTTTTAAACTGGAGACTATCATAAAAAAAAAAACTTTACAAGAATACATTTGAAAATATAGACAAAATATAAACAACCCACAACACCAGTAAGCTATGCTAAAATCTAAATATGGCAATTTTATCATATTGGGCCTCACGTTGTTGGTTCCCTTGGATTTGTTTTAATCTTCTTTTGTTTAGGGAATGTGTTTGAGGAAGAGGGAGGGGAAACAGAAGATGTTTTTTCAAAGAAGTCCCTAATGGAATAAGCAATTATAAAACTTTTTTTTTTAAAGAAATGGGCAGATATCTTAAAAAAATGAAACTTGGATAAGAAAATGTAAAATATTAAACAAGATTAATTTATATTTAAGTGTACTTAATAAAATTGGGGATTTTATGAATTTTTAAATGAACAATGTATAGACAGCAAAGCCCTCAAATATACCTAACCTTCAATACCTAACCTTTGATTCTATGAAGCTTATTCATCAAAGTCTCAATTATAACTGATTATTCAGGTTAATGAATAGTTAAACTTGTCCAGATGGAAGAATCAATTTCATTTTGGAATGAGAAAACTTAAACTGTTTTAAGTATGAAGTTAATTACACATAGAATGATGAATATTTACCATTTATCATTTTAGTAAGATGGCAGTCCTGTATGATTCAACTGAATACAATCTTAAGTATACGGATATGTATCTATTAAAGAGGTTAGGGGGTATTCAGACTCAGTATACCTAACTATTCTTAATTGTTAAATTAAAAGTTATTTATTTATATATTTGATTTTAATAAAAGCAATTAAGGGTGGAAAAGGTTTATGAAAACATTGTAAGAAATACTTAAAACTTAGATGACTACTCATTTTGCTTGAAGTGTAAAGTAGACCATTATTGAAATCTGTAAGTGTAAGACCTCAGCTGCAGAACACTGTGTAGTCAATAATAATGCTTAGTTCTGTGGGGAAACTAGAGGACATGTATTCCAGAGTATGAATTTACAGAGATGCATGTGAATTTGTAGGTCTAACCTTATAGACGTAGCTGAACTGAAGGTCACCTACAGTGTGATAAGTAAGTGAAACACTCTAAGGATGGACACCAGAGAAGGAGTGCGACCAATCTTCACAGATGGTCAGACTCGGTCAAGTTGTTGACAAAGAAAAGGAATGTGTAAAGAAGGCCACTTCAGTTGTTTTCCCTTAAATTCCTGATTGTGGAAGGATCATTAAAAAAGTAGTTTCATCAAAATAAAGCATTGTTTGGAGGAGATAATTGTGCATAGGATAATGTTAAGTAGACAGAAACTCAGTGGGTGAAGTTAACTAGGAGATCCTTGTCACAATCTGCATAGAATAAAAAAGCCCTAGACTAGGTTGTTAATGGTTGGCTAAAATGAAGCTGATAGGCATTTCAGAGATAGACTTGACATTGACTGAATGCTGAATATCATGGTTTCCCCATTTTTAATCACTAATCACTGATGCTTGGCATCATAGCTTTGGTTTTATACCATGCTGTATGCACATCTCCTTTTCAGGAAATGATTGTTTCATAATACATTTAAAGGTCTATACATTTGTATACATGTTCTGTATCCTCTCCTTTCTTTCCTTCTCCCATTTCTCGTCTCTCCCCCTTTTCTCCTTCTTTGTGGTCGGAGGATCTATATTGCCCAGGCTGACCTCAAACTAGGCTGAAGTGATGATATTCCTGCTTCAGCCTCCCTAATAGCTGGGGTTTTGTCTTTTCAGCACACTGGTTATATTAATAACAGTTTTGTGTGAGAGGCAAACTAAACTGCCTTGACATAATCTAAATCTGTTGTTTAAATAAATATAAGCATATACCTCCAATTACATTACTGAGACAGTTAAAGACACTGTGTAAATGTGATGGCCATTCCTATGCAGCTTATTAATAAGAAAAAAAATATCTGTAGAAATCTGAAAAAAATATCATCTCCCAGAGTTGACAACAAATATAGCTCACCAAAACTGTGGGATTGGAAAAATTTTATAAGTAATTAGATTGAAATGCTCAAAATGGTCACTTGGGGCTGAACAACACTGTTAGTTATTTAGAGATTATTCTTTGCAAAGCCTAAGACTTTTATTAATTTTGTTTGTCTCCTAGAATTTGGAGAAGTAGTTATTTCATATATTGAAGATTACTTGAAGAGTGTTAAAGGGCATATTATTTTCTAGACTTTCTCCCCGTGGTTTTTAATGTAAGAAATCAGCTTTTGCTACTATTTAGGGCTTGGCTTCTGTTTGTTGGCTTTTTATGCTCACTGTTACACTTTGTTATTAAGTTATATGTCTTCCCCTTTGTCTCAATGTCTCAGCTTTGTGTGTCTTGGACTTGGAGAGTCTTACCAATATCAACATTCAGAATTGAGTCTTCCTTGATAGGACATGTTTGAAGTAAACCCTTAGTATGTTTGCCTCAGTTTTCTTTAAAATACAAAGAACTGTGAACATACTGTCAATTTTTTAGAATTATCTTTTAGGAACAAATAAGAAACTAGAGTCTCTGTAGTTATGGTTGCCCCCTCCATTATAGCCTATTATGTAAAACACCAAAACAAGATAGCATGCCTGGTAGTTAAAAGCACAGGCTCTAAATGCAGACTGCGTGGGTTCTAATCCTCATTTTGCCTCTTGCCTGCTGGGCAGACATGGGCAGAGTACTAGAACATCTTGTTTCTATGTCTGTAAAATTGGGAGGATAATTCCAGTTCCAAAGGATTATTGTCTGGATTGAAGATGTAATTCATTAAAAACATTTTTCTGAAATAAAGCATAATAAATGATAGCTTGCTATTGCAGTATCATTTTTGTCATTATCAAAATGCTTAGTTGTTACCACTAAAAATGAGAGATACATTTTGTATTGGAAATTTAAAATAAAAGCTCAGACTCTTTAAAAATCCAGTATCTCTTTAAAAGTTTAGTCTCTCCATTGTGGGCTCCAATACAATAAAAAGTTACATACTTCTTGTTCCAAGAGGAAGAACCAGAACACAGTTAAAATCAGATCAAGGCAAAAGCCATCACACAGTGTAAATGTTCATTGTCTAACCTCTGGAACACACACAGGATTTTCTGGGCTCTTGGGATGCTCCTCTTCTCCAACATTACCATCCACATCACACAAAGCTTGTCTTGTATGTGCAGACAAACTGCACTCCACACCTGCTATTGTCCTTATAGGTCATCCCACGGGCCTGGCATCTCCAGTATGTTTTGGACTCAATTGCAACTGACTGCACTTTCACCAGTGTCCTCTGCTGGCCTTTTACAATGCCAACCCTCAGACACTTCATGATACTTTTCATCTTGCAGCTTTCATGCCAGCAAAACGTGTGGAAAACTCTTACATATTGTCAAGTTCAGCCTTGGCTCCCTCTTAACTACAGCTGCGTGTAACCCTAGAAGATTGTACCTAGGTGTTTTTCAGCCTCAGCTAACCAGCATCAATTCTCCTAGTAAAGCAGAGGTTTCACTTTAGTGGTACTGGGCTCTTGCTAATCACAGCCAAGTTTTCATCCCAGCTGTCCAGAAACCTCAAATTGTTAGTACTAATATCTCACAAACAGCCCTGAGTCTTTGCTTTCCTCTGAACTTCACACACCTGACCTCTATCATCTGCATTGGACAGGTACTTACACATACACACGCACACACACGCACACACACACACACACACACACACACACACACGAGACAGAGAGACAGACAGAGAGACAGACAGACAGACAGACAGACAGACAGACACAGAGTGGGCAGGAACCATTTGGACCCACCTGTGATTTACTAATCCAGCAAACTACCAATTAGTCTCCTGTTGACTACTATCTCTTAACATTGGTCTTTAGGAGAGCAACCCTTGTAAGAAATAAAACACATGGTCATTCAAGGGTCTATTCCATATCAAGAGATAAATTATGTTGTAGAGGACTGAGTAACTCCTTTCACTGGCTGAATTACTTTCCCTCTTCAATAATAATTTATTCTCTCTGGGGCTAACAGCCTATAAACTGTAAGAGCTGTTTGTTTGTTTTATCATATGGAGATAAAAAGTATATTAAGTAACTATAGTTATTGGGTTTTGAAATGTAGTTACTCATTTTAGTCAATACAGTTTCACACAGTTAAAGCATTGAAATATATTTGCTTAATGAGTTCATAAACCTAAAACTAAAATTAGATGTTTGGAAGAAAGTGAGGAAATGGGTTTCAGTGTTTTCGTTAACCAGAACATTGCATCTTTAGGAGACCGTTTCATTCTTTCATTTTATCCTAGCTAATTAAACTTATTTTTCTCCCAGTTCGGTTTCTCTGTCATTTATTCAGAGATTAAAATAGCTGTATCTAATATGAAGTTACAGAACCTCTTTAGATAATTATCAGACAAAATATGAGATGTTCTCCTGCCTTACCAGCTCCTCTCTCCCTTCCTGTCTTGACCCCCAACTTTAGAATCACATGACTTGAATAGATCACTCTTAAAGTCATGTCTTGAAGTCTGAAGGTCTTGCTGTTCAGTACTCCAGCAAGCTGATTTGCTTAAATTCCTTTGTGCTATTCCCATGAATCTGAGTTAATTATACTGCCATCTTTCAGAGATGGATGTTAGAAGTCACGTGTGCCTAATTCTGAAAATGACTTCCGACATTAAGACTCGTTTATCCACTGATGGTTAGAGAGAAACTGAGACACAATTACTGGTCATAATTTTAAAAATACAGCAATATCATGGAACTGTCTTCTACTGCAGGCATATAAACTGCAGTATCAACTTCTCAGTCATTAGGAATATTGTAATTTGGCTAATATCTTAATGGTCAAGATGCCACAAGGAGATGAAAGAAGACCTGTATCCAGCATGCAAACAGTGATAGGGTAAGCACTTCCAGTTGGCTTTTCTTAGGCAGCATTGATTTGTGTGCATTACTGGGTCTGTGTAAGATGGTGTCCTTTTAACACTGGCCGAATTTAAATGTCAGTAATTTTTTTTTTCTGCTGCAGATTAGGGTAATACAGAGAAATTTTCTGTAAGTAAGGGGAGGCAATGGACGCCTGTTAATAGCTTAAAAGTAACTAATGAGGATGTGCAGTCAGACGATTGATTGAATGAATAGCTGCAGTCCCGTGTGCTTCTTTCTCGCTCGCTCTCTGCAAGCTGTGGAGAGGGAGGGGGAAGAGCAAGGCAGGGAGGGAGCATGAGGGAAAAAAATGCTTTCTCTTAAGTGGAAGTAGCACGGATCCCAGGGGCCAGGAGGCCAGAAATGGAAGTTTAAACTGCATCTATCTTTTAAAGGCAGAACAGTGGGAATCAAAATGTCAGGCTCCGGAGTCACGGTTTACTCTTTATTTTTTGAGATCTGGAAGACAACACAGAATACTTTTTTTAGGATGTGTGTGTGGTTTTTTTTTTTTTTTTTTTTTTCCTTGTCCATGTTGAGATTATCTAATGTTATCTGAGAAGCTGGATTCTTATCTGTCAGTTGAAGTGGAGATGGGAAGCAGTTGTGATAAAGGTATAATACGTATAAATATCTGTGTGTGCATGTGTTTATATGTATATGTATATGTCATGGGAAAAGCCCTTTAAATATATTCTTAATGTGGTTTATAGCTCTTAAATTAGAGATCACATCATTTACAGAATCCTAATCTTGTTAGGTCATTTGAACAGATCTGTGATTTCAGAGTAAGATGTGAGTAAGGTCATATAACCAGAACAAGGGGAAGCGGCTCTATTTTTATATCTGCATAGGCATGTATATTCTTTTATCCTGCAGCACCTTCCATTACTCTCATAGATTTTGCTACAGTCTGGTGAATCATATGTATAGAACCGAACTTTGACCTTTTCATAAGCAGTGTCAAATCATGCACAACACTAGTATTTCTGGTTCACAAAAATAGGAGTAATTTCTGATTTACTTAACTTCTAAATGGCTGCTAGAGAAGTAGAGCCATATGGTACCAGATAAAACTATTAAGTGAACCTGGAAACCCTAAACAAAGTGTAGCTTGGAAAGATTACTTCTTATACATGTACAGATGAAAACACAAGTTGTCTCTTAGAATAGATTCTTAACACTGATCAAGTTTCCTTATCTCCATAGGTCAAACATCAAAAATATACCTAAAACATGTTGAGACCTTTAAAGAAAACAGTTTTTGTGTGTGTAAAAAAAATAATTTTACGGTTTACAGAAAGTCTGAAATTGTGGATCCTTCATGATGTTTCTACTTCCTCCACTTTTCCAGAGGTGCCAGCAGAAAGGTCCCCCCGCAGACGGAGCATCTCAGGGACAAGCACTTCAGAGAAACCCAACTCCATGGACACTGCAAATACCTCCCCTTTCAAAGTACCAGTAAGTATTGCTTTCCTCTCTCTCTCTCTCTCTCTCTCTCTCTCTCTCTCTCTCTCTCTCTCTCTCTCTCTCTCTCTCTCTCTCTCTCTCTCTCTCTCTCTCTCTCTCTCTCTCTGTGTGTGTGTGTGTGTTTCCTCAAAAATTTCATTGCAATACTGAAATATAAATTTCTGTTAACTATGACTCATATCCAGAATGAGATCTATTAGATTTTTAAGGAATACTATTTTTACTTGTGGCCTAATTTAAAAATATAACTAAGTACCTTAAATCTGAATTTTTCTGAATTACAGAGTGCAAATCTTTGCAAGTGTCATTTAATCTAGCTATTAGCTAAAATACACTAATATTAAGTACAAGCCAAACGCATACTGAAATGAGAATACTGTAGTGGAGCAGTATAGCTGGCTGCTAGGTGCAGAGTTCTATATTTTTATGCTTTACTATTTTATAACTTATGGTGTGTATATGTGTGCACGTGTGTGTATGTGCTTTCATACATTTGGTCCGATGCACAGGTGGAGGTCAAAAAACAACTTTGTGAAGTCTGTTCTCCTCTTCTACTTCTATATGGGTTCTAGGAATTGAACTCAGGCCATCGGGCTTGAGTGGCCTTAACTTACTGAGCCATCTTGCCAGCCTCAAGTAACTCAGATATTTTGAAGCTATTTTGTGAACATATGAAAATTTGTAGTATTATAAAAGGCATATTTGAAGAGAATTGTTTCAAGTGATTGGTCCTTATTCTAAGTACAACAAAAATTAGTGTAAGATAGAAAAAACTTTTCTATTTGAAGGAAAAAACAAAAACAAACTTTTTTTCCCCTCTTAATGTAGCCAAACTTAAGATGTTCTTATTCTAATCCTTTTAAGTTGAGATGACCTTTTAAGTAGAACCCTTTTTAGATGTATGATAGATGTGTTAGTTACACAGGTAGACATTGTTTTTCTGTTAATTCCGAAACCAGTATAGTTACCTCTTTGACATTAAGAGTGGGTAGAGTTTGTGGATATCTGTTTCTGTAAAAACCATTCAAAGTTTTACAGATTTCTATAGACTGTAAGTGAGTGCTACATTAATGTTGTAATCATGGCAATTATTTAAGAGCATCAGATGTAATGTCTTACTAAATTTTTAAATTCTATAGACACAGTTACATGTTTTAATTTTTATGAATGAACAAAAACATGTTTCTTTTACCTTTTCTTCTTTTTTTTCAAACAAAGTAGAAATCAATTCAACTTAACATGTATTAGTAGTTGTGCTGGTTGGTTTTTTGTTTGTTTTGTTTGTCAAATTAACATGTCTGGGAAGAGGGAATTTTAATTTAGAAAATGCTCCATAAGATTGGTTATAGGCAAGTTGGTGGAATATTGTCTTAATTAGTGATTGATGTTGGGGGCCCAGCCCATTATGGGTGATATCATGCCTGGGCTGCTGGTACTGGGGTGTATGAGAAAACAGACTGAGCAAGCCAGTAAGCAGCACCCCTCTATGACCTCTGCATTAACTTCTGCCTCTTCAGGTTCCTGTCTGTATTTCCCTCCATGATGTACTATGATGTAATAAACCCTTTCCTCCCCAAGTTGCTTTTGGTATTGGTATTTCATCATAGTAAAGAAACCCTAACTAAGACAGTAATTCTGAAGAACATCATCATACTTCAGTGTGTATTATGCAGCAGTTCACAGTGATAAGAGTGATCCTAAATTTTTAAGGAAAAAAAAAGAGATTTTCTTATGTTTTACTAAATTTTTGAAAGTGTAACCGTGTATATTCTATATCAATAATATTTAAAACTACCCATGTACATAGTTCAGTGATGCGCTTGATTGGATTGAGTTCTAGTTTAAAATTTTCACACTGTCTAGCTGGATTTTTTACATTTTTCTTAAAGTACACAATTGAGAATAGCTGTCTGCATTATGGTAACAATGAAGAATGTCCTAAATTATGCGTAAGGTTTGTGTTCAGATTTTTTAAAATTTTAATTAAATTAAGAACGTCAATTTTTGCTTATCTGAATACTAAATTGGCCACGGATTTAAGTGCTATCTTAATAAAACTAAACATGTGTAAGTAGAAGTTTCAGAGCAATGAAAGAGAAGTACTTAGACCAAGTACTACTTACAAACCATGTACTTATTTGATAATCATAGGAATAATGAAGGAAAGAAAACGCTCTGTACTAGCAAAATTACAGTCACAAAGCCATGTATTTCTAGAAGAATTAACCACCCAAAAGCCTTCACCTAGACATTTTTCTAAAATTAACCATTAAAACAGAACTCTCTCTCTCTCTCTCTCTCTCTCTCTCTCTCTCTCTCTCTCTCTCTCTCTCTCTCTCTCTCTCTCCCTTTTAAAGTCAGCTCCCACTAAATGAAACAGGCAAATAGCTAACATGTTCTAGTAGTCTTGGAGCATGTTATCTTATTTCAAAGTAATACAGTATACAAAAGTTGACATTGGTAACAGTGATCTCAAATCATTTTAAAAATGAAATTGTATTTGCTTTCTTATTTTTTAAAAGTATAACTGGGTTTGTTATATATCATTTGAGAATACATCTTGAAATATGTAATCTTCATAAAACTTACTTTTCAGAAAGATCTATTTCATGCTAGATAAATACATTTTTATTTATTCTTTGGCAAAATCATGCATGTATATAATATATTTTGATCATAACCACTCCTCATTTTCCTCTTTTAGTTTATCATCTCTTTCTCATTTAACAGTGAATATCTATTCTGATTATCTTTGTAACCACCCCAATTGCTCCATACAGTACCTTACATATAGCAAAAATCCAATCAATAGTTGATGAGAAGATATCATATGCACAAATTACACGAGGATCCAAATAGTATGATTTTATCTCACATTTAGTCTCTTGGTATAGATGATGTCTGTAGTAAATTGAAATAATAATTGCTATATAGTAAGCATTTCAAGAGAGATTATTTGAAATGAGTGTGCCTGTTCAAAATAGGTTTGTTTGTTTGTTTGTTTGTTTGTTTGTTTCCTCAATAAAGAGAATTTTTAGTTAACAGTTGGGATTAATGTCTAGAGTACATTCTCTGTATTTGTAGATTAAAACTAGTTGGAATTTATTTAATAATTTGTTTCTTGAAATATTTTTTTTGACTCCTTTAGATATTCATATGTACAAGCTCAGAATGTTTCTGCTACTTGTGAGCTTTATCCTAGATTCTTCAATTATAATCATTTGAATAGCTTTTGCTTACAAAGATCATTTTTGGTTGTTTGTTTTCTTTAACATTTTACTAGGGTATATTTTTGCCTTTGTGTATTTATGCTTTTCTGTATAATATCCTTTGTATATTTTATGCATTGCTTAAATGACATTTAAGTGATTTTATGGTGGAAATGAGAAACAACTGACTAAAATCAGTTATCTCTGCTTAAATTTAGTTCAAGAAGGAAAACAAACATGTCTTAAGGTTGTATATAATTGTTTCATACATAGTTTAAAAAAAAAACTATGGTTTTGGAACAGGCTTCTTTATACCCTATTTATAAAGTGACTATTGATATTTAAGATTTTTATATCACTTCTGCTTAGATGATACCATCCATTTGGCATTGACTAGAGAGAGCTGCTTGTTTTCCGGGCCAGGTGTTCATCTTAGTGTTCTCATTTCCGTAGCACAATGATCTGAGTTGGCCTTGTATATATAACACAATGCAGTCACAGCTGCACCATTTATATTAGCTTTGAGCTTAGCTCTGAAAGAATTCAGACACTAAAAAAATATGCCAAGACACCCAGAAAGCATAGTTGAACTAAGGCAGTAGCCTAATATTCCTGTATAACCTTCCTTATTTTCTTGTTACTATGATCCTTGACCAGTCCTAGTCAAACAAGTATGTAAATATGAGATTGTCAAATGATTAAACCTTTCTGTGTGTACGTGTGTGTACATTTTTTGTTTGTTTTCTTTTGTTTTTGTTTTTTAACCCTCTGGAAAATAAAGTGCAGACTATATTAAAGTTCTATATAAAAAGATACTGGGGCTGAAGAGAAAGGCCAACAGTTGAACACTGGCAGCTCTTCCGCAGGGCCCCAGGCTAAGTTCCCAGCACACACACTGGGGCTCATAGTCTATAACTCCAACTCCAGGGGATCCATTGCCCTCTACTGGCTTGTGCACATATGTATTGCACAGACGTGTCTGCAAACAATACACTCATACATATAAAATAAATAAATAAATAAATAAATCTTTAAAAAAGCTTTTTAAACACCAAAAAAAGATGGTATCCCCTTTCTTAAGTACCAGTACCATGCTGTGAGCTTCAGCTGGTACTGGTTTCTGTTGTGGCTGGTGTCTTCTATGTGGTCTATGTAAGTACTTTTCCAAATTAATCAGTTTCATGCACACTTTGGATTAGAAAGTGTTCATTGTACAGACCAGTGGTTTTCAAATCTAACTAGCCATAAAATTTACCTTTCATAAAATACACTGATACTTAAAGATGAGCCTGATGATGGTGGTGGTGGGTTTGTTTGGGCTTTTTTGTTTTTGTTTTTAAAGATTCCCAGATGCTTCAGTTACATACCCTGCAATTGAGGATTGTTTGCATTCATGATTGTTAAACTATAAGGAACTAATTTGTGCCAATCTTACCTGCAAACATTGGTGCTTTCTTTTATCCCTTCCAGTATGAAGTTTAGCGTCTTGGCATGCAGGGCAAAAGAATAGAGTTAAATACAACTCTGAAGAATGGATTAGAGATTGATAGGTACCTGGGGAAGGGAAGAGGCTTGGCTGAAGTTGTTATCAGAAATATAACTTGAAAGAATCAAAGAATGGTGTGAAGGAAACATTCCTCTATCTATAGTAATCCTCAGAAATAGACTTGCTGCAGAGTAAGTACTAAAAAGTCCAGTTTATCCCACCTAGGAGAAAAGGCTTCTTCAAGAGGGTAATGCAGTCACCTATATATAGCACATTCTTTAGATAACCATCCCTCTTGTCCCAAGAAAAGGTATTTCTCCTTGCCTTCATTAGGGGAGAGAGGCTCAACTTTCACTTATAATTAAAGATAAATGTTGCAAACTAATGCCCATTTAAGGATGACATTATCCACTAAGCATACCAAATATGTAGAACAGACATCAAATATTTCCCTCCTGTATAGGAGTTCAGAAGCTAGTAATATGGAAAAAAAAATGTTTCCAATGCCACAATTTTGCTAAGTGTTTTGCTAATTGTGCTCATTGTATAAAGAGTGGTTTTGCCCCTTTCTCTAAAACTTTACAAGAATACCTCTAGCATAGAGCTCTTTAATTCTATAACCAGTGCCACTTCCATTCTCCTAGATTTTTTGTTTTGTATATTTTATTTAAGCATCTACTAATTTCATTTTAAAGGAATTTCATTCTGAGATGTTAAAATATCATTGTAGTTTTCACCAGACTATTGGATAGCTAGTTAAGCAACAAACAAACAAACAAACAAAAACTCCTAAGTGAGGGTTCTCTAAAGAAGGTAAACAGTGGCGCTTATGTTCTTGGAAAGATACTCATTATCAGCTGTTAGGGACGCTCACATCAAAGTGATGATGCATTGCTACTTCTAGGATAGTTATAATCAAAACAGGGAGACAGTTAATAAGTATTATTAAAGATATTGCTGGTGGGAATGTAAAGTGATGCATACATTTTAAAAAAAATAGTTTGACAGTTCTTCAAAAGGTAAATGTTGAGTTTCCATTTGGCCTAGCAGTTCTATGGGTGTAACCAGTAGAAAATATGCCTTTACAAAATGCATATAAATGTTTATATCTTCATTATTTATAATAGCTAAGGTAGCCACAACCTAAATATCACCTGAGAACAGATGTAAAAAGTACAGTCAATCCATATAATAGCACATTATTACCCATAAGAAGAAATCAAATAATGGTATATGCTACCACATATACCAAAAAAAAAAAGAAAAGAAAAGAAAAGAAAAGGCTAGAGAAGCCAAAACAGAAATCCATGTTTTATTGCTGTGTATATGAAAAGTCCAGAATTATAGAAATGAAAGAGTTCTAGAATTAAGCTGTGGTAGTGGTTGTAAATTGTGTTTCTCTCTCTCTCTCTCTCTCTCTCTCTCTCTCTCTCTCTCTCTCATGCTATGATTATAGGCATGGGTTGCTACTACACCCAGTTTAATTTTATAAATGTACACACACACAAATTGACTTATACACTTTAAAAAGTGTAATTTCATGGCATATGAATTATACTAATAAAGGTGTTATAAAATGAAAATATAAGCCTATGGGACACGGTAAGTATATAGTCTTACAAATACTTTTTAAGGTGGTTATGAATTGAAGCAATAACATACTATACTAGATTAAATGAGATATATTTGATGGAAAAGTCAAAGAAGATACATTGAAGTACATTGTTATATTTAGTTTATTGTTTATAAAATTCCTAAGTACTCCCTACTGATGCTTTGAAAAATTTCACTTTATGAAAACTATAATTTTTCCTTCTATAGGGAAAAATGGTACCATATATATTTTTTGGAGTAGGAAATATAACATTATTTGAAAACAAAACAAAGCAGGGAGTATAGAGATGGCTTAGCACTTAAGAGCACTTAATATTCTAAAGAAGATCCAAGTTCAGTTCTTAGCACTGACATGGTGCCTCACATGCTTATTATAACTCCAATTCCACAGGAGCCAGTGCTGTCTTCTGGCCTCACAGGATCCTGCACATGCATGGTACATATATAATCATGGAGGTTATACTCACACACATGAGAATAAATAAATAGTAGATTCTGATAATGTTGTATATGTAGATTTTTTAAAGTTTTTACCTATTAACATTTTTATGTTCTAAGTATTATTTATATCTTATAGAATAAGTCATCAGGTCTTCTCTACATCCTTTTACATCCATCAATCTCCTCTTTTCAGTCTGACTGCCATTAATTGCCTTCAGTTACCATTGTTACTCATTCCTTCCTTGAACTGATATTAAGGACAGCTTCATGAAGAAGAAGCCAGTGCAGTATCTAAGCACTTAGAAAGCCTGTGTATGGAGTTGAATGCTTTGTGGTTCCAATATTAAAATCCCCCATCACCTTTTTTTGTATGTGTGTACTGTGTTTTTGTATGTGAACATGTGAGAGTGGTACCTGTGCATATGTGCATTTGCATGCAAAGGTCAGAGCAAGTCAAGTATTTTCAGTGGTTCTCCATCTTAGCTTGTTTTTTTCTGTCCTTTTCACATGTGTTTATATGTGGTGTGTAACATGTGTAGACACATGTGTGTATATGTGTACATGTGTGAGTGATCATGTGTATAGAGGTCCAAGATTGATATTGCAGATTTTCCTAGATCACTCCTCCACTTTCTTTGAAGTAGGGTCTCTCAGTCAAAACCAAAGCTGCCTGATAGAGCTAGACCTGCTAGACACCAGGGAATCCATCTTGTGAGGCTGGGATTATAGGAGAGGTATCATGTCTACTGGCATTTATGTGAGTTCTAGGGATTAATCTCCAGTGTTCTTGCTTGCATGACAAGTGTTTTAACCATTGAGTCATCTCCCAGCTCCACCTAATCTTTATTTTTTTATTAAGTTTTGGGGGGGGGTCACAAACATTTTCATACATTGCTATGGCACTTGTATGGAGGTCAGAAAACAACTTTTGGAAATGAGTTCTCTCCTTCTCAACCCAGGCATCAAACTCATGTTTTGTACAATGTCATTCTTTTCCCACATTTTGTTGTTGCCCCTGCATTTATACTGAGACCCACTAATTGTAATGCCAGTTCTGTGTAGTGCA
The DNA here is from genome assembly GCA_030556225.1 of Cricetiscus sungorus. Classification (NCBI taxonomy): domain Eukaryota; kingdom Metazoa; phylum Chordata; class Mammalia; order Rodentia; family Cricetidae; genus Cricetiscus; species Cricetiscus sungorus. Next base: position 33,542,591 of record JANBXA010000730.1, read on the forward strand.
GTAGGTGTTAACTCCCTCACCTCTAGCCTCCAGCTCCTTTGCATCACTTTAACCTTCACACTGTGCCAGAGTGCTTTCTTTAATTTAAACCTGATTGTTACTAGTCATGTCATCAGTCTTGGCAGCAAGCACCTTCCCATTGAGCCACACCTTATCTTCTGAGACATGGTCTCTCAATGAACCTGGAACTTTCTAATTCAAACAGAGTTGCTAGCCAGCAAGACCTGGTGATCCTCCTGACTACACCTTAATAGTGTTGGGGTTATGGACACTTGTGGCCAAGCCTGGCGTTTTATATAGTTGCTAGGAATCAGACCCAGGACCTCAAGCTCATAACAAATACTTTATCAGCTGAGCCATCTCCCCAACCCTACAATCTTGAAATTCTTGACTGTTACTTAACTCTCTCTTAAAGGTCTTCAAGTAGCTCAAGTAGTACATGACCAAATCTTATATATTTTAGTTGGCTTGCACAGTATAGAAACAGAATTATGAATGTTTTGAGTCTTCATCTTGCTATCTTGCTCTTTTGTAATTAAACATTTCTCAGTCATACATCTGAGTATTATATTTTATTAAATAAACATTAAAATACACACTCAACTATATCGTATTCATTTTATATAGTCAACAGGATTTAGCAGCTGTTTTTTCTGGAAGCCTCATTAATTCTGTACAATAATAAACCAAAAAAGAAAGGATACTCCAACAGATATTAGTGAAGTGTAATTGTATTGTTGATGTTGTACCTATCACCATTATACAGAATAGTGATTTTAGGAACATTTCATTTCACTCAAGGTATTAAGAATTTTGTTTTATTAAATAACTAAGTCTTCAGTTTCCCCCCATCTGTGATACTGTTATTCTTAGAGTCCTAGAAATGAGAGGCAGAAATTTTCAATTAAATTCATCTAGTCCATCTCCCTTGACAATGAAAAATAGCTTTCACATTGTATTATCTAATGCTTTTTAGGGCTTCCTTGATAACCTCTGGGAGACTGTCCAATGGACTAATAGGATAATAGACCTCACTTTAAGGTAATGTTCTCTCTCTTAGTTTGATCCACCATTTCTCACTATTTTAGACCTTAAAGCTATTTTGCTTAATATTCACACTCAGAACTTGAGATCAGCTTAGTCACTATTCTTTTATAAGAAAGCAAGTGCTTGCATGAGAAATCGGGGTCATCTATTAAATGAATAGCTCAAATACTGAACCTTTCCTCTTAAACAGTGGGTTCGGAATAGTTTTAATGAATTGGATTTCTCTTAATTCACACTAATTACTATTAGCATTCTGCTCTACAACTGTAAAGTAATTCACCATTCCTTAAAAATTGTATAAATATAGAGATGACTTAAATTTGTTTGATCTTATATACCTTCCAGTAGTACAATTCAGTAGAAGATATAAAATAAAACAGAAACAGAACTGATTATAGGTTAAGACAGAGGAAATAATGTAAACAAAGGCTCTTGCATAATCAAGAGATCTGGTTCTATTACAAAAATCAAGAATGATTTCCTGAAAGAAAAATAAAGTCGATATTTATCTTAAGTGGTGTCAAGACAACTATGGAACCATTTGGGGGGAATTAAATATGTATATCATACCTCATAGTGACTCCAAGTTGCCTAGAGAGCTCTATATTAGAAGACAATAGAAATAGGCCATGTAATTCCTAAAAGAAAATATGATGGCATTCTTTAGCATTATCACAGGGCAGGATTTCATGTTGGATTCTGAAAAGCCAGAGGCAGTAAAAAGAATCAGTGACTATAGACACACACACACACAAAAAAAAAAAAAAAAAAAAATGTTATCAGAGCTGGCAAGATACCTCAGCTTGCCACTGAAGTCCAGTGAACTGAGTTTGATCCCCAGAACTCATGCAAAGATGGAGGTAGAGAACCAGTTCCACAAAGTTGTTCCTTGACTCCCACGTGCATGCCATGGAGCACACACACACACCCAAAATAAAAACGATAACTAAAAACAAGTATTTTATAAAGTATCTTTAATTGCATTTTATAAAAGACTACAACAAAGAAAACTAATAAACTGAGACAAAAGACAGCTAATAAACAGAAAATATTTGCATATTTAAAAACTGCTGTAAGTCAGAAAACAATCAAAATTCAAGAAATTTAAAACTTGGAATTTGAGGGAAGACATGAACAAGTCATTTTTTGGAAAAAGTAAGGTGTGTGTGTGTGTCTGTCTGTCTGTCTGTCTGTCTGTCTTTGACAAAAGTCTGTGGTTATGAGTGAAGGTACATATGGAGGCCAGAAGAGGGCATTGGATCTGCTAGTGCTGGAGTTAGAGGCAGTTGAGAACTGCTAGACATAGGTGCTGAGAACCAAATCCAAGTTCTCTGCACGACCAGTATGCACTCTTAACCACTAAGCTGTCTCTTCAGCTCCTGAACAAATCATTCTGGAAGGAAGAAGGGATGGAGGGAGGAAGGGAGAAATGAGCGAAAGGAGGGAGGGGGAGGGAGGAAGGGAGGATGGAAAACTTAAAAATTATTCTGAATGTCTGAAACACTGTTCAGATTCACATTCAGAGAAATGTAAACCTGGAAATACTGTCCGCCTCCCAATCAACTGAAACAGTTAAGTCACCAGCTTCATCAGTGAAGATGTGGGAAACAGACACTGTCATACACTGTTGATGGAAAGGCAGGCTGGAACAGCCCTTCTGAAAATATGACTAACAACATATTCTCTAAATACATTTTGATCCAGAATCTGCCAATCCACCCTTGAAGATAAGCCACAAACATGAAAATACATATGCACAAAGTTATTTCATCAGTGTTTATAATTTTAGAACACTGGAAATAGCATAAGTACTTAAAAAGAATAAACTACTATATGTAGAGAAGGTAGAATAATGTTCTTTAACCTCAAAATACATTGTCACAAAGTTGGCTAAGTGTTCTGTTATTCATTTAGACAAGTAGTAGCTCCCTTAGATTTCCAGATTTCCAGACGATCATAAGATCAGCTTCCTCAAAGAGAAACGGTCATATGGCACCAAGATTTTGAAGCTGCAGACTTAATTGCTATAGGTGCTCAGGGTTTATTGCCCTAAGTTTAGGGTCCCAGCACACAGCAGCTAGTATTATAACTTCTTTGCAATTAGGTTGAGGAATCTTGGTTCTTTAACCATTGGTAGCTCAAGAACTCTTCTAGCAACTGGATTTGCATTCTCTCTTTGTCCCCACCATTTGCTCTTCCGACTTCTATAGTCTCAGTGACTGTCGTCTTTTGTCTTAATACTTCACCAACCTTCTTAGCTTCTTGTATAGCCTGCCCTCTAGTACTCAGGAAACTATTCAGCCACCTCCTACTCTTATAGTCCAGGCTTCAGATAACAGGGTTCCAAGTTCCCAGAGGCTCTTTCGAGTCCTCAGCTCCTGTTAGTCCTGAGTTTTGCTGAACTGGATCTATCAATAACTGGAAATCTCAGCCTCTTCACTATCACTGCGGGGGCTAGAAACCCTGGGTTCTTGTTTGTTTTTGTTCAACCAACTTAACCTGCTTTACCGGTTAGAAAGTAGGTAAAAGACCATATAGAAGAAAGCTTTATTGTGGCCTAATGTTGCAACCTGAGGAGGAGTTATTTGTTCATAGACATGAAACCTTTCAGACACATGCACATACCCGTGCACCCACACACATACACAAACAAACCCTAAAACATATCCTACTTACAAATAGCTAAAAAGGGAAATAAGAATGCCTATGTTTAGATTGTAATTCCACCAATCACACTCTGTCTTCCAGCTCCACCAATCAGAAATAGTTTCATATAAATGACCACTCACAGGCCTCAGAGAAACACAGCCTTATTTCGGTGAATTATAATCTTTTTACTGAATCGGGCCCTTCCTGTCTTGAGGACTACTATTACAAGATCCAAAGCAGACAGGGGAATGACTGACTATTATAGGTTATCTGGAGGGTCACAAAGGTTTGAAGTCAAGTTTTGTAGCACTGTTGTGGGCTGGAACCTTTATGATTAGAACAAGAGTCCCTGAAACAGGAATTGTGGCCTCAGCCAACAACAGCTGAGAGTGCAGTTCCCTTTGTAACCACGGTGTAGCCACACTTCATGGAAATGTTCAATGCAGTTCCTGGGCAAGGTAATTAGGTAAAAGGGAAGAGTCTGATAGCTGCCATTTATGAGCAGCTTTGCTTATTCACAGTAAACATTAACATAATTGTGAAAGAAAGCTTACTTTAAAGAACTGTCCTGCCAGTACTTACCAATGCTTTACTCTTACCCAGATACATTCAGGGAGTTTGGGTCATTTGATCTCAGTAGTGCATACTATAGTGGAACTTATGGATTCAATAATATGTTATGAATGAATATCTGGTTTTACAGAACAAAGGGATTTTGCTTAGTTAAGATTAAGGACCTTAAATTGGGAATATTTCTCTATAGATTATCTGTATCCAATCTAATTACCTTAAAAGCTGAAAATATTGACGCTGAAGAGCTGGCTCAGTGGTATCCAAGCACGAGAACCTGTTTGAACCCCAGCACCAACATAAAATCTGAAAATGGTCCAGAGCATGGCTGTAACTCCAGCATGAGAGGGAGAGGAGCAGTTTGTTAGCCTAGCCAAAGAACTGTAAGTCCAGGTTAAGGAAGAGTCCACCTTCAGAAAAGTAAGACAAGGAGTGATGGAGAACATCTAACACACTTCCCTGCCTTTGTACAGGCCAAGGCTTATGTACCCCCACCACACACACACACACACACACACACACACACACACACACACAGAGCGACAGAGACAGACAGAGACAGAGAGGCAGAGAGATATACACATGCAGGCATAAACCATACATATATAATACAACAATATAATATATAAAACTAATACAGTAGGAAAACTGGTGAAAGTTTGATTTGTAGCTGGTTCATATAGTGCCTATATTAATTTCCTAGTTTTCATAATTATACTAATTTAAGCTTAAGGGAAGCTAGCTAAAGGAAATTTCTCTAATTTTTCTGAAAACATAGGTGTGAAATATATCTGAGGGAGGGGAAAACAGTCCATTATTAAAACAGAACTCAGTCTGGTACATGAAGCCTGCTTAGCAGGTGTTCATGAGAGATTTATTCTTAATAGCACCAAACAGAAACCAGGTGGCAAATGAGTAACTAAACCTTGGCACCGAAATACAGTGAAATAAAAAGGCAAAAATCTGATGTATGTAATAATGTAGGTAGAGCTCAGAAATGTTATACTGAGTAAAGGACAGCTTACTGCATGATTCTGTTTTTATGGTATTGAAGAGAAAAGAAAAACCTATCAGCACCAGTCAGCTTGGTGATTCCTAGGAGCAGAGTGGGGGAGGAAGAGCTCTGATAGAGAGGACCATGAAGGAAAAGTTGCAGACAGAATGATCCTTTATCTCGTTTAGATGTCCATTGCTCAGGGCTCATCAAGCCAGCCACATTAAAAACTGAATGCCATTTTTGTACATTATGCTTTCAGAAATTTATCTTAAAAGAAAAGTTTTTTGTTTGTTTGTTTTTTGTAGACCAGCTGGCTTTGAACTCAGAGATACATCTGCCTCTGCCTCCTGAATGCTGGGATTAAAAGCATGCTCTGCTACAACGTGGCTGAGAAAAGATATTTTAACATAGGATGCATAGAGGATATATTTTAAAATATAGTACATAAGGCTTGTTAATAAAGGTTCAGTCTGATTAATAGATATATGTTTATTAATTTGGGGGCTTTATGTTTACAATCTTAATAATAAAATATTTATTTTGTTCATAAACCGGATATTGGTGACACAAATCTTTAATTCCAGCATTCAGAAAGCAGAGGTAGGTGGATCTCTGAGTTCGAGGCCAGCCTGGTCTACAGAGCAAGTTCCAGGATGGCTTCAAAGAAATACAGAGAAACCCTGTCTCAAAAAACCAAAGGGGGAAAAATACTCGCACTGAATCTTGTGTAAAATACAGACCTCTTGGCTGAGAGTGCAGCTCAATGGTAGAAACCTTGCCTACAATACACAAGACCCTTAGTTTGAACCCAAGCACAGCAAAAAACCAAATGAAACAAATAAACAAAAAATACAAATCATCTTATTCTAGGCCTCAAGATTTTGGTCAGTCATCTATAGGCTTAGGAAAACAATTATAGTTTGTTATTTTATAGACTTTTTTCTCTCTGATATCTAAATTGGGGAAAGGTGACACCAATATTGATACGGTTTTTTACTATAAAATACTTGGCAAATTTTTGTTGTTATTAAAGGTACCTTGTAACAGTACCTTGTTTTCCATTTGTTCTACACTCCAATTATAAAAATTAACTAAATGCAATGACTGTGAAAAGTAGAGTTTAGTATTTTCAGTTGTCCTTTTCCTTCTCCTTTCTAATTTTTATAGTTATCTTTTAATCAATGTTTATTAAATATCTAACATGTTTCTAAGATAACTAAAAATCTATGGAACTATTATAGACATAATTTAGTCTTTCTAATTAGATAAATTACATTAGGTGATAAAACATATAAAATATACAGATTAGCTTACTAATTAAACTATAACTTGAAAAGCAAGAATGTAAACAGTTCTCATCTGAGTCTTTCCTAGTAGACAGGGTGGCATTTTCTTAGTCATGAACATTTTAAGGGAATGCTATTAAAATTCCCCAATCACTTGGAATGCTGTGTGGTCTCTGATGTGAGAAGGTGTCAAGCAGAGGTTCGTTGCACATCCCTGTTTTCCTGTGAAAGGTGATGACATGTTTCTGTCTCCACTTCTCCCTGTCTTAAGGGAGTAGGAGCAGGGCCAGGATACCCACATGTCAGCGTCTCCTGTTCCCTCCACTGAGGCTTCAGAGAGCGGTTGCATAGCAGCAGTTTTATTTCCACCACCAATCATGGCCAGATAACTAAGTTCAGTCTTCCGGGGTTACTCTCATTTATAGGTGGTAGACAACTTGTGTTATTGTCTTTCTGCTATCTACCAAGCCCCAGAGAAAGGCAGCATTTGGCTTTTTATTATGCCAGCAGTTGCTTTTATTTGAAGGAAAATCGTGATCACCAATTAATTAAAGTAAGTCATTTTAGTTCTATCAATTATCATGATGATGGGCTTATTCAAACAATGAATTTTTGTACTATATTTTAAAGTTAAATACTATAATTCTTAAAGCAAAATCTTGCTATAATTCTACCTGAATTGAGTATGGTAGAATTTTTTTTTATGGTTTTGTGTGTTCATCTTTGAGTGTTTATTTTTCAGTTAAGGTTGGTGTTAGAAGATGTGATGTGTATAGCCTTTCTTTGTTTTCATTTACATTGATGGGTTCTTGTTGTAAACTTACAGATGCATCTTTTACATTCTTTATATCACTAGGACACAGATATTATAATGTGTGAGGAAAGCATTTTCATGTTGGTATTAATCTGTTTTTAAATTTTATATATAAAAGTTGTTTTTTTTCTAATGCTCAGTAACCCCAGAATTAGATACATGTAAAAGTAATTTTAGCAGTGTTCACTTCAGTTTGATTGTGTAAATAGGAACTGCATTGACAAATTCCACTAAGTCAAATTAACACTGGGAGTGTTTGCTGCTTGTTTTCTCCTTTCTTCAGATAATGCATTCTTTGCTGTATATAATCCTTTAATATGTATGATAGTACAGTACATATGGAGAAAGTAAGGTACAGTGCTTAGAACATTGAAGGGAATTTAGAATGTGGAGATTGAGCAGCATGTAGCATTTTAACACTAAGAATTTAGAAGTGAGGCTACTTGATCTTAAAATCTGCTATTTAGCAGCTGTGTGACCTTAAGAGGATAATATATCTTCTGTATATGAGATAGTCTGCTTTTAGTAAAAAAAAAAAAAAAAAAATTACTATCAATTGCACATTTTTGTTCCAGACATACTAAGTTATTATACCTATCTGTTTTTCATGAGAAAGGATAATTTTTTGTCAAAATTGATTAGGTATGGCATCCTTTCTTAGAGTCAAAGACAAGGCTTTATAGGGTCTGCACACTATTTTATCTCCTGCCCCTTTTAGGAAGCAACAACATTTTACTTTCTGTGACGCTGTCTCTGGCTTCCCTCCATCATTTCCTCCACTCTGAGGCACCGATTTCCTGCTCTTCCTAGAAGCCTCTACAAGCCTGCCTCTGCTATCTGAGTGTTTCCCCTCAGACTCATGCTGTTTCCCCTTCTTAAGCCTTCCTCAGTTGTGGTCTTTCCTGTAAGGCCTACCTTAACCACTTAATACCACCAAGCCACTTTGCATGGCTCTAATTTACTATAGCACTTGCCTTTTATTTTGTATGTTTCTTTTTCTACTGGTATGTAAGTAAAGAAGGCAAGATTTTTTTTTTTTATTTTATTCACTGATGTGTCAAATGACTCAAGTATATGATGAGTAATAGATGTTCAATAAAAATACCAGTAAATAAACCATTTTAAAATATTTGTCATATGCTAGGTTTAAATCTTAACTCAGCATTTACAAGCTGTTTAAACTGAAGCAAGTTATTGAATACCTACTTCATGGAATTGCTGCACAGATTAAATGTATTTCATATTGGAAAACACCTACCCACCCCAGTATGGTATGCACAAAGCTTTCAGTAAATTCATTAAGTTGACAAATATTTAACAAGCACCTAAAACATACCAAGTATCACCGTGAACACCAATGGACACATCTCCAAACAGTCACAAATCTCTGTGAGTTCGAAACCTATTTCTAGGTTTCTTTCTTGCTTTCCTCTGGTTTGATGGCTTCCAGGAGGAAAGCTTAGTTCTGTGTTCCTGTCTAACAGGCTTTCACCCTGAATTCATATTTAGCTAGTATTTATAAGCACCTGTTTTCCAGGGTTTTTAACATATGAGGGGTAACAAAGAGAGATAAAGGATGGTGTAAACCTCAAACATACTTTTACTCCAAGCGTAATTATATGGAATAATGTGAGACAGTCATGATAAGAAGGGAAATGGTTCCATCCTTTTGATTTCTGTGTATCACTGAATATCAGGTAGAGGAAATGAAAAGCATCTACCCTATTCTCTGGTTAAACCCTTTTAAAAAGGAACTGTAGAAAGAGAGAAGGCAAAAAGAAAGGCTTGGTATGGCCTTAGGCAGGATCATTTTTACTCAAGATGAGGAAGCATATTTGTTACCCACTTGTGTAGATGGCCAAAATGCCTACAATGTGGTCTCCTATGGGGTGGAAATGGACGAAAATGACTTGCATAGTCTGCATGGGGAGCTGGAAAGTGTCGTCTTTCAGCAGGATACTGTCATTCCTAACCCTGAGAGTATATAAAAAATACAGGGCAGGGTTATAGCTGTTTTGTGCTGAGAAGAGTCTCTGTCAGAAGGGGTAGTTCTGAGCCCATTAAAGAGGGGCCTTCAATAGCAGGGCAAGAGTCCTAACTTGTTTGGATGAAATGGACCAGGCAATTGCCACCCCATATTCCTAGGGACCTAGAAAATGATTGTTAGAGGGCTGTAAGCAGATGGTTTGGTTATAGAGTAGAACTGAGAGGTTGTCTAGGGAAGGGAAGGTTGGGGGGAAAGGAGGCAAGACAGACAGCAGGCAGGTGAGAGAAAGTGAGCATAGAGTTGGTTCAGAGTGAGTGATTGGTCCCATTACCAATCTATTGCACCAAAATGAGCTAGCAGAAATAGCAGGGGACTACATACCATGAAAAGAAGGGAACAGGAAAAAGTAGAGGACTGAAGTAAAAAATTGTATCTGGTCTTGGGTGAAAGGGATGAAAGTCCTTATTAGCCATAGCCAGTTTCTCCGGAGCACCTCAAGGGTCGTTTTGTAAACACATCAAGAACAAATGTAGATGTCATAGGGTGAAAGCTATTGGGAGAGCTTGAATAGAACATTTGGTTTGAATATAGGATGAAAGAAGTAAATAAGACATTTATTGTTAACAAAATATGTATCAAGTCACATTGTCAAATATTAGATATTTAAGGTGCCATTTCCAATTTTTAGAATTTTTACCTTATCAAAATTTTCTAACCCAAATTTCAGTAAGTAAAACATTTAAAAGACAGGGTTAAAACATAAGTATGAGGATAATAAGGGGGAAAGGAGTGATCCAGGGGAGGAGCCAGAGTGAGAGGGAACCAGAAGCCCAGGCAAGGGAGGAGGAGGCTTGTGGTTGAAATTTTTTTCTAGTCCGTGTCCCTAGGCCCCACTTTAAATCAGTTTGGATTTGTTGACCTGGAAGCAGCATGTTGGCAGAGGAGGACACAAATCATTCCCTACCTGTAGTAAGATGTAGTCCTCTTGATTTTGGAGTGCTGCAGCAATTAAAGAGTGGAGCTAGTTCTGAAGGGTGTTGTCTGGGCTGAGACAGAGAGGTTAATTGATGCAAAGGAGGCTTCAGTCCACCTGTTTTAGCTCTGAGTCTCCCAAACCATGTCCAAAGCGGCAAGAAGAGTATTGGATGGCCCGTGGCATATTAGTCCCCTTTAGAGGTCACCCATACTGCTTTGAGGGGTTTCAGGTGCAGATCTTTTCTGTAACTGCCTTTTGGCTGACAGAAAGGCGACAAGGGGAGTAGCAGGTAGAGTGCTTCAGAAGAGGTCCATCCAAGGGGCTGTGATAAAACTGAACAGCAAAGATCTAAAACATAATTCAGTAGGGTAATAGCCATACAACTTTGTGGGGAACAGTAGGAGACAAAGTTACATGAGGCAAACTTTTATTTCAACATTAACATAAGTTCAAAGCAGTTTTCCAACCAGATTGTGTACCAGAGCTGTGTAGAAGGATAAGGTAACTATAATCAGCTGTTTGTTGCATCAGCCTCCAGCACGAGAAACAAGCACCTGGAAGTTTTGTAAGAGAAGTCAGTTGGAAGTCGGCATCCAAGGAATGAATCTGAACAGAAGGTGTCTATAAGTGTTATTCCTACTTTCACGTGGGTTGACCTTTGTAGATTTGTTTTAAATATGAACAATGCCAGCTTATTATTTAATGAAGAGACAGAGTATCTTAAGTAAGACAAAAATTTTGGTTAGAAAAATTTGATAACAAAAAATTTAAATTGGAATTGTTACCTTAAATGACCATATCTAGTATTTGAAAACACAACTTAGTTTAGTTCTAAGTTGCAGTCCCCCAAAAGAAATGATTTTCAGTTTCCAGTTTAAAAAGTATACACCCAGAGACAGTGTCTGCCTTGTCAAGAGTAAATTAGTTCAATTTACAAAGTTTTCTAAAATTAACCCTATTAACAAAACCTTTTCAAATTCTACACCTTTACTGGCAGGGCATGTGTGAGCCAGCCCTGAGGGTGTGAATGTAGAAGAGCTGGCCCAGTATTTGTCTGTCATGAGGCAACATGGAAGGGAGAAAGATGCCTCCCCTTCCCCCTCGCCGCTCGCCTCTAGGCCCTTGCCCCTCACCACCTGCAGTAGGTGGGAAAGTGGGCCGCTGGGTCATGAGAGTGGGAAAGCTGGCCCTGTACCTCACCAGCTGCAGCACTTGAGAGAGGGGGCCCTGCGCCTCACCTGGGCAGCATTGAAGTGCTGGCCCTGCTGGTGGGGTAGACCAGCCTTGAGGTCATGAGAGTGGGAGAAGTGGCCATGCCCCCTTGTCTGCCACGCGTAGTGAGGGAGAGGGAAAGAGGCCCTCACCCTGCCCCTCATCTGGGCAGCACAGTAAAGCTGACCCCATCAAGGAGCAGGGTGGGGCGGGGGCATGGGTGAGCTGGCCTGGGAGGCCCCACCCTCATCTGCCATAGGTGGTATGGGCAAGGGAGAAAACCCCTCCCCCTTTTCTGTCTGTGGCAGGTGGGAAACTGGCCCTGCCTCTCACCAGTTGCTGCACTTGGCCAAGTGGCCCCTGCACCTCACCTGGGAAACAGTAGAGCTGGCCCTGGTGTGGTGGGTGTGGGCAGAATGGCCTGAGGACATAAAAGCAGGAGAATCAGCCCTGCTCCTTGCTGCCTACTACATTGGTGAGCCAGCTGCTAGTGTGGGGCTGTGCTGGAGAGCTGGTGGGCTGACCAACCCAGCAGCCACCCAGGCCCAGAACCAGAAGGGGCCAGTCCTGCAGACCCAAAGTTACAGGATCTCCATGACACAGATTATCTAAGAGGAGCCCCAATGAGTGCCCAGTATTGATAGTGTAGCAGAAACCAGGGGCTTCAAACTATACCAACGACTGATTGCAGTGAACACTTGCAAGTAAAAATATATGGACAGAAGGGTTTACTGCATGACTCATTGTGTCACACTACAGCTTCCATGACGAGATTTTTCTTTTTCTCTTTTTAATTTTATTTTGTTTTATCTTGGGAGGGAGGTTGCAAGGGAGCAGATGGGATGGGAAGATGAATGGGATTGAGATGCATGATGTAAAATCCACCAAGAATCAATAAAATGTTAAATTACGGAAGGAAATCTACATTTTTATTCAATATACTCAAGCAACAGATGAAAGTAGTCAGTCATGTCAAATCTAATAGATAATTTATATGTAACATAAACTGAATTACAGAGAAGACAAAGCCACCACCTTTCTCCTTTTGTATATGGACAACTCTGTAGGTCATCACATATTGACAGGAGTAAGGCATATTTCTTATCATTATTTTATTTTAGAATAGATTGGTTGTTCATAATTTGTAAATCAAAATAACCAAATTAAATGAGCTGTATGTGTTGTCAAACATATGTTTGAAACAAATAAGTCAAAACAAATTTAAAGTAAATTTAAAGTTTGTTTAATCTACAGTAATATTCAAAATTAGGTGTATTTTTTAAAATGGATATAAATTGATCTCTTTCTCCAAGTAAATGGGAACCTCGTTTTCCTTATCCTTTTAAAATTCACTTTTACAAAATGCCAGGTTTTTAATAAATATATGTGTGTGTATATATATATATATATATATATATATGTATGTATGATTCAATTTCAAAACAAACCATCTTGGAAGCCTGGTGTTTCCTCCTTAGTCTAAAAGGGAGATACAATAATAAGCAGAGGGCTCAGTGGATCTAGTTGAGTGGTTCTTAGCCTTCCTAATTCTGCAACCCTTTAATATAGTTCCTCATGTTGTGGTGACTCCCAACCATAACATTGTTTTTGTTGCTACTTAATAACTATAAACTTGCAACTATTATGAATACACATAAGTATCTGTGTATTCCAGTAGTCTTGAATAACCCCTGTGCAAATGTCATTTGACACCCCTCGCAAAGGGGTCATAACCCACAGATTGAGAACTGCTGATCTAGTTGTTTGTGGGTACTGCCTTAGTTGCTTTATACCCAAACCAAGATGTCAGTGAAGTTATATGGCATGCCCTTTCTTTAGCTTTAGTAAAGATGGTGACTGAGTCACTGGATGCCGGCAAGCCATGAGGTTGTTGTTTATTCCGGGTGATCGACCAAGATGGTGGCAAGCCACAAGATACTCCAAGGTGTGACCATCAGGCACATACTCTTTTCCTAAACAAGAGTTGGATCCAATTTACATACATGGTATGCTAGAGCATATTAAGATTATCTACATAGAGACTTTTTAACTATTCACCCTTTTGTGACACATTTTAAGCAAACTTTCTGATTGGCATTTTTAAACCTCACAGATTTTGAGTTAAAATCTATACTTTAGCAAAAGTTTCAGGAATATAAGAGGTGGGGTTTTTAGAGCATTAAATAAAACCAAGAAAAGGGGTTTAATAATTCCTACTGTGGGTGCTTTACCATTTAGGTATTTCTAAGCACATGGCATCTTCTCCTAGGATGTTCTGTTTTGATCTCCTTTTCCTTGTCACAGAATGAGGTAACCAGCATAACCTAGGGCAGAGACTTTGGGGAAAACTTTATAAACAAACATGCTTGTGTCTGGGGCAGATGAACTAAAATCTAACTCCAGAGTGAACCTTCTCAGTAGAGTAGAACTGCATGAAACAGTATTTCAATATTATCCATAACCAAAGACACTTGAATCTCTGTCAGACTGAACCCAGTAATCTACAAATCCATAATCAGTTTGTATGTGTCAGTGGCAATAGACAACCTGATATGCTTTTACTTCTTAGCTGCTAAAGATACAAGCAGGATTTTTACAGGTTTGGAGAGGCAGGCACACAAGTAGGCCAAAAGCATATGGATATGCAAGTTTGGAAGCCTCTTTGAAGTGAGCCCTCAAACAGGCCAAGGAGTAGATTTTGGTACAGAAAATTTGGAACCCGTGGTTGGACCCAGGATCAGTTTACAGACAAGGATCAATGTCCAGATGCATTGGAAATGGCCAAATGTGCCTGGAATGTAAGGGGGCATCCCCAGTCTATACAAATCTAGGGTTAAGGAGCCACAAGGCCAGTGTAAGGTTGTCAGAACGTTTGACTGAACAGATGGTCTCACTGCCAGTGGCAAGTCTCTTGTACCTTTGACTAAGCAGCCCCACTGAGCCCTGAAACCTAACTAGGGTGTCTGAATTAGGTCCAACAGACTACCTTGTCCAGAGTTTCACTACATGGTGTTCATTTTCTGGCCAAATGAAGCTTGGCCCCCACCTAGGCCAGACTGTCAGGACATTCCAGATAGTAAGATGAGAGAAAACAGGTGGGGACAGAAAGTGAACAGAAAAGGCTGCTGAGAAGAAATTGGTGGCCCTGCCTGGCCCTCTCAGGCCAAAGCAAAGAACATGTGTGAGCTAGGGAGGTTTGTCCACGGGTGGACTTGAATCACTAGTAGGCTCAGATATCCCATCCTGGGTCTTGAGTAGCATGTGTTATATTATTTTAAAAGGCCACTGAGGGGGCTTGCTCTCACCCTAGGTAGAACCATGTTTATTCACAGCAGGAGGACATCATTGTCATCCACGTGTGCACATGGCTAAAATGCCTCCTAGGGAAGGTGGGAGGAAGACTCTTACAGGGGTGGAGATGGGCAAAAATGACTATCCTAGTCTTCAAGGGAAGCTGGAAAGTGTAGTCTTTGAACAGGAAACTGTCTCCATGAAAAAGGTGAAAATAGAAGCGTACAGCAGATTCTGCTAAATCCATGAACAGAAGACACTGTGCAACCATAAACAACTAGAACCACTTCCAGAGCTTAAAGATGGGTCTTCTTGTTTCCAGATAAGGAAACCCAGCTGTTAGTTAATTGGAGGCCCCATGTGGAGCATGAGCCATCTAAAACTTCCAGAACTTATTAATATTGGAGTCTCCTTTTAAGTCTGACTTCTTGGAACTTTTCTAGGCAGTCACTGTGAAGAGCAGTAATATCCTCATTTTTTCCTCTGGCAGAGAAGTGGGAGGGTGCATTTTGAAATAAGGCAAAAATATTCTGTCCTTAACATGGTCCTCCAAAGGAGAAGCTATTGAAGCTGACCAAACAGGTCTGTGGGGGAGGGGTGGATTCCTGACTTTGACTCTCTTTTGCTAACCTGTTCCACTAAAGCTGGTCAGGTGGCCTGGTTGGGTACCAAAATACATGGAGGAAGTCTTCAGGCCTGAACACAAACTCACAAAAAGCCCAAGACCTAGTCACAAGTCTGGAGTGTTGCCAACCCCACTACCACACTACCAAGGGACTCTTTGGCCACAGTTCCTTTCACCTGTTACATTTATCTAGTTATCAAGAAAAGGGTCATGCCAAGTGGTGGTGGTGCACACCTTTAGTCCCAGTACCTAGGTAACAGAGGAGTTCAAGGCCAGCCTGGTTTACAGAGTGAGTTCAAGCAGCCAGAGCTACACAGAAAAGCCTATCTCAAAAAAGAAAAGAAAAAGAAAAAAAGGAAAGAACAAATGGAAGGAACAAAAGGAAGGAAGAGATGTGACTGAAATTTCCTGAAAAGAAGATATGTCAGCCTGTGAACAGGGAAAGGAGTTTTTGTGTCTGAAGAGACTGATTGACCCATTGGAATTTCAGAACTCTGGATAGTTGGAATGTTGTAGATCCAGAGGTTAATTATCATAGTTTGGCTCTCTAGAATAGCCTTTCTTCTCCCTCTGTGTTTGAACTTGTATAGTTTTAACAGGCAACTAGCTTCTTTCTACCAATCCAAAAGCTAAGAATGCCATCAGATAGCATCATGAACCTATAGGACAGTTTCCCCTTCTCAGTGTACCTGACTCTCTGATGTACTCTCTTTTCTGTAAAACTCTAAACTCTGTGAAACTGTTTTCCACATTGGAACATGAAATTTGGGGTAAACTAAATTAGTGTTCCAGGGCCATGACCACACAAAATGGCTCCAGAGTAAACTATCTCTTATTCCCTGTAAGAAAAGAGATGTGGTTTTTTGAAACAGGGTTTCTCTGTATTGCTTTGGGGATTCTCCTGGAACTTGCTCTGTAGACCAGAGTGGCCTGGAACTCACAGAGATCTGCCTGCCTCTGCCTGCCAAGTGCTGGGATTAAAGGTGTGAGCCACCAATACCGGCTGGAAAGATGTGGTTTTTGCATTAACACAAAACATATGAAAAGGTAGAAAATACAGTTTAAAGAGATAGAAAATAGCAGAACTAGATTCAGATGCAATTGCCAAATCAAAAATTTAATGCAGTTATGATCAGGATGCTAAGGACACTTTGGGATAAAGTTGACTCATGCCCGAACATATGGGCAATGTAAGTAGAGAGGAAAGAATTCTAAAAGAACTAGAAAGAAATGTTAGAAATTTAAAACTATAGCAAGCAAAGACCTCCTATATAAGACTGTTGGTAGAGCAGACATAGCTGAGGAAACAGTCTCTAAGTTGAAAGACTTGTAGAGACTTCTAAAATAAAGACAGACCAGAAGAAAACAGAGTTGTGTATTGTTTATAAGAAGAAGTCAGTCTAAAATGCCTATGTATTGCGTGATTCCAGCTATATGACATTCTGGAAAAAGTAAAACTATAGAATCAGTGAAAAGATCAGAGATAACCAAAAACTTGAGGACTGCAGATGGTGATGGGTGAGGAGGTGGGACACAGGAGACTTTTTAGGGCAGTGAAAATACTCTGAAAGGTACTGTAATGTGCGTATGTATCGCTCCGCATTTCTCCAGAACTGTAAAACAAAGCCTTGGTAGTGGACTCTAATGAAAACTATGGCTTTGTGCAATAATGATGTCAAAGTAGATTCATCAGTTTTAATAGATGACCCCTTGGGCGTGAAGTAATGATAATGGGAGTGGCTGTGTATGTATAGAGGGAGTTATGATATGGGGAATCTGTGTCAACTACTCAGACTTTGTTTTTATAAACCTAAAACAGAAAGTATTCTTTTTACTTATATCTTCCAAAAGAGATAACAAATAATTGGTATAATTTCTTCCTTAAATGTTTGGTAGAACTCACTAGTCAGAACATATTTGCCTGGTGATTTATGTTCAAGAACTAATTATTGAGTCAATTACTTATTTTTTTTGTTCAAGATCAAGTTTTGCCATGTTGCCTATGCTGGCCTTGAGTTCCTGGGCTCTAGCAATCTTTCCCCTATATCAGTGCCCCAAGTATCTAGGACTACAGGAATATAATAGGAGGCCCAGCCTCTTAAACAGAAAACGGGCCGATTGGCTGTTTGTTCTTTGAGTGTGGCAGATTGTAACTTTTGAGGAATTTCACCTAGGCTACCAAAATTTTGAACACAGAATTGCATTTTATTATCATCTTAATGCTGATGAGATCTGTAGCAATATACCCTCTTTCATTTTTGATACTAGTAATTTATATTTTTTTTCTTAGCCTGAGTATAGTGTTATTAGTTTTATTGATCATTTCAAGGAAGCAGATATCAATTAGGTTCAGTAATTTTTCTCTAGATTTCATGTTTTCAATTTTATTGACTTAATCCAGTGTTTTTAGCCTTGTGCTTACTTTGTGTTTAATTGTTACTATTTTTCTAGTTTCCTAAGGTGGAAACTTATGTTACTGATTTTAGATTTCTTTCTTCATATCTTATGTATTTAATGCTATAAACTCCTCCTCTATTACTTTTACTGAACCTCACCAATTTAGATATGCTGTTCTCATTTTCATGTAGTTAAGGCTTTCTTTTAATTACTTAATTCCTCCCTGACGCATATGTTATTTAGAAGTATATTATTGGTCTGGCAAGATGGCTCAGCAGGTAAAGATGATTGCTGCCAAGAGTGAGGATCCAAGTTCAAACCTCCCAACCCACATGGTAGAAGAAGAGAACTGACTCCCCCAAGTTGTCCTCTGACCTATGTATATAAACAATGGCACTCACAAATAACTAAATAAGCTTTTTTTTTAAGTAAAGAAGAGGTATATTATGTAACCTAAATATCTATTTTTAGTCATCTTTCCTTTGCTTTTCCACAGTGGTTTAAAAACATTCGTTACATGATTTCTGTTCTTTTAAATTTTTAAGGTAGGTTTCATGGCCTAAATGTTTCTAGCCATGAATGTTCTATAAGACCTTCAGAAGAATTTATTCTGCTACTATAGAATGAAAAACTTTATAGATGTCAGCTATATTCAGTTGATTGATAGTGGTATTGAGTTTAACTGTGATCTCTGACTTCCAACCTCTAAGATCTATCCATCTCTGATAACAGATACGGTTTTCAATAATAACAGTACAGTCATCTCCTAGCAATTTTATCATTTTTTGCCTTGTGTTCTGTGATGCTCTTGTTAGGTAAACACACATTGAATTTGTTGTCTTTAGGAGAAATTCAGTTACCTTAGTGATCTCAGTACCTTCCTTCTTCTGTCTGAAAGTAATGTAGCTGCTCCTGTTTCTCTGGTGTTAGTGAGTTACATCTTTACAGTTCAGTTACTCTTCATATGTTTGTGTCTGTATTTTGTATGAACATCTCTTCAACAGCACATGGTTGAGTCCTGCTACTTAATAACTGATACATTTATACTATTAATATTAAAGTGATTATTAAGGTGGATTACTAACATATTTGTTTCCATTTTCTGTTCATTGCCCTTGTTCTACATTATTTTTGTCTCTTTTCTTGCCTTATGTAGTTTTAAGTAGTCATTGATTAAATTCCTCCTTTTTTTTCTTCTTCTGTAGTATGTCAGTTATATTTCCTTTACTTTGGTATAGTTATTTTCTTCCTCTCTACCAAACTTCTTTTTAGTATTTCTTTTTTGGCAGGCCTGTTAGCAACAAATGCAATATTGTCTGAGAAAGTCGTGGCTGCTTCCTTTTTCATTTTAGAAGAGTAATTTTTCAGGTTGCAGAATTCTAGGATAGTGGCATTTTTTTTCTCTCACCTATTTAAATAGTTTATGCCACATGTTTTGTTTCCATGGTTTCTGAAAAGATGTAATTCTTTTTCTTTTTTAAGATTTTTAAAGTTTTTTTGCTATGCTCAGCTGCTTAAGACCATTTTCATGAAAGCTTGTAATATATTTTGAGCATTCCTATGCACTCAGACAATCTCCTTCTTCCATCTTCTGGGTTCTTTCAGTATTTACTCCTTACTTTGATTTCTTTTGGTTTAAAATATAGCTAACTTGAGGCTGGGGAGAAATGGCTCAGGGATTAAGAGCATTCACTGTCATTACAGAAGACTAGGCTTGGTTCTCAGCACCCATGGTTGTGGCTCACAACTGTCTGTAACTCTAGTTCCAAGGGATCCAATACTCTTTTTTAAACTACTATGGCATGCGTGTGGTACACATGCATACACGCAGACAAAACAGTAATACGAATAAAATATATCTTTTATAAATATGTCTAAATGCTGGGTGGTGGCACACACCTTTAATCCCAACACTTGGTAGGCAGAGGCAGGTGGATCTCTGTGAGTTTAAGGCCAGTCTGCTCTACAGTGCAAGTTCCAGGACAGCCAAGGCTACACAGAGAATTGCTGTCCCAAAAACAAAAAAACAAAACAAAAATATACACACATATGTGCCTAAAAATACACACATATGTAATTTTGGTGTCTTTAGTTTGTTTGGGGGCAGGTGCAGCCTGTGGATCTTGTTTTGGTGTCTGATATTATTTTGAGAAAATTTCAGTCATTATTATTTCATAGATTTCTTGTGTTTTATACTTTTGTTTTGTTTTGTCCATTTTTTCCCATCTCTCAGTATTCCCATTATACATGTTATTTCTTATGTACTTGTTTCACAGTTCTATTCTGGTTTTGTCAGTCTTTGTTCTACTTGATGTTCAGTTTTAGAGGTTTCTAGTGATAGATGTCTGTGCTCAGAGATTCTTCCCCTAGCCATTTCAAGTCTTCTAATAATATATATATATATATATGTTCAAAATCCTGTATTAAATTACAAGCTCCTCTAAGCATTTGCATTTGTTTTCATTTTCTTTTCTTTATAAAATAACATTCTATATAAGAAATAAATACATTTTATTAAATAAATATTAAGTATGAAGTATAGAGACAAATGCCAATAAAAGGTAAAATTCAAGGGCTAGATGAATAAATTCTAGTAGGACATTTTTCAGTCAACTGCATACTGTATTTTTATTAGAAGTATATTAATGTTTGGTTGGGTTATTGACCAGAATCTCATCCACCTCTAACAGTCCAACTAGAACCTGTCATTAAGTCTTGCTTGCTGGATACATTTCTGAGCACATGAGGCGGCAGTCTTCAATCTGTGGATTACAGCTCCTTTGGGGGTCACATATCAGATATCCTGCATATCAGTGATTTACGTTACAATTTATAACAGTAACGAAATTATAGGTAGGAAGTATCAACAAAATAGTTTATGGTTGGGGATTACCACACCTTGAGGAATTGTATTAAAAGGTCAAAGCATTTGAAAGATTGAGAACCACTGATGAGGAGACCATTCTGATGAGACATAGTAAATAAGGCATTTAACTTGAGAACTAATGGCAACTCTCCATCATGATGCTAGTACAGTACTGAGCAGCAGATCAGACAAATGACTGTTTAAAGAAATAAAGCATATTTAAAGATTCTTTTTTCTTTTTCCTCAAGCATATAATTTAAAATACAGATTAGATGATGACATCTCTAGTATTTGGGTTTTTTTTTTAACATGTTTTTTCATTTTCCTTTTAAATTTTGTTTGGTTTTGTCTCTGGCACTGGAGATTGAACCCAGGACCTTACACCTACTGAACTGCTGAGCTATACCCTGAGTCACAGTTCCCTTTCTGGGTAGCAAGAATAATTGAATATATCAAAAACATTTTTATTTATTCATTAAGTAACTTTTTACATTTTCTTCTCATGAGTGAATCAAGTCCTAATGTTATAAAAATATTCAACGTATGTAAGAGGAAAACACCAATTCACCTACAAAGACAGAAACACCAAAGTAAGAACAGATCTGTCGTCAGCAACCCAGATGCCAAGGAATATGCAATGATAGATTTCAAACCCTGAAAGTAGTATATGCTGGCCAAGATTGCTATGCCCAGAAAAGCTATTTCTTTAATTAAAGGAGAAGTAAATATTTCAAGAACAGCAGAGACTAAATCAGTTCATGATCACCAAGCCAGCACTGCAGAGAAAATGGATTGTTACACATACAAGAGGGAAGAGGGAAGTCTGAATCACAAGAGCATGAAAAGAATTTTATTAAAGGGGTAATCAAAAAAAGAGCAATCCACAAATTCTAATGGGAGAAATAAAGAACAAACATTAACCCAACCAGAAATCAACCAACAAGACTACAGGAATTAGTGAACATCTCTCAGTTAAACCTTAAAAGTAAATAGGCTCAATCACCAAAAGAGAGACACAGGCTAGGTTAAAAAAAACTAGATCCAGCTAATTCTGTCTCTAAGAAAAATGCTTTACTTGTAAAGATTGAAAGCCAAAGGATAGGAAAAAATCTACCAAGTGAACATCAGCCAAAAACAGGTTGGAGTAGCATTCTGTTAGCTGATAAAGTAGACCTCAAACGAAAATTAGTAAGAAGAGATGAAGAAAGGGTAAGGGACTAAGCTGAAGGGAAAGCAAAGGAGGTGACAAGCCAGCCAGTGTTGGGCAAGGAGTAGAGGAGAGGACAATAAAGGAGGGGAATGATTGAGAATAAGGTATATAACACCTATGTAACACTGCCAGAATGAAGCTCATTATTTTGTATGCCTTATAAGTAATGACCATCTTCATTCATTCTTGGACTTATACAACAAATTTTTTATTGTATGCTCATTATTTTCAAGGTGAGAACGAGCTCTCTGTAGTTTGGAGGTGGCAGGAGATCACCAAAGGATGTAGAGTACTTTGTTCATATTTTTAATGTATTGTCTGAGCATTTCATATATAATGCATTTTAACCAATCAAATCCACTCCTACTCACTTCTTTCAACTCCTCCCAAACCTGTACCACCACATTTCATTTCCTTCCTAATTGATCTAATCTCCCCCCCCCAACCTACTTGGTCCACTTACTGCTGCCAGTTTTTCGCACTATCCCTTGGAGCATGGGCACCCTGTCAGGGCTTATATCCCTTAAGAAAACTGCTTCAGTCAGCAGCTTTGAATTGCCTATAGATTCTTGGCTAGGTAGGGTTGGGACCTCATGGGCCCCTCCCCATCCTGCTGGAATTTGGGCTGGCTGGATCTGGTACTTGAGATCAGAGAACCTGTGAGTTCATGTGAATACTTCTTTTCTTTAACTTCTCAGTACTTCAGTGATTTTATAGATGATTTATATGTCCTATAAAATAGTTTATCTGCATTTGAATTAATTTTATAAATAACAATATCCAAAATGATGTGAGCAAACTCTATAATACTTTGGAGATCAACAATACAGTCCTTGTGCTAATTAGTTAACACTCTGCCATCCTCCTCTAGCAATGTCTTCATGTCTCCAGTGCAGCAGATACCTTCCCACTTGAGGGAGTTTGCACATGATGTTCTATTTACCTATTTTCCTTTAGTTTAGGAAATCATTAGATGTCAATTCCATTGGTATTGCTGATAATATTTTCATAGAAAACAGTATATCTGTCTGTTTTATTGTTGTTTTAAAAGTGTATTTGTAAACTTGTGGCTTTTTTTCCTGCCATAATTAGTATAAAAACTAAGATTAATGTTATCAACAAGTTTAATTCTCAGTTTTTCATAGTAGAAGAAAGTCCTTCATTATATTACCAAGAAGTTTCAAACAACTAGCATTTATAAAATTAAAAACTGAAAGCTAGATTCCATCCCAGTCTTTCCTTTTCAATATAAAACCCTTTTGCAAGTTCTATGCAGAAGGGAAGGTTTCTGAGTAGTTCTCTCTCCCACCACTCTGTCTTTTCATTCTAGGGATTCTTCAGCAAGCGCCTGAAAGGTTCCATCAAGAGGACCAAAAGCCAGTCAAAGCTTGACAGAAACACAAGCTTCCGACTTCCATCCCTTCGCAATGCAGATGACAGGTAGGATATGACTTGTTTAAACAAAGACATCAGATGCTGGAGTGGATTACTTACTTATTTTGAGGTAGTGTCTCAGTGTGTAGCTCTAATTGGCCTGGAGTTTGCTATGTAAACCAAGTTGGCTTTGAATTACAGAAACTCAACTGCCTCAGTGTCCCAAGTGCTGGGATTAAGGGTGTGCACCCCCTTGCTTAGCATAAAGTGGATTTTGATAAGGCTCTTGAACCTTCTATACCTTTGTATCCATGGCAGAATGAACCAATACAAAATTTACTTTTTGTCTTGTTCATATTGAGACAAGGTACAGAATGTTGGCTCAGCAGTCAACCAGTTTAAAAATAAGAGAATGGGGAGATAATACGTTTTTAAGAATCTGATATAGTGTTTCTGTAAAGTCAAGTTTTACCAGTTATAGGTAAATTCTTTTTCTTCAGTCAACTCTAAGGGGATAACAGAGATGATAACTGAAAAATATTTAGTACTATACTTGATACATATGATTATCTTACTCAATCTCCATAATAACCTTATATGGCAAATATGTTCTTATGCATAGATAGAGAATGTGATGCACAGAGATGTTAAGTAATGTTGTTCAAGTTCGTACAGTGTGTAAATAACAAAAATGATACTTTCCCATGGGCATTTTCCCAGCATACATGCTCTTTGCTACTACACTGTTCTATGTGTGTAGCATAGAAAATTAGTCTTAGCAGTTGAGTCAATTGTAGAAGACTCCTTTTTTTTTTTTTTTAAAGAATTTCAAGGATTTCAGTAGTTAAAACTGCTAACTTAGTAAACTCTGCATGTTTAACTCACTAAAGATAATATACTTCTGAAATAATTGAGTATATGCTGAGACAAAATAATTGAGTATATGCTGAGACACATCTTAACGTCTCAGCACTCACAGTTTTGGGACTGGAGCTTCTATGGCATGGCCAGTGTTGGCTGAGTGCTCCTTGTGCACCAGCTTTCCCATGGGCTGCTTTGTGCGCTGCAGCCCTGGATACTGTCGTTACCCTCACTTTGTAGTTGAGGAACTGGAGGGAGACACTGAGAAACTGTCCAGAGGAAGCAAGTAGTAGACCTAGAGTAAAACTTGTCTGTCTTTCATATTTGATACTGTTATTTTACTTTGGGGGTTAAGTTTTTTTCTAGTTACACTGTTTTCTGTCACCTTGATAGATTTGCCAGGCAGAGAATTTTCAGTTTTACTTTAAAATTGTTTGCAGACTGAGTTTTAACAAATTTTCTTATCTTTGGACCATATAGACAATAGTGAAATTTAAAAGTCTGTCTATATGTACCGCTAGGGAAGTGACTCCACAGCTCTATATTTGATTGGTTGTGATTTTCTGTAATGATCTCTGTCTGTTGCAAAGTTTTCTTGATGAGAGGTGAAGACTACAGTTATCTGTGAATATAAGGACAAACACTTAAAGCATAATTAGGGATTGTTATGGTTTAGTAAAGTGGTTGTTAACAGTTCTTGTTCAAGATCCATGTCTTCACTGACTCTGAGTAGTTGCCTGGGTTACCAGTACCAGTTTCCCTCTTGTTGAGTGGGTCTTTAAGTCCAATTAAAGAGCTTTTGTTTCCTGCTGATTGAGATATATATACCACTACTGCACTCTTAGAGTTATCAAGATGGTAAGAGCCAAAGGATCAGGGTGTTTTCTGTGGAACTATGTGTCTTTTATTAAGATCAAATGCTACACCCTAACATTTCATTCACATGAGTGCCCACACATAGGCTGAACAATAGCAACAGCAATAGACATTCCAAGGTTTGGGGGAGGGGCAGTAGTGGGAAACACCACAAGGCCTCTCAGCCTTACACAAAGAATTGCAGATAGCTAAAGAATTCTGAGACCAGGAAAAACAGTCTATTCCAGTGAAGACCACACCAATTAGTCATACTATACCAGATGTGTGTGTGTGTGTGTGTGTGTGTGTGTGTGGTGTGTGTGTGTGTGTGTGTGTACAAATAATGAAAAATGAAGCCATGGATTTGAAAAGGGCAAGGAGGAGTATATGGGAGGGTTTGAAGGGAAGAAGAGAAGAGAGAAATAATGTGATTATATTATAATCTCAAAAAGAAAAAGAAAAAAAAATTAGAGAAAGGAATGGAGGAACAAAGAGATGGCTCAGCGATTAAGAGCACTGGCTGCTCTTCCAGAGGTCCTGAGTTCAATTTTCAGCAACCACATGATGGCTCACAACCATTTTTAGTGGGACTTGATGCCCTCCTCTGGAATAAGCATATTGCAGACAGAACACTCATATACATTCATTGAATCAATCAATCTTTTTTTTAAGAGGGAGAAAGAGGAAGGAATAAAGAAAATAGTAGTTGGACCTAGAATTCACCATGTAGCCATTTTCACAATATTGATTGAGCTAGCCCATGGGTATGGAGGTATTTCCACCTTCTAGTGTCTTCTTCAGTTCCTTTTCCCAGTGTTCAGTTTTTCATTGTAGATATCTTGCATTCAAAGTTTATGATAAGGTTTGGTTTGGTTTGAAGCAATTGTGAATGGGATTGTTTCTCTGATTTTTTTTTTCAGTACATTATTAGTATATAAGAAGGCTGCTGGGTTTTTTCATGTTAATTTTGGATCCTTCCATTTTAGTAAAGGTGCTTAGCAGATTTAAGTGTTTTCTGGTGGAGTCTTTAGGGTCCCTTATGCATACACATATTATCTATAAGTAAGGAAACTTTGACTCATTTCTCTCTCTCTCTCTCTCTCTCTCTCTCTCTCTCTCTCTCTCTCTCTCTCTCTCTCTCTCTCTCTCTCATTCCAGCTATGACTTCCATGACTATTGAATAAGAGTAGAGAATAGAAACATTGTCATCTTTTTTATTTTAGTAGAAATACTTTCAAGTTTTTCTTCATTTAGTGTAATGTTATCATAAATAACCTTTATTATGTTGAGATATATTCCTTCTACTCCTGGATTTCATTGAGATTATGGTATAATTTCATATGAAATACTACATTCTTTTATTTGCATATGTTTCATTACTGCTCTGTAATGAAACCAATGAATGATTTTTTGTATGTGTGGAATTCAGTTTGCAAGTATTTTGTGAGTAACGTCTGCACCTATATTTATCAGGAAGATTGTATTTTGTTATTGTTGTTGCTGTCTTTATTTGGTGTTGACATTAGGTAATACTTGGCTTGTAGAAAGAATTCAGTACATATCCTTCTGTGTTTTCTATTTTATGGAATAGTTTGAGAAGCATCGGTGTTAATTCTTCTGTAAAGGTCTGGTAGAGTTTTCATTCATCTAGGTCTGGACTGCTTTTAGCTGGGGGGTGTTTTACTACTGCTTTAATCCCATTGTTTGTTACAAATGTGTATAAGTTGTTTTACTTGCCTTGATTTAATTTGTGAAGGTCATATGCATTTAAAAATTTATCTATGCATTTCACATTTTCAATTTAGTTACATTTAAGTTTTTAAAGTATGCCCTTATGATTTTTTAAATTTCTTCTATATCTGTTGTAATGCATCACTTTAGATTTCCCTTTTTACTGTTTAGGTGTGTGTGTGTGTGTGTGTGTGTGTGTGTGTGTGTGTGTGTGTGTGTGTATTTTTGCCTGCTTGTATGTTTGTGTATCACATTTGTGAAAAACCTGCAAAGGCCAGAGGAATTCCCTCTTGGTACTCTTGCTCCCTTTGGAACTGAAGTTACAAATTAACCATATGTGGGTGCTGGAAATCAAACACACGTCCTCTATAGGAGCAGTCACTGTTCCTGACTGCTGAGCTAGCTTTTCATCCCCTTTAATTTTATTAAACAGGATATTCTCTCTCTCTCTCTCTCTCTCTCTCTCTCTCTCTCTCTTTGGTGATGTTAACTAAAATTTTGTTGATCTTTTATATCTTTTCAAAGATCTCATCCTTTCATTGATTCTGTCTCTGTCTCTGTTTCTCTCTCTGTTTCTCTCTCTGTTTCTCTCTCTGTTTCTCTCTCTGTCTCTTCTCTCTCTCTCTCTCTCTCTGTGTGTGTGTGTGTGTGTGTGTGTGTGTGTGTGTTCATCTCATTACTGTCTGCATACATCTTACTTCTTTTTGTCTACTAAAAGAAATGAGCCTTAGCTTGTTCTTTTCCAAAGCCCTAAGGTACACTGTTATTTATTTGAGAACTCTCCGATTTTTTACAAGGTAGGTATTTTTAGCTGTAAACTTTCCTCTTAGATCTGCTTTCATTGCATCTCAATAGGTTCTGGTATGTTGTGTTTTAATTTTTATTTAATTCTAGTAGTATTTTTTCCTTCTTAATTTTTTCAATTACCTGTTAATAATGCAAAAGTTTATTATATGATTCTTGTGAATTTGTATATGTTTTGGAATTTTTGTTGGTGCCTAGTTTAAATTCCATTATGATGACAAAGAATACAAAGTAATTTTAATATTTCTGTATTTGATGCTATTTGATTTGTTTCTTGTTGTATGTCCATTTTGGAGAAAGTTCTGTGAGCTTCTGAGAACACTATTGATTCTTTAGTGTTGGGATGAAGTTCTACAGACGTCTGTTAGTCCCATTTGACTTGTAGTATTTAGTTCATTGTTTCTGTTTATTTTTTGTCATGATGTCCTGTCAGTTGGTGAGAGTTGGGTATTAAAGTCACCCACTATTATTGTTATAGTTAATGTGTGGATTTATATCTAGTATCTGTTTTATGGAATTGGGTACACCCATGTTGGCTGCATGTTCTAGCTTGGCCAACCCTCTTTTGATGTGAAAAAGACAGTGACCAAAACAAGCTTTCACAAATAAAGTGTTTACATCCATTTTTACTCTATAGTCCATCTCTGAGGAAAGCCAGAGCAAGAGCTCAAGGCAAGAACCTGGAAGCAGTAACTGAAGCAGAAGCCATGGAGGAGTGCTGCTTACCAGCTTGCTTTCCATTGCTTGCTCAACCTGCTTTCTTATACTTCACAGAGGACATAAACATTCAGTACTTAAAAGTATGCATAAAAGTCTGCCTTTTTGTCTTAAAAAATACACTAGAAGCTTAACTGTGAACACTAATAAAACTAGAAAAATATGAATCATAGATTATTTAAGATTAAATGATCAGAAAGAATTGCTGTACAAGAGGAATTTTTGAAGTTTTATCACTTAAGATATAAGTTATCTACTAACAGATACTTAAAATACTAAACACTTGAACAAGGTATGTTTTCCCCTTACATAAAAGTCCAAGTGTGACATCCTTAGGATCTTCAAGGAGCTCCTCATGAACAAAGATGATTGCTGTAATTGTGGGTATAACATCTATGTTTCAGACATCTGAAAAGAGGGGCTCTTAAAAGGGTATGGCCTACCACCAGCTGAGTTATCTCTCTTTAAAAGAATTTCAGTGAAACCATCCAGTGACTCCTGTTTATTAATTTCTAGCTTTTTTATTGCAAAGGAGACTGGAAATTTTTATATTTGGGTACACTAACCCCCCCCAATAATGCAAGAATCTATTCTTAAATTCAGAGAGAAGGATAGATACTGAGAAATAGTCAGCTAGCTAGCATTTGTCATTGAGGGTTGATTTAGCACACATACTCCCAGAATTCTGGACTACAGATCCCCTCCCTCATTTAGAAGACTAGCATTCAAGATAGTTTTATCACATAGGTTGGAGAATCTAAACCCTCCTCAAATGATTTATAGTAGTGATATTTGTGTTTCTCTGTTAAAATCTCAACTGATGAGTACATGACAGATAAAAACATATCCATACAAATACATGTACATAAATGATCACAGCAATATCATTCATAGTAATCAGGATTACCAAAGTGAGCATGACCCAAATGACCATCAACAGATGTATATACAAACATAATATACCCACATAATATTAGTCATTCATAAAATAGAATGGAATACTGAAACATGCTACAATGTATATGACTATGTTTAAACTTGAAAGCATGGTAATTGAAAGATGTTTGTCATGGAGTGTAGGCACATTTTAGGGGTCACAACATGGCCTAACATACATTTCATTTCCACCACAAGGGAGAAAAAAATTAATCACAACAACCCCCAGTCTATGTGAAACTGTTATCTTAAACACTAGCCTTCTAAATATTGTGCTTCCATTTGTAGAATATGGAAGTAGAAAGAATAGGAAAATCCATAGAGATTAAGTGTTGCCAAAGACTGAAGATGTGATATAGAAAAGCCAATGAAAGAGGAATAATTTCAGAGGGTGTCAGGCTTCTGTTTTGAGTGATGAAAATAGTTTAAGCTTAGATTGTGGTGATGATTGCACTATTCTGTATATATTGAAAACTATACGCTTTAAATGGTTGGATTTTTATTGTATGTGAATTTTCTCTCAATAAAGACTTTTAGGAAAAGAAGAGAAACACAGCTGGTCAGGAAGATTTTGCAATGAAGCTCATTAGTTTGTAGGCTCATTCCAGCAACAGAGTTTCCACTGAGCTCTTTACATACAACCAAATGTCTTATAAGTACTAAAGTAGTGCCCTAAATGAAAGACAGAGACCAAAATAAGCAATGAGAGGAGAGAGAGAGAGAGAGAGAGAGAGAGAGAGAGAGAGAGCTCAGTGTTCAGAGCAAAAACAACTTTATAAGTAAAGTGAGTATTTTTAAAAAGATTAAGATTATATATCTATAAAATAATGACAAAGTAGCAGAAAGGGGGGGGGACCAAAAGAATGAGCTTGAAAGCTAATATGAAAGAAAAAGTCACTGTCGCAGGAAGGTATAACAGATAATGAAAGATCAGACTGGCAAGATGGCAGATGCAGGTGCAGGCACTTATTACCAAGCCTGATGACTGGATCCCATCACTGGAACATCCATGGTGGGAGAACAGAACACACTCCCAGCAAGTTGTCTTCTGACTTTCACACCCCCTACACATTAATAAATAAATATATAAAGAACAAAAGAATGTACAAGATTATAGAAAAAAAGAACAAAGACTTTAGGGAGGAAATTGCCAAAGGAATAATACAAGAAAATGTCTCCATACAAGATAAGAAATATGAAGACTAGAGAGACCACCCAGTTTCCATGACAGTTACTGGTAAAGACTCTAAACAGAAACCTATCAGTTTATAACATCACAAATTATCAGATCACCAAGATTTGGTTTTGTTTTTGCTTTTTTGTTTTCTATCCTTTAAAAATTTCTAGAAAGAAAACAATAGGTTGCATGCAAAGAAATGGGGGTGTGCAACATGGTAGTAAAGAGGGATGACATTGGAATTTTTGATGAAATTACTGAAAACCAGAAGTCTTGGAGAACATGTCTTTAAAGTTATGGGAAGAAATATTTTTCAGCTCAGTTTTCTGAAGTTCTTAAATGCCAGGCTAAGGAATTTAGACTCTAGTCTATAAGCAACAGAGAACCTGCAAACTGTTCTCAAAAAATAACACCCAAAGTAGTGCTGTGGATGGGGAATTCCAGCACTATGCAGCATGGAATTTCAGACCACTTGCTTGGCAGAGACCAAGCTTGGGATACCAGTTTTATAAAGCTACTAGAAGATGTAATGATGCTCTAAGGAAGGTATTCATGGTGGAAATACAAAGTCAAAAGACAGGACACTAGGAACACTTTAGATTAAAAAAAAAGTCACAGTCATTGTTTCAAAGTCATCTAATCAGTTAAAAGCCAGCAGAATCATTTTCTAGAATCCATTTTGGTTGCATTTTGACATTGAAAGTGTGCCATGTGAGAGAACATGGGACCATGAAATGACTGATTAATTTTGTCTTTTATTCAAAGGCACTTAAACTAGGGGATGATGAAAAACACTAGACCTACTACATTGCCAGATTTTCAAATATTTGTTGCCAACCCTAACTTTTGGGTGTTGGGTGAATACACATAGGAGTAGATAGGAGGTGAGACATTGTAGTACCATCTTAGTTATCCACTATGGTCTGTGAACCTGGCAGGTGTTTGTATCTTGCCTCTTTGAGGAATCCTTCAGGGATTTCTTAATCTCTGAGGAGGCCCTCACCTATAGTTTTATTCAAGGAATTCTTGTGGAGAAGGGCACAGAGGCCAAAAGTCAATATCAGAGGTCATCCTCTATCATTGTCCACCATATTTTTTGAGACAGGGTCTTCTCCTGAGCCTGGAGCTAACCAATTGGCTAACTAAAGTTCCTCCTGTTTCTACCTCCTGTCACTGAGCCCGTAGCCATGCACCACTGTGCCCAGTTCGTTTACATGGTGGCTGGGTTAAACAGTTCTCCAAGCCTACACAGGAAGCACTTTACATCCTGAGCCACCTCCCCAGCTCATTCTAAGGAGGAATTTTTGTTGTGCTGGTCTCTTCACTACTAAAAGAACATTCCTACATTCTTTGCACATACAACCACTAGAAATTAGGAGTGCAGACCACTCTGAAAGCATTACATTCCTGTTCCACTGCCAACACTTAGTCATTTCTCATTATCTAACTATCCAGAAAGAATCAAACCTCCCTATTTCCCCTGCCCATACCCATTGTAGAGAACAGGGGATGCATCTCACAGTTTTCTCAAAATTCACTCTTTTAAAGTCCTTTGGTGCTTCCAGTGTCTATATTCTTGATCTAACTGAAAGCTACAAGGTGGTGGAACTAGTACCAAAATACTTCGTTATTAAATGCTATATTTTGTCAAGTACTTCACTTCACTTTGGCATAGCACTTCTCTTTATCTCAGTATCAGAAATGAAATTTCAATTGTAATACCCTATTGCGTGTGTATAATTATTAAAAATCATTGGCATAATGTGCAAAATGCAACAACATGGCCCCGTCCTTCCCTAACTCCTAGCATTATCTCTTGTCAAACCCATGACATCTTTCATTTATTGTTCTGCTTTTGATTTTATTCTCTCTTCTCAAATGATATTTCCTGTCCCTATACTTTGTCCTAAGTCCAGGTTATTTTAGTGCATGCTCATGCAGCAATGCCCAAGTCAGAAATCATATGCTCCCTGACTTTTGTATTGTTTCCACATCTAGACTACCTGACCATAAAAGACTAACCATAACTGTGGCTAACCATAAAAGACTTATAAAATGAACTGTACCATATTCGGTATATTCATATATTTCTGCTTGCTGTACTTTTTGCATGCTGATAGTTGTTCATAGGTGTGGCAGCTGGCAAGGACTGTAATTGCTTCACTCCCTTGGCAGCTTGCATAGTGTTTTCTGGAACCATGAAAGCTAGACCACAAGAAAGAGGCCTTCAATGCAGATCTAGCTTGAGTCATCTAAGGCATGTGCCCCAAGTGTGTTGTATCTTCAGCAATAGAGGTCCACCCTCAAACCCTGAAAGGCAACATCACAGAAAACCACAACAGGACTCATTGCAGAGCTCATTGTATTGTGAGGAGACAGCCTGAACAGATAGATCTATATCATATCTCCTGCCTCTGTGGCTCAAGGAACATAGTAGAAAAGGAGGCCAGAATCCCAGGAAGAAACAGTAGCAATGTCAATGGACTTAAAAAGAGAATGGGAGGGGCTCAGGGGAGAAAGGGGGGAGTGGTGTATTTTTATGTCAGTGAAAATAGGTTTAAAAATATTTTTAGTATTTCAACTCTTCAACTGGCCTGAGTTGAATTGGGTTCTGGGTGTAATTTGGTTCATTTTGATATTTTTGATAAATGCAGTATATCTGTGTTTATATTTGATTGGTACTAATAGGTGTTAATACATTTGCAATTTAAGGAACCAGAAAAGTATATTATAAAATGTCTCTATATGTATTAGAAACATGGGAATTTTCTACTTCTCAAATCATACTTTGATTTTTATTGTCTCTTTCTATGTCGCCTTCATTGAATGCATATATGTATACATGTTGAAGTAGCTGTATGTTTCACTTTTTTGTGGGATAGTGAGCCATGAGGTTTGTATTTCAAGTGATGACTCGAGCTATAGATACCTTGTTTTATCCCTAGCATCTGGGCTCATTACACCTTCCTGTCTGGAGACTGAGAGCAGGGAAAAGGAAAATCTCCATTCTGTACTGTGCTTCCATAAGTAGTTATCTGTGTGGCTAACATAAAAATCAGTAACATAAGCAATAGGAAGTGGTGTCACCTACAGTAAGAAAGCCATTGCAGCAGGAACTATCAAGATTCTTGGACAAGTGGATTTTGAGTACATAATAGAATACTAGTGAGTCATCCATATAAAGCCTGAGAGGGAAAACTAAAGTTACAATACAGAGGAGTTGCATGTTTCTCAACAGAAGAATCACTTGGAATTGTTCACAAAATAAATGATTATAAAACAGTACAATTTAGAGAACTGGGGGAAGAAATTCTTGTCTTGTTGTGAGATCTCAGTTTAAAATGTTGAGAATAGTAAGACACCCAGGTTTGTTAATTACTACTTGGGACATTTCAAAATGAGTATTTTAAAATGAATGTTGGGTAAACAGAGTGTCCTACAGTGCCCAGCTACCAGCTCAGGGCTCTTCAAGAACTCAGTGACACAGTTCAGAATCATAACTGCCAACCAAGCAGAAACTCACCTGCACTGAGTCCAGGATTTTGTGTGGCAATAAGCATTTTTAATTAAAAGTTTCCCAGTTCCTAAGTTTGGAACTGAATCTGTAAACATGTGGCAGATTGAGCTAGCCAACCCAAGCATTATTGGAGCCGAGGGGGAAACGTGACTTTTTGAAAAATCAGATGGGTAAGCTGAGAAAATCCAGCTGTGTTTATTTCAAATTGTACTAATCAGAGTTCTTTTACTCTTTTCCTTTGCCAGTACCATCCACTGGTTTGTGTATGATGGCTCCCCATCCCCCAGCCCTTCACTCTTCTCTTTTAAAACTTGTTTTAAGTAGTGATGAAGATTGAAGCAATATAACAGGCACTTACTTTGCTAACAAAAGGCCTTTCTTGTAGTCTATATCCTAAACCAGTCAGAAGCAGTAAATCATCTTCATCAGCAATTAGATTTTTAACCCATGCTAATGGTTTCCTTCACTGTCCATAAGTTGACAAATCAAGACTCTGCTAATCTTAAAATAGAAACATAGAGTATGGTGATCCTTAATTAATATAAAATTGACCTCTAAGAAGCAATTTCCCAGTTAAATTAAGATACAGTTGTGCCCAAAATCTGAACCCCCAAAAGACCGCCAAGAGACCTGATTTGATACAAAAGCAAAGAGTCTGTATTGTGAGTTAATTTGGGCTTTTTGGTCCATCTGAAGCAGCTGCAGACCAGGAGAGGAGAGACTTTGAGCAACATGGAGTGGGAGCTTTTATTGTGGTTAGACAAGGGGGGGATGCTAGGGGATTCCAAAACTGCATAATTACAGACTTAAGAGTTGGCTCAAGCCCTGGTTAGGAGGGTCTAGGGACATCGAAACATTTTAGTCTCAGCAGGAGGATATCTGGAGTTGTATATTTCTGATTGGCATCTCCCTGTGGAGGGAGGTGTTCATGGTCTTTCCTGTAACTAGGACTAAGGTCTGAGGCAGTCACATTCTGGTGACTAGGGGTGGGGTGGGAGCCTGCATACTGCTCAGGTCTTCGTGCTATGGCTGCAGTTCTGCTGAGCCCTGGGTCTCTTGCAGTCACATTGGAACCCTGCATTATCACTATGTGATGTTTACAGTAATGTACAGGAGAAAGAAGAGTAGTCAGGAGAATGGCAAGGACAGTAGTCAAGGAATGAACATTATCTTGATGAAGGAAGGCCCCTGTCAGGCTCACCTTGCAAAAGTTGCTTTAAACTTATTATTCTACCAATAAATACCCATTCTTTTCTGTTAGAGGTGTAAACTGTTGGTACCAGATGCTAAAACTCATTAGAAGAACTGTGGAAATCAGTTCCTGTGAAAGTACAGGAGAAGGTAACATAATGGAGGTGACCTGGGTTTCTAATGTCATATTGAAATGTTTGGATAATGCCTCCTTCCCCCACTCTTGCCCTGAGCCATCCCCAGGCTGTTTGATCTCCTGTTTACTGTAATTGTGCTTCTGTGGGAATTACTTCTCAGAGACACTGTCTTCTCACAGGAAGAGCTGGCTTATTTATTCAGTAGTAATGTTGAGCATACTAGACTTTGGCTATCGATTCATTTGTGTGTGTCCACATTTTGAACTCTAGGAGATTCTGAACTATATTAATTATTGAAATTTCAGTAAGTAGCATTGTAAGTTATCCAAATGATTGGATGATTAGAATGAGCTTTTCTAGCAGTTATTGGAAGTTGAACTATATTGAAGATTACTGAAAAAAAAAACATTTTATTTAACTTTCTCTAAAGTTAGAAAATAACTTTAAACCAGATAAATTATGCAAAAAGGAGACTTTTACCTAGGGTGGGCACTGCAAAGGAAACAGGTGAGAGGTTGTTCTTGCAAGAAGAGACAAAGGGGATACCACCTCTGCTGCCTGTGCAGAGAGAGCTTGCTCCCTGAGTTCTGCCAGCTGCAGCCTCTCCCTGCTGCCTTCCAGCCCTAGTCTCCTTAAAGGTGGAGCACCATGGCAACAGGCCCAGCCTAGAGCCCTGTAACCTTGTTTGTATTACCTGAGGGGCTAGATGCAGCCTGGAGGAACAGAGGGATGTCACCTGCACTGCAGAGCTTGGATAGAGAGGACTTGCTGGGTTGTTTGTGTTTCTGCCCTGCTTCTGTTGGAGGCTTGAATAACACCTGAGAGGCATTTATGCAAATATGGCATCAGTAACTGTAGGCAGCAGGAAAATCATCCTCAATTGGTTCCTGTCTTCTAAACAGAGAGTTGTTTTCTGAGATGTAATCCAGGAAGTCACTTGCTACATCGGGATGTGGCACCGCTATGGTTTGGGGTTGCACTACCAGATGGCTGTACAATTGCTTCATGTAGGTAGACATTTATTTTGTTTTAAATAAAATTAACTTATACTTAAACGTTTTGGAGATTATGAAAATAAAAGAAACTTTGTCATTACACCTTCTGTTTCACTTACCTCTTGATCATCCTGGAGCCAGTGAGGCTTTTTCCTCCCGTAGTTCCTCCTGGAAAAGATAGAACAATTATTTTCTGTTTGTTTAACAAAGATGATGATGTCCTGTTTCTCTGATCTGGCTTCTGATTCTTCATATCATGAAAGGCTGTTGTGATAAGTTGACTAAGGTTTAAAAAAGTAGCATCTAGTTACTTATGATTGTGCTGTATTTGTGCCACATGATTTCAAACATCTTTTCTTGTCCAGAGCAAAGGGAAATAAATACAACTGTTGCTTTATTGTATTTTTATGTACACTATATTTGGTGGCTTTTGTCCCTTTAGTGTATACTTTGCATTATTAATAGGAACTACTATGTTTCCTTTTTTACTTAAAAAAAAAAATGCTAGCAGAACAGTTTTTTTCTACCTAAACTTTAGATTATTATTATTATTATTTTGTTTTTGTTAAAACAACAGGCTAAATTACCCTTATTGCTTAAGATGTTCCTTATTTATGGAGTTTGACTAAATGGAATGGAAACAGAAGATAGTGAATTTAGTGCTGGTTTCCAAAAGCCTGTTGCTTAATAATTTAGCTAAACACTCTTCTGGCAATAAATACTACAGCTCCTTTCAGTATTATCCTTGTTCCTAGTTAATGAATAAAGATGCTTATTTACAATTTTACCAAAATGTCTTTACCCAGACATTTGTTTATAGACTTATTATTAAGACCCTCTACTTGAAGCATAGGGATGTTTCAGTCAATAAATGTGATAATTATTGACTAAAACTGTGTGACCATACATTTTTTGAATTTAGAAAAATTGTTTTTCATCATGTTTGACTCCATTAATTTTTATAACAGAAGGCAGTGAAGTACTAGCTCCTGTCTGTAGTGACAAGAGCTAGAGTACCCACCACTCTTTTGAAAAAGACCAGGAAAATAGAATCAGCCAAGGTGCCTGCCTATCAGTGTCAGCTGTTCTCTGGGGAGTTTGGCTTCTTTCTTTCTTTCTTTCTTTCTTTCTTTCTTTCTTTCTTTCTTTCTTTCCTTCCTTCTTTCTTTCTTTCTTTCTTTCTTTCTTTCTTTCTATCTTCCTTCCTTCCTCTCTTCTTCCTTTCTTTCTTTTTTTGTTTTTTTCTTTTAAACTTTGGTGGTGGAAAGTTTCCTCAAAGCATTCTATTCTTCATTCATATGTATACTGTAAAGCATGTATAGAAGTCAAAGTTTGCCAAAAGAGAATTCCAGATTGAGATGGAAATCTAGTTGTTTGAAAGACATTCTTGTGCTGAAAAGTTTGTCTTTCTTGCTGTCTCTCTCGTTTCTCATGCTTGCTTTCTCTTGCTCACTGTGTGTGCTGGTGTGGGAGTGGGAATCTACCAGAGCACAAAAAAAAAAAAAAAACAAAAAAAAAAAAAAACAACTGAGGATTCAGCCATAGTCAGTGATACAAGAAGATAAATTATGTGAATCGTTAAATAAAATAAGAATGCCTTTTGACAATACTTTTGCATAAAAAGTGTTAAAGAATTCTGAATAGCATAGCATGTATTTCTCCATTTTCCAATATAGAAATGAGAATAAAAACAACATCTGTACAGGATCTTAGAGGTTCTTTGAGACTTGTAAAATTATTCTGTTTTCATGCTTTGTTGAAAAGGTGTGTTCGCGAGTGTGCTCATGAGACACACACACACACACACACACACACACACACACCATATATATATATATATATTCATTCCTCCTTTTATTTTTCCCCTTATACCTTTGTACATTTTTGTTGGTGTCCTTCCCTTAGACATTCGTATAATACTATCTTAAGTATCTTCTACTTGTAGGTCTCGTGGTCTGCCTAAACTGAAAGAGTCTCGTTCACATGAGTCCCTGCTGAGCCCGTGCAGTGCAGTGGAATGTCTTGATCTTGGTAGAGGGGAGCCAGTGTCAGTGAAACCACTCCATAGTAGCATCCTTGGACAAGACTTCTGCTTTGAGGTAAAAAGGGAATGGAATTGCAGAAAGAAGGGAGAATAGTTGATAATAATTTGACTATTTTTCTGTTGTATTTCTGATTTGATTATCATAACTGATTTTCAGTTCCTGAAATTTTTCTACTTATAAGGGAAGAGTTAAAAATCTGTTAATAGAATTATATTTGTAATAGATATTAATGATTACTTTAGGCCTTTACCTTTGTCTGCTTTAAAAACTTAGGCACTTAGTACATACTCAGCATAGGTTATAAGATTAACAATAGCTTATTTTTAATATTGATAAAAATGTCATATTTAATCCCTAATTTTAAAAGAATTTTGAGAAAACCCACAAAAAGTACAGTTTTATAACTATAATACAAGTAGTTCTTGACCTAGGACCATATCTTGTTTGGTTTTATAATCTCCTTCATGTTCTTAGCTCAATAACTCTGCAGCTCAGCCACATCTCATGACCTCACTAATCACCTAAAGCTAAGAGCTGCCATTTTATACCATTGTATCTGATTCATTGTATTATGACCTGAGAATATAAGCGAACAAACTACAGCTTGGAGCTAGTCATTTATATCTGTTTATTATTACTATTATTTATTGAAAGTCACTTGTGTTTTTTCCTTATTTGCAAAGCTTAATTCTGTAGCTTTTACTATAGACATAGTGTACTATGTCATTTGTTATAAATGACCAGAAATCAATGGGTTGGTTGTCTCCTGGAGGAGAGATGGATTCCAAAGAGTGATTCAACTGTTCTGATGCCTTTCGGCTTCATTTAGTAGCCACCTGTAGCATTGTAATGAGTCTTATGAAATCAAATGATTTTATGAACATCTCCCTTTTTAGTTAGTTATTTTTTATTAGCTCAAGTAAGTATATTCATTTATAGGTAATTTTAGATATGGCCTTAATTTTTTTTAAATTTTTCATTCCTCTGAACCATAGGCTAAATTGTAAATGAGTGTTTTTCTCATAGTTTGACATAAATATGGATGCTACTTAGAGATTAAAATTTAAGTAAAGATAGGACAAAACTAAAATGATTGTTTTAGCTTATGTGGTAAAATGTGGGTTTCCTAACATGTCCCTAATTCTTCACCTTTAGAAATTAGACACCACACACATAGTCTTACAACCACATCTCTAATCTTTGTGTTGAAGGTCACCTACTTAAGTGGAAGTAAATGCTTTAGCTGTAACTCTGCCTCAGAGAGAGATAAGTGGATGGAAAACCTTCGAAGGACAGTTCAGCCAAATAAGGTAATGGTGGCTTTGAATGTAAAAAACTGTGTCACAAATGGTACATGTATACCACCCCCTCTGTGGCTCATGGATCGTCTCAGAAGAGGGAGCAACAGGAAGAATGCAATGCAAGAAGACAGGGAGAAGGGCTGAGAAATACACAGCCAATGTACTCTTCACCTCATAGCTGCTGTGGCACCAGACCCACACAAGACTGGGTCTGTTAACAGTCAGTCATAGATTGGAAAGTTTCAAGGGGTCCTACTCCTCCCTGCTCAATTTTGGCTACTTGTACATTTAGGGGGAGGAGCAGTTACAGTTTTTAGGTATGTTCCCACCAGAGGAGTCCATTGGGCTCTAGGAGATGGTTCAACACCCATAGTTACACAGACAGATGTTCTGGATTAAACTCAGTAGGTGTCAGAAATGTGGGAGGGGGAATATGATGTATAGAAAGGAACTTGTAGGAAGGAGAGTAAGGAGGATGGGGAAGTGAGGTTATGGTAATCAGATGCATGTTACACAGGATTGAAATTGTCAGAACAAATTTAATAAAAGTTTTTTTTAATGTATTACTTTTAAACATCAAGTTGATAGAAGACAAATTTAGTACTATCTTAATTTTATAAATCTTAATAATTTGTTGTTGTTGAGGCAGGACCTCACTATGTAACCAATGCTGGCCTTGAACATGCAACCCTTTTGTCCCAGCCTGGAAATGGGCTAGGATTATAGGCAATTGTTATCACATCTAGCTTAGAGTTGACAGTTTGAAAAACCTGTATACATGTTAGGACATTTTACAATGAAAATTATCTCCTTGGTGACAATATTATTGTCATTTTTACCAGTGAGAATAGAGACTCAAAAAACCTAAGTGACATGCTCAACCAGAAGTTAATCTATGATAAAAATACATGATACTGGTTTAATTTTAGAAATTAGTCCAGACTCATATAGGTGGCAGTAGAGGTCTTACTGTTATGTGATAATAGTTTTTTAACCCAAATAAAATAAAATATGTGGTTCTGTAAGATTTTGTTTTGTTTCAAGACAGGGTTTCTCTGTGTAGCCCTGACTATCCTGGAATTCACTCTGTAGACCAGGCTGGCTTCAAACTCAGAGATCCACATTCTTCTGCCTTCTGATTGCTAGGCTAAAAAGGCTTGTACCAATACTGCCTGGCTTTGTAAGATTCTTTTTTAAAAAATTCTTAATTTCATTTATTTGTATGTGTGTGTTTCAGCACAGTGCATGTGTGGAAGTCAGAGGACAATGTGCAGGAGTTGATTCTTTTCCTTCCACAGTGTTCTGGGATCAAATTCGGCTCGTTGGGTTTGGCAGCAGGTGCATCTGCCCATTGAATCAGTA
This sequence comes from Cricetiscus sungorus, assembly GCA_030556225.1. Taxonomy (NCBI): domain Eukaryota; kingdom Metazoa; phylum Chordata; class Mammalia; order Rodentia; family Cricetidae; genus Cricetiscus; species Cricetiscus sungorus. The sequence goes on from JANBXA010000730.1 coordinate 33,583,521, forward strand.
CAAGATTCTCCTTTATAGCTCCGTGGTTCAAAACAATGAGATAGCAATTCTTTTTATTCTGTTAACTACTCTAAGCAGAGGAACATTAGTAATCAGCACCAGTTTCAGAAGAAAACAGTCTCTTTCTGGAATGTCAGATCTCAAACTCAAATTTGCTGTCTCTTTATAGGACAATTGTCGACGAGCTGAAAATGTTCTCCGTTTATGGATCATTGAAGCCAAGGACCTTGCCCCTAAAAAAAAATATTTCTGCGAACTGTGCCTTGATGATACCCTCTTTGCTCGTACAACCAGCAAGACCAAAGCAGACAATATTTTCTGGGGTGAACATTTTGAATTCTATAGCCTTCCACATCTTCATAGCATCACAGTTCATATTTATAAGGATGTGGAAAAAAAGAAAAAAAAGGATAAGAATAATTATGTAGGGCTAGTCAACATCCCCACTGCCAGTGTGACTGGTCGCCAGTTTGTAGAAAAGTGGTACCCAGTGAGTACACCCACACCCAACAAAGGAAAGACAGGAGGACCTTCCATTCGGATTAAGTCACGTTTCCAAACCATCACCATTCTGCCTATGGAGCAATACAAAGAATTTGCAGAATTCATCACCAGCAACTACACCATGCTGTGCTCTGTTCTTGAGCCAGTAATCAGTGTGAGGAATAAAGAGGAGCTGGCTTGTGCCTTAGTGCACATTCTTCAAAGTACTGGCAGAGCCAAGGTAAGTCAAAAAGTGTGTGTTATCTGAAAGTCCTCCTTTATCATGTGCAAGGAAATGAAGCTGTGGATACTGGTAGGGACTGTGAAAATCCATCTTAGAAAGTTTTCAGAAAAGAAAAGAGAAATTAAGATGAAGAAAGCTTTCAATGGTACTATGAAATGTGAAGATTTTTAAAATAAAATGAGGAACTAGCAAAAATACTCATTTCTAGCTTATTTTCATGAAGGTAGATGCCATGGTCGCAGTTGCTATGATAACCCCACAACATGTTCAGAATCTGTTGTTACTGTTTTTTTTGTTTTGGGTTTTTTTTTTTTTTTTCAAAAATACGGTCTTACCATTTTGCCCATTCTATCCTCAAACTTGTGATCCTCCTGCCTCAGCCTCCCAAATCCCAGGATTAAAGGAATGATATAGGTGTGCAACATCATACCTAGCTGAAGTTTTTCTGGAGTATTAAATGATGTATTTAAAGATTAACTGCTAACTATATCCCAATGGCACAAAAGGAGATAACCAAGAAATATACAAGTATAAGCATTCATGGAATTAAAATCTATATCTGAAATGGAAACACAAGGAGTGTTGGCAGCTGTGCCATGGCAATCTTTCACCTAAATAGAAATGAAAACCGGGAAGATAAAATAACATCTAACATGTGCCAGTAACTGTCAGGTGCTGAAAGTGTGTCTTCACTGGATTTGTTGAACAAAAATAAATGCTATCTTTAGGGGCTTTCAGTTTTCTGGGGAAACCATATTCAGTGATTACAAAAGTAAATCTGTGGTTATAGTGAGGCATGCAGAGGGTAAAAAGACTATGGGGTGTGGAGCAAGAGGAACTGACAAGAGAGGCTATAGGGTAATCTTGATCCATGAGAGCTTCGTGAGGGAAGCAGTAAGTGAAGGAAGATCTAAAGGTTTCCAGAAATTAGTTTTATGGTAATGGGAGCAGAGGTGAAGGTGGAGGTAGAGCAGACCTGAGAAGAGTATTTGCAGAAGATTCTTGTGGTGAATAGAGAACACTGTATGTGGAATGGGCTTCTGTGGACTAAAAGACATAAAAAAGAAGCCAGAGCAACATGCAAGGACTGGAGCAGAGAGAACAGTGCTTGGTGAAGTCAAAAGAGAGAGCGACTTAGAGATCCACTCAGAATTATGGTCTTTTTCCAAAGTCCGTTAGAAAACCTCTGAAGGAATTCAGAAATTAAATGGAAAGCTGGCAGTCCATAAGATTTTTTTCCTGACAGCCTTTTCCCTTTCCAAGAAATTTGGTCGCTTAGTTTTTAGCAGCATTCCCGGGATATCTGCTATTTCAGTAGCCTCTTCTAATGTATAGTCCTCTCTCAGTTACTTTCTTTCTGACGGAACATTATTCTGCCAGGATTTTCTGACTGACTTGGTGATGTCTGAGGTGGATCGTTGTGGAGAGCATGATGTCTTGATCTTCAGAGAAAACACCATTGCCACGAAATCTATTGAGGAATACCTCAAGTTGGTGGGACAACAGTACCTCCATGATGCACTGGGTATGCAAGAGGAAGATGTCTATCTTCTTTCCCATTCAGTTTTAACTCCTATTACTTCCTAGGACAAAAAGTTAAACTCAAAATGTATTTAGTTCATCTGACTTGAGAGATGTAGATTTCAGCTGTATACTGTCTCTGCAGTACTTACCAGTAGAGTAACCACACATGTTCTTTATAACGTGTGAAAATAGAAAAACCATCAGCATATATAGCCACCCCAATACTCTGCATTTCTGATCCCAGGATATGTAATAATATTGATGGATTTCACCACTAGAACTTAGGTGTCCTATTTCTCTTAAAGTATTGGGTATTCATACTATGATATGACTGTATTATCTCATTCTTAAAAGGGCTAACCTACCATTTATTATCACACATACAAAACTCTCATCAGGAACAAAAAAATGCTTGATAGTCCCTACAGTTCTACACTTCTGTTTTAAGGTTTCTAACTAGTAACTAATTTTTGCCCACTCATTAGTTGTGATGACTAAACCACTCACTTAAGAATCCAGATTTAGCTATGAAGTTAAGTCATTAGCTGCCAGAGTATTATTAGACAGTGTGTTAGACACATAGCATAATAAAGTGAAAGGATAATAAAGTGGGTGTAAATTCCTTGAAGAAAATAGAGATGTACTGTCTGTGATAACCTAAGCTAACCTTGTTTTCATAGCAGTCCTCCTGCCTCAGCATCCTACTGCTAGGATTATAGATAAAAGCCACTGTGACCAGCAATTTCTTTTATCTTCATACTCTTAGCACTTCATACAGAATATGCAGCACTGTGCTGTATAAACCACATATGTATAATATTATATGTTTATTGAGTAACTTCAACTTTTTAAGTAGTCACAGTATAAAAAGTATAAGAGAAAACATGAAAATTAATGACAATTTTTATTTAATCCAGTGTATTCAGATATAACAATTAATTATTATGGGAATTATTAATGAAATATTCATTTTCCATACTCTGAAATTCTGTATATAGTTTATGTTTATCCCACATTTTAATTTGTCCTGGTTGTATTTCTGGTACTTACCAGTCACATGCAGCCATCAAGAGTAGGCAGTAATAAGGTATGCTGAATGACTATAAAAGTTTTTGTTCTCAAGAAGTTTAATATAAGGAAATGAGATAGGATTGTCTATTTATAACCAAAAAAGAAATCTCGTGTTTTTGCTATTTTTTATTTGTTTTATTTTTTGAATTTTTGTTGTTTGTTTGTCTGTTTGTTTTGAGACAGTGTTTCTCAGTGTAAGAGTCCTGGTTATCCTAGAACTCACTCTGTAATAAGGCTGGCCTCAAACTCACAGAGATCTTCCTGCCTTTGCCTTCATGGCTGAAATTCATTGAGTGGATGATGAATGCAAGTGTCATACTTTTATATGAGAAGTACATGGACGCAGACACTCCTGCTGATGCTCTGGGTGAAAAGTGGAAGGGTTATGTGGCCTGAATCATTGGTGGGAACAATGAACAAGGTTTTTCCATGAAGCAGAGTGTCTTGACCCACATCACAGGGGGCATTCTTGTGATAGATCAAGGATAACTGGAGAGAGTCTGTTTTCAGATGCATTGTGGATGCCAAGCTAAGTGTTTTCAACTTGGTTATTGTTTAAACAAAACAAAAAACAAAAGGAGAGTAGGATATTTCTGAACTGACAGACACTGTGCCTCAGCGATTGGAGCACAAAAGAACTAGCAGAATCTGCCAACTTTTCAATCTCTCTAAAGATCATATCCTCCAGTATGTTGTCAAGAAAGCTCTTAAACAAAGAAGGTGATGAGCCCAGGACCAGAAGGCCCAAGATTCAGCATCTTGTTACACCATGAGTCCTGCAAGAGCTCTAAAGAGGAGAAGGCTGCAGATACCCTAAACTTTTAGCCCAGACAATGAAAGAAGCCCAAGAAAAGCTTCAGGAATATATTGTCAAGAGATGTAGGCTGTCCTTGCTGAGAGCTTCTGCTTCTTAGTCCAGTTAAAAATTGCCTTTCAAAGTAACAAATTGGTCAAATGTTGGGGGCAGGGAGAGTCAGTAGCTGAAGATAAAGCACAGTGGTAGCACACATTTGTAAGCATTCATGAGCCTCTAGATTCAGTCTCCAAGACTACCGTTTTTATTCCTAGGTGTTTTATTTATTTGTGTGTGTATGTGAGACAGAGAACAAACACATCTTGTAGTTCCTTCTCTCCTTCCACCATGTGAGTGCTAGGAATCTACTCCAAGTCTTGAGGCATTATAGGAAGCACCTTTGCCTACTAAACCCTCCTGCTGGCCCAATACTACCTTTGACAAAAAAAATCAGATGGTAAGAAAAAATAGTTGTCGAATTATTTGACAGTTTAAATATTACTTGTGATGCTTCAGACTAGTCTATCAAGAGGAAAGGCAGTGGTGGCACAAGCCTTTAATCCAGCACTTGGGAGGCAGAGATAGATCTCTGTGAGTTAAAGGATAGCCTGGTCTACAAAGCGACTTCCAGGATAGCCAGGACTGCACAGAGAAACCCTGTCTTGAAAAAAAATAAGAATTAAAAAATAAAAAGTGAAAGGAATTATAAAGGGTAAAAAGTAGTAACTAACTGGTTGAGAAATAGGGCTGTGCTTACATGAAGCTGTAGTGACAGTTAATTTCTACCCTGAACAAGAGTTGCTTTATTGTAATTCTAATAGGAATTATGAGAAAACAGTTGATTTTCATTGACTTCAGGAAAGATGCTATTAATCTCATTTACATAGGCACTTACTATAGTTAGAAATTATGTTTCATGGTTTGCTTTGCTTTAATGATTTATGTTGTTCTATAAAAAGCAACAAATGAAGCTTCTCTAATAATGTTCTCTATTCTGTGAACATGAAGGTGAGAATATGCATATTCTAAAGATGCATTTGCTTAAAACGATTTCTGAATTAAACCTCCAAAATGATAAATGGATACTGAGTCCTTTTATACAATAGTGAATAATTATCTGATGTGCTCAGTAAGGCATGAAAACTGATTCATTGAGAATGGGAAACTATTCAGATAACCTCCCAAAAATCTCTGTTAACATTTCTGTTACCTAAGAGCATGGGTTAGGGTAAAGAAAATGGCTGCAGCTTCCAAGAGCATGAAAACAATTAACTCAAGATTCTCAGTACTGAGGTTGGACTGTCTTCTTTCCATTGAAGTTTCCTTGTATGAAACACACTTGAAGCAAAAAGCAAAAGAGAAGTGCTGATTATATCGTTCGTTGGTAGAGCTGTTTCCTGGCATGAGTTTCATACCTACCCATCCTCGAAGACAGTTGCCAGTCATAATGCATAGTGACAGCCAGCTTCTTAGCCAGCCTTGATCTTAATGAAAACATTACTCTCTACTGAAAAACATTCTGCTTTATTTAGACTTAAGGCTTCCATCTGTTAGCTCCCCTTACCTGTCTGATTAAAGTCAACTTCTCATTGGTATCTTGTGACATGGAAGAAGTACCATCTGTGAAACATAAGTTACTCAAAAGGCTTAATTTCCAGGCTGGCATTGGAGGCAAATGCCTTTCAGCAGTAATATGTCAGCAACTGTTAACTTAAACCTACACATGAAATGTCAGTGATAGTAATGATTTAGTGATTAACATAGAAAACACATAAAGAACTGAGTGAACATGGTGGTACATGCTTGCATTTCCATCAGTTCCAAGGTAAAGGAAGGACTACTTAATGAATTTGCAGTCAGTCTGGTCTACATTAAATCTTTCCTTAAAAGGTTGGGGTGTGGAGTTGGAGAGATGACTAGGTGGTTAAGAGCACTTAACTGTTCTTGCAGAAAACCCAGGTTGGGTTCCCAGAACCTACATAGTGGCTCACAACCATTCATAAATCTAGTTTCAGGGAGTTTGATGCTACCTTCTGATCTCCACTAACACCATTCAGGTGGTACACATACAGACACAGACACATAAAATAAGCCTAAATTGTTTTTTTTATTTAAATAATGTTGTCTAAGAAAGGAGTGGAAAAATGGCTAAGTAGCTAACAGAGCTTGTTTGCTGCATAATCATGAAGGCCAGAGTTTGGATAACAAGACCCACACATCAAGCTGGGTGTCTGCAAACACCTGTAACTCCAGCTCCCAGTCTGACACTCTTCTGGTCTCCATGTGCATGCTCATCTGTTCACCTATATGTTTATATGAATGCAAACATAGACAAATTAAATATTTTGTTCACTTCAAAGAAGAAAACATTGTAGAACATTCTGAGTACACACTAAATATTTAAATCAGTGATTGCCCCTTTTAGCTCTTTTTCTTTTCAAAGGCAAAAGAGCAAACCCAAATAATTTTCAAGTAAGTACCTTTTTTAGTTACAAACCTATAAAAGTTTCATCTTCATTTTAGCATGCTACACATTATCAGACTTGGGTTATTATTCCAAAAATGAAAACAAATTTTTGAATTTTAATAGATTTTGTATGGTATCTCATATCAGGAAAATCTTTAGACCCTATAGTGCTGGGTCTAAAGCACTATACCCTGTCTGAGTAATTTTTTGGCCTATTTACTTGGAGAATGAAAGAAAAATAGTTAATTAAATATAAATATTATTACTAGTTCCTTAGAATAGATATGACCCAAATGAACACCCTTAACAGAATGTTATACAGTTTGGCCAATTACTATGGAAATATTTGATATTGATAGTTTTAAGCTTTACAGTAGTATATCCTTTAAATGAAACAGGTTGTGTGGAAACATGGAGTGAATACTATCTTGTAGGGATTGTTAACAGTTTGGTGATTTTACTTTATTAAAAAACTTTTAAAGGAGCGTATTTTGTACATTAAAAAAAAAAATGCTTTCTATATGGAGCCCAACTAAGTGCCAAGAAGATACTACATTTGGGTTGTTTTGTTTTGTTTGCACCTTACCACAATTCTGTAAGACAGGACAAACAGTGATAAAACAACCAAACTCAGGCTAATTAAGTGATGTTTCAAGGCCCCTTAGTTAAGTGAGGGATCCAGGGCTTGACCCTAGTACTTTGACCATAGTACTCTTTGGTACTATAGTGTATTCTCTCTCTCTCTCTCTCTCTCTCTCTCTCTCTCTCTCTCTCTCTCTCTCTCTCTCTCTCTCTCTCTCTCTCTCTCTCTCTCTCTCTCTCTCTCTCTCTCTCTCTCTCCCTCTCTCTCTCTTTCTGTGTGTGTGTGTTGTGTGTCTGTCTATCTGTCTGTGCATCTGTGTGTCTGTGTATGTGTATATACCATTTTGCTTCCTGTTCCCCAAGCAAGCTTCCCCAAGCATGCTTCTTCTAAATAGGTTTTCCCATTCTCTGTAATAGCTATTTTTAAAAGCTTTCCTTTATCTCAACAATAATCATTTTGACAGTAAATATGTTTCATTTTGCTCCTGGTATTTTTTTGTAGGAATTACTGGTTTTCAAAACCCTCTTATGACTAACCTGAACCCCAGGTCACATCCACAGATTGAGAAGGATCCTTAAAAGGTCCACTCCTCTTTAACGAAGAGAGACTTGTAAGAAAACAAGACTATGTACTTCCATCTTTTATAAAAACTTAGTAAGCTCCTGTCCTGCTTTTTGAGAGTTATTCAAGAGTATGAATTTACACATAATTAAAACCTGGTTCCTAACATCCAAAGGTTTATCCTACAAGTGAGATTTGCATGTGAACAAATAAGCATGAGAGTATAAAACATGGACTATCAGAAGACATTGAAGTAGTAAACCTTGCAGAGGTAAACAGATAAGGTGACTCCAAAGAATTGTTAGCATATCTTTATCAATAAGCTTTCTGGCCAGTGATTGTAAAGCAATATCTATGGAAAGCATATAAAGTATATATAAAGAGAAATGTTGTAGTTTTGTGTGGACCTCAAGTGGTAGACCTGAAGAGCCTTGTTTGCATCTATGTTTGACACCATATTACTCCTAAAATCTTAGTTGGGTTACCTGTTCAATCAAGCTTGAGTTGTTGTTTGGCTTTTGTTGTTGTTTTTGTTGTTGTTGTTTCTTAGAGTAATGAGATTACTTATACTAATAGGGGAAACTGTACAAATGCATGATAATTAAATATATTTTGGGTTTCCAATTAAAGATACTATATTTTTAAGTCAAATCATTGCTATTTTTATAAATAATGGTGATGTTGGTGATTGGTTCTGTTCTGCTTCCAGGATAAAGTGAATGAATATAGTTCATGGGAGGAGGTAACTGTTGGGTTATAAAACAGTGAGGCTTCATAGTTCCAGATCTGAGGAAAGAAAACTCTGAAGAATGCCCAATTGTTTTTTATTCTATTTAGGAAAACATACTTTAGTTACAGTACTTGTCACCTTTTCTCTCGGACTAGGGGAGTTCATCAAAGCCTTGTATGAATCAGATGAGAACTGTGAAGTGGATCCCAGCAAGTGTTCATCTAGTGAACTGATAGACCACCAGAGCAACCTGAAAATGTGCTGTGAGTTGGCTTTCTGCAAGATCATCAACTCCTACTGGTGAGCTTGTGTCCTTGCCAAGGAACCTACTATTTCCATGTGAACATCACCACAAGGAAAAGACTTGAAAGAAATCACAAAGCTCCCCTCCCCTAGTCCTGTCTGAAATCTACCTCTGCATTGTAAGCAGGACTTCTGAACTGCCTCTCTAAATAACCCTTTCCAGCTGTTAGGCAAGTAGAGGTTGGAGGTGTTGGATGGGGTTGTTTTGTTTTGTTTAATTTACTTGATGTGTTCATAAATTTTGATCTTTTCTCTACCACAAACAAATGGTGAATTTGGAAAGATTTTTCATGAACAACTTTGGGATATTATGGGGAGCTGTGTTAAGCCAGATAGTTAGCTAAACTAAATTTATACTAATCCAAACTTTGTAAATTTCAGTTTCTATTCTCCACCTGGCCTTCTGTCTGCCATTAATCAGACTGATCCCCCATCCCTGGGTGTCTAATAGATCTTCCTCCTAGCTCAGCTCTAGAACAGAGGCACACTGGATCAGAGTGGGGTCACTTCCACAGGTTATAACACATTCATATTTAAAGGGTTTGGATTTGTTTGTTTTTCCCCTTCTGTAGTGTCTTCCCTCGTGAGTTGAAGGAAGTGTTTGCATCATGGAAGCAGCAGTGTCTGAACCGAGGCAAGCACGACATCAGTGAGCGGCTCATTAGCGCCTCACTGTTTCTCCGCTTTCTTTGCCCAGCCATTATGTCTCCCAGTCTTTTCAGCTTGATGCAGGAGTATCCTGATGATCGGACGTCTCGGACTCTAACTCTTATTGCCAAGGTCATTCAGAACCTGGCTAACTTTGCTAAGTAGGTGAAACTACCCTAACTCTTTAAAAAATACACTGGCTTTAAAAATAAATGTGTGACCTTATTGATGAGGCTGGGGAGTCACATTCCCACTCCTACTAGATTTTTATTGCACTATCAATAAAAAATTTTAAGATGAAAACAAATACTAAGTAACTCTGGTACGGACATTTAGTGAAGTATTTATAACAACTGAAAATACTGTTTATAAAGGATATCCAATAATATGAAAATGGTAATAACTAAAATACTGATTGAAGATTAAATGACAAATGATACATATGCTAGTATTTTAGAAGATGAAAAAAACAATACAGGTGTGAGAGTATTGGGAAAAGGCTGGTATTATGCTTACATTGCAAGGCCCTGGGTTTAATCCCAAGCATCCATTAAAACAGAATTGTTGGGAAAACAGGCAAATAATGTGGTTACATCATCTATCGCAAATAGGCTGGCCATGTTCCAACAGGTGCTATCATATCAGGAAAAATGAAGATGGGTACTATGGACAATCAAAAGAGACCAAATGCAATACTTGAAATTTATTGGTATCTTAATTTAGAAAAACAATGTGTAAAAATCATTGCGGGAGGGGAGGTCCATCAGGATAACTTATCAGGTAAAGACAGTGTCTGTCCAGCCTGACAGCTTGAGTTTGATATTCTAAACCTACATGGTGGAAGGAAAGAACCAGCTCTCACAAGTTGGCCTCTGGCCGCCATGTGTGCACCATGGTGTGCAAGCACTACCTCCCACATACAAAATAAACAAATGTAAAGATTGTTTTCATTGTTTGGGAACTAGAAAGATCATTAAGATATGACTATTGCCTAGGACCTGAGTTTGGTTCTTAGCACTCATATCAGGTAGCTCACAACTGCCTGTAAATCTAGTTCCAAGGGAATCAAGGGACTCCCACACTTACGTACACATAGATACACATATAATTTAAAATAATTTTTTATTATTTGGCAAAAGCAGTAGAATTTAATTAATAACTATATAAGATGATTCATGAATAATTTTTAAATTAATAAGTTTTAAAATTTTTAATGTGAAAATAGCATTGATTTATGTAAAAGATACTCCTTATTTTGAAATAAAATGGACACTAAAGTATTTAAAGGTAATATCTATAATTTAGTTTAAAATAGTTTTAGATATAAAATTGTATGTATTTGTAGAGAATGGAAGCAAACCTGACAAATTTATTTTTTTCAAAAGTAGTTAGGAAGCCCAGAACAATGGTTCATACCTTCATTCCCTGCACTCAGGAGGTAGAAGCAGGTAGATCTATGAGTCCAAGGCCAGTCTAGTCTACATAGCAAGTTTAGGCCAGTGAGACTATCTCATGAGAGGAACGGAAACTAAAATCCTTTCAAGTTTATTTTTGTTTTTGTTTTTAAAAGTGCATGTGTAGGGTAAAATATAGAGAGTTCCATGGTATCTGCAGTTTCGGGCATCTTTCAATAAGAGCTCTTTCAATAAGAACCATGGGTAAGAAAGAGACTACTATGGAATATATTTGGAAACTGAAAAAATATTAGTAAAATTTATGGTTGTCTTGGTGGGCATTTAGTAGATAATTAATGGTTGTATTATATGAGAATTTTGAAGAACAAGAGAGGAATTTTGGTCTCTACTTTTGAGTTTTTCAACATGAATTAAAGTAATATTAAGAAAGAATATTTTAGCAGTTACAGCTTAAAGAAATAAAATCCTTATGGCCACAAAATAAAAAGAAATGATAACTCTTTGTAAGTCAACTCAAAATATTAACATATCTTTCCTTGATCTATGTTCTTTCTTATTTTCTCACCTAACTCAGGTTTGGTAACAAAGAGGAATACATGGCATTCATGAATGATTTTTTAGAACATGAATGGGGTGGAATGAAGCGGTTCCTTTTGGAGATCTCTAATCCAGACACCATCTCAAACACCCCAGGCTTTGATGGTTACATTGACCTGGGCAGAGAGCTGTCAGTTTTGCATTCCTTACTATGGGAAGTAGTTTCTCAACTTGATAAGGTAAAGTAGGAGGAGGGAGGGTACTGGGAAATGGGAGATACAGAACCTTAGTGTCCAGATTCTAAAGGTCATCATGATGATAACAAACAGCCTTTCTGGCTGGTTAATGCATGCATGCATGTATACATGCATACATACATACATACATACATACATACATACATACATACGAAAACTTGTCCAGAAACTGTTATCAAATATTAGCATATGCATCTTTATCCATGTATAAGAAACGTCATCTGGTAATTTCTAAAGACAAGATATTTTTTAAAAGTACAGGCTCATAAAATATTGTTCATCATACTAAGTTAATTTCACCATGAGGAAGTTGTTTTTCCTACTGTGTAAGTCAGAGTTGAATATAATTTTCATCACTAAGAGTTCTATAGGTTCCAAAAATACCAATGTTTTCTTTGTCTACCAATATGAATTAAGAATATAAAAATAATCATTTATATTCAAATGATAAATGAACTTTATGTCATTTTAATAGCTAAGTATAAAGCATACCAATAATTTTCTTCATTCTGAATTTTACAAAGAGGAATAGATTCTGTTGTGGAAAATAATTCAGTAATCAGTTATTTTTCTGTGATAAGGATTTACTTGTTTTCTTAAATTTTTCCTCTTATCTATAAAATTTTATATCTAATAAAGAATGTATAGGAATAAACTTCTTAGTAAAATTTACTTTCTAGAAAAAATATAGATGGCAGTATGTTCGCTGGTACTTAAAATGTTTATAAAACCATAAACCATTCCCTATCCTCAAGAACTACTTCTACACTTTAAGAAATGCTATGTGGATACTAAGTTGAAGTGATGTAGAAAGTAAATTCTCTCATGTGAATCTTAGTTTAACATTGTTGAGCAAGTAAAGGCATTCTTTAGATGGCATTCATACCTACTCAGGCAGAGTGGAAGAGTGTCACTTGACTGGAGCATGGAGCTAAGTGTTAAGAGCACCTGCCTGGCACATTAAGACCTTAGGTTTGAATGTCAGCAAGGAAAGCACACAATATAATTCATTGGTGGACTTCCTGCCTGGCATGAATAAGAAGACCCTGAGCTTGATTGTCAGATACACATAAACGAGAGAGAGAGAGAGAGACAGAGAGAGAGAGAGAGAGAGAGAGAGGAGAGAGAGAGAGAGGCTACTGATCATTAAGAAGATAAAGAAGACCTAAAAGAGAGGGAGGGAGACTATTGATCATTGAGAAGATAAAGAAGACCTAAAGATAACCATAACTATTATCCTAAACTGCATAGTGGTTGAGGGATTCCATGAGAACCCATGAAGACAAGAATGTCATAGGAAAAAAATGACTAAGATAGATAAAACAATTATTTTTAAAGCTGTTTGTTAGATAGCTACATCAGTAAGATACACATAGAGTTATGAAATGGCCTAGTTTATTCACAAAGTCTTTTTTAACAGACTTTTCTTTGTGAACACACTGACTCATTTTTAGTCTTTAGTCATGGGAACCAGGAGTATATCTAGATGTATCTGAGAAGAAAGAAAGATCACCTGATTTTACAGTTCTGTTTTGTTTTGGTTTTTAACAAAAGACTCGGTTGACAATGATTCAAGGTTCCCAAGATTGACTGGGATTGTGGATTATACTGTAAACTAACTGCACGCTCTGCAGTTCTCTGGGTCCCTGAGTGCAGCACCATCCTGTATGTTGGCATGCATTGCTTTCCTCACATAATCCTTTTTCTTTAGAAGTTTTACGACACTAGCCAGTCATCTGATCCTGAAGTTCCTTTCCATTAGAAGGTGTTCGGTTTTTCCCTTTTCCTCCATCTTGGTCTGGTAGTCATTCAAAGACTTAGTGTGCTTTGCATGCATATTTTAGTTGGAATGGCAATGGTTTGTTTGTTTTGAGCATGTCTTTTAATTTTTATTTGCATAATCCTAATTTCGATTTCCTTTCTTTCCTCAATGTCTACTGCACCTTGTTTCGCCTCCTCCATTCATCTCGACGCCATGGTTCTGCTGCTCCATAACAATGCATTATGAACTTGCCACTCCCATATGCAATACCTACCCTCCCTCCAACCTACATCCTTCCATCAATGGGCATCATTGTCCCCAAAACAAATATGTTGTTGGATATCACAATGCTTATTGTCCAATTAGGGTGAAAATTCCTTTCTACAGGCAACTGTGGCAAAACTGGGGCCTCTCCCTCGTGTTCTTGCTGATATTACCAAGTCTCTGAGTAATCCTACACCAATACAACAGCAATTGAGACGCTTTGCTGAGCATAGCTCCAGTCCAAATGTCAGTGGAAGCCTCTCCTCTGGGCTGCAGAAAATATTTGAAGACCCCACTGACAGGTATGAAAGAGGATTTGAATGCTGCGCCCCAAACAGATGTTTAGATTTGACAGAAAACTGTTTATCTTACATTTTAAAGTTCACAACTTACAAGTTATGAGCAATTAAAAAGAATCATCTTAGATAAACCCAGTTGTTTGTCACAATGGACAGCAGCCAATATTACTTTTATTTTCCAGGATGATAATGTAGCATTTTATAATGTAAATATACACAAAGATCTATTTGTCATGTTTCATGGAAGATAAGGGCCTTTATAAAATTGATGTTTTTTTATGATCTACTACTCTAGACCAGAGGTTCTCAACCTTTCTAGTACTGCGAACTTTTTATATGGTACTTCATGTTGTAGTGATCCCCAAATGTAAAGTTATTTCCTTGCTACTTTATAACTGTAATTTTGATAATATTATGAGTCAGAATATAAATATCTGATATGCAGGATATCGGACATGCAGCCTGCAAAGTATTTAAGACCCACAAGAACAGCTGCCCTAGACCATCAGTTGGAACTGTTTTAGAGTTGTCTATATCTGCTGGATAGGCAGATAAAATGTTGAGCCTTCAACTTTGTGCTCTGAATTGGAACAATTTATACCTTTAACAGTGAGCAGAGGTTCTCAGAAAGTCTAGGACAGAGCTAAGTATAAGTTAGGATATTTGAGTGTTCTAACTCATTAAAAACTGAAAACAGTGGTGGGTGGTACATTATTTTCTTCCTTTGGGGGAAAAATAGTAATGCTAGATTTTATTCTAAGAATTGCAGTGATGAAATCTGAGTTTCTAAGGAAATACAACTTCCATAGTGGGCCTGTGAAACTTCAAAATAGTTTATATGCCCAAACTGAAAAACTATTAATTATGTTGAATTTTCTTCAAGAGTAATTAAGGGGCCATTCCTTTTCCACAGTGATTTGCATAAACTAAAATCTCCGAGCCAGGAGAACACAGACAGCTATTTCAGAGGGAAAACGTTATTGTTGGTTCAGCAAGCCTCCTCCCAGAGCATGACTTACTCTGAAAAGGATGAAAAGGAAAGCAGCCTTCCTAATGGTCGGAGTATCTCCCTCATGGACCTCCAGGACACTCATGCTGCTCAGGTGGAGCATGCGTCTGTCATGCTTGATGTGCCTATGCGTCTTGCAGGAAGCCAGCTTTCTATAACCCAGGTGGCTAGCATCAAACAGCTTCGGGAAACCCAAAGCACTCCCCAGAGCGCACCTCAAGTAAGAAGACCCTTGCACCCAGCCTTGACCCAGCCGGGAAGCCTCCAGCCCTTGTCATTCCAGAACCCTGTCTATCACCTCAACAATCCAGTTCCAGCAATGCCAAAGGCCTCTGTAGATTCTAGTTTGGAGAACCTAAGCACTGCCAGTTCTAGAAGCCAAAGCAATAGTGAAGACTTCAAACTCAGTGGACCCAGCAACAGCAGCATGGAAGATTTCACCAAAAGAAGCTCACATAGTGAGGACTATTCCAGGCGGCACACTGTACCAGACAGACACATACCTCTTGCTCTGCCACGACAAAACAGTACTGGGCAGTCCCAAATCCGAAAAATGGACCAGGCTGGGTTAGGTGCCCGAGCCAAAGCACCCCCATCCCTCCCACACAGCGCTTCATTACGTAGCACAGGGAGCATGTCAGTGGCATCTGCAGCGCTGGTGGCTGAACCTGTACAGAACGGGAGCCGGTCCAGGCAGCAGTCATCTTCCTCCAGAGAGAGCCCTGTCCCCAAAGTGAGAGCGATCCAGAGACAGCAGACGCAGCAGGTACAGTATGCTAGAAGGCTTTGGCTCCTGTTTAGATGGACACCTGGGCTGTTTCTTTATATATAAAGTGTCCAGAAATCAAATCAGTAAACAAGTTTCCCACTTAAGAATGTTTCTGTAACCTGTAAACAGAAGAAAGAAATGGAAAGGTGTGCTATTGATGTCCCGTTTGAAAGGTTCTGACTAGGTAAGAGCAGAACAGAGTTTGACTTGTTACCCTTAGGAGACTCTGACAAACACTCAAAAGGCCAGAGCTGTGGCATTGGGTGAATAATTATACAATTAAATAGAAGACCTACAGTCAAAATCCACTACATTTGGGGAATCTGGAAATTAACCCTTCCTAATTTTTTCCTTAAGCTTCCAAAATATAGTTTTGCATTGTGAGCTTACAGTTTAATATAACTGCTTCCACTTCATCCCCCAACTCCCTGTGGATATGCCAGGTCCCATGTGCCTTTTCCTGGAAATAGCTCAAAAAATAAACAACTGAACACCTAGAGAGGCAAGGGGAAAGGAAGAAATATAAAAACACAAGGGTTGGCAAGTACTTGAAATACTCGCACATCCTTTTATTACCACATACATGGACAAGTACAGCTAATGTCACACCAATCCTGATACAACATTTTGAAATTTTACTTATTTGCCCACAATGCAATCATTCCTTACTTTATGTATGACATTTTGAATCATTTGTACTATTTTACCGTTAGATATGAACTAATAACTTTACCGGTCACTGCCCCCACGTGTGTTTGCTTCATCTAAAAGAGTTTTTTCCCTTTAAAAAAAAATTGTATTTGTGAAATTTTTTAATATAATATATTCATTTTCTTGTTTATTTACTTACTTTTAGAGACAGGTCTCACTGAGTAACCCTGGCTGGCCTTGAATTCACACAAATCAGGCTGCCTCTGTCTCCCGAGTACTGGGACTATAGCTTTGCACCACTGTCCCTGGCTTGAATATTTTTATTCTTTGAGAGTTTGCATGTAATGTATTTTGATCCCCCAGAGCCCCTTCCCTATCCTTCAACACCACTTTTTATCTTAGTTCCATCTATTCACTCTCAAAAAAAATAAAACATTGAGTCCACATAGGTATAGAACTACCTGCTGGTGCATAGGTAGTCTTTCAAGGACCACATCCCTAAAGACAACTTACCCTCCCTCATCCATCAACAGGCAGGTGTCAGTGGCATCTCAGCTACTTCCTAGGACTTAATGATCCCTTCCCCAGCTATGCTAGGATTTGGGCTGTCTTAATCTTATATATACAGCCACAGCTGCTATGAGTTAATGTATGTGGTAACTCTGTCATGTCCAGCAAATAATGGTTCACAAAATCAGCTACATCTGTTTCTTACAGTCTTTCTGCCTCCTCTTCCATAATGATCCTGAGCCTTGAAGAGGGGAGATGTGTGCTATTGATGTCCCGTTTAGAGCTAAGCACTCCAGAGTCTTTATTCTCTACACACTGACCAGTTATGGGTCTCTGTATTAACCACCATCAACTACAAAAAGAAGCTTCTCTCATTAGGGATGAGAGATGCACTATGTATTGGTACAAAGATAAGAAATTGAGGGTGTCAGTTTCAATTGTGTTCATTTAGCAGAATAATATTAAGTTGTTCCCTAAGGCCTATTACCTAACCAGTGATAGGATCTGAGCCCAGTTAATAGATCCAGGTATGAGTTCCATCTATGGAAGGGGCTTTAAATCCTAAGAGATTGGTTGCTCTTTAGACATATCGTGTGTGTGTGTGTGTGTGTGTGTGTGTGTGTGTGTGTGTGTGTGTGTGTGTATTATGAGGGTGTCAGGCTCCCTGCAACTGCAGTTACAGACAGTTGTGAGCTGCCATGTGGGTAGTGAGAACTGAACCAGGGTCCTCTGGAAAAGTAGTCACCTCTCTAGCCCTGCTCTTTAGACATATCTTGACAAACCAGTTGTTATTGTAACTCCTGATTACTTTTCCCCCAGTAGCATGCATAGAACCTTCTAGCACTATGAAAACTGGTTGATAGGGATGAAGCTTCCAGCTTGATTGTCCTATGACTCAAGTGTCTTCAGCAGTAGGTCATCTTTCAGGTTCTGGAGGGAAACCAAGAGCAGTGAAAATAGCCTCTAATATTTGGCTGGCATCTTTGTAACCAACATTTCAAAAAGAGGTAACCTGACCTGTCACTGGCCCTTTTATTTGACAGCTTATAGTGTCTGGTGCCTGAGAGAGGTACAGCTTTCTCTTCCCATGCACCACCCATATCAATTAAATCCATTTAAATTCTTCATATAAATAGGTGTGTGTGTGTGTGTGTGTGTGTGTGTGTGTGTGTGTGTGTGTGTGTGTGTGTGTGTAAGCATCTACCGTAGTAGGTTTCCATGGGGCATTCTCAGAAGTCTTTAGTGTTAGTTATCCATACTACCTACTCTATACTCCCTTCCCATTCCCCACCACCATTCAACCCTTCCTGTCTCATTATTTCCCCTTTCCACCTTCATACTACCTGGTCTATTCCCCTTCACTTGAAGTCCCTCCACACAGCCTTTAACTAGTTTTATGACATATGTGTATATGTTCACTATATATTATATATCTTTGAGAACTTAATACATGAAAACAATGTATTTTGATCATATTTTTCTACCACACACATCTCCTCACCATCTACCTTCCATCCCCTTCCAACTTCATGCATTGCCTATATACTCATAGATATGAGGTCATCCACTAGAGTGGAGTATACCTACTAAGGGCCATATTCCTTTAAAAATAAAATTTAACCTTCCTACCAGAAGCTATCAACTGTTAATAGGTATCTAGCTTTGGGTGAGGGCTGGTGAGCCCCTGCCTCCTTTCGTGGAATTTTTTTTTGAAACTTATTTATACTGTACACATTCTAAAGAGTTCATGATTAAAAGAGTTCTATGACATACTTCCAGGGGAAAAAATAGCTGCTCAGGAAGAATATAATAAAATCTCAACTCATCTGTGTAATACAGCTAGATTTTTACAGGGAGGTACTTTCTGATTTAGTTAACTCTGCCTTATTGCTACTAAGGTCAGAATCCTTTCCCCTGCCCTTGCATTGGTATTTACTTTAAAAGTTGAACATTTGCAGAATTTTTAGATATAGAAGTTGAGGATGAGCTTAAACTTATTCAGGAAGCTGACTTCTGAGGAAGAATGTCTCAGGTGATTATACTTTCTGGAGGAGCAAAGCTCCTCAAGGTTAAATTCTTCTTTTTAGTTTATTGTATTTCACAAGATTGTACTGATTCATTTGACCTAATAGGATCATCTAAGGAAAAATCAGGAATACTCCTGTATATGTAGCTCAAGCTGGCCAGGAGCTGTGGCCATTCTACTTATTTCTCTTAGGGTTCCCTGGGCTGGTACCACCACAACTGGCCAGCATGTCTTTTACATACACACATAGATTTATACAGAAATGTGCATGATTTTCACTAGAAGGCCTTCATTTATTAAAGCCTTCTTGTAATTTGATTTCATCACGTGTCTATGCTAGCTTCCAGTTGATGGTAACTGCTTTCAAGGAGTTAAAGTGTTTATTGGAAGGAGAATGAACAGCTAAGTAATTTTAGAGATGAAATGCTATATGAAAGCTTAGGGCAGCTAGAGGACAGTGAGGATGGGGTAGAAGTAGGAAAGTTCTCATTGGTAAGGACGTTGTTTAGGTTCAGTCCTGAAAAGAAAAGGAAAATCAAAAATCTCTTCTTTGGCCAGGCTGTTTGTTTATTATCCACCCAGCTGCCTCATGCAGGGTACTAAATAAACCTTTTCAAAATCATGTTTTAAATTTTTTTCTTACTAACTTCTGCCTTTTCATTTTTCTTTCCTCTATCATTTAGTCCAATCACATAGTATTTGTGCTTACAATTCTTATGTATTTGCCTAAGACCAGTCGCTACTTATAATATTTTTTCAATAAAAAAACATCTATCACACAAGAACAAAACATACGCTTGCACAGTGAATATAAGACTACCTAGATGTATATCATCTCCAAAAACAAATTTTAATTTTTCTGTCACAGCCATTAATGAATTAGGAAATGTCTATACTGCCATGAACTGGGACACAGCAACAGTGAGCTGTCCTAGCACAGATTTAAAATATTCATCTTCATGTATACCCTGCTGATAACAGCAGTACCCTAGAGGTTGAAACCTGGTGTTTTGATTGCTCAAGTTTGTGAATTTTCTACAGTGACATTTTCTATGATTTATTCTTTTGAGTTTGTTGTTACTCTTTTTTTCTTCCCATTTCTTGTGTTTTTTTTATCTCACATGAGTTATCTGCATAATCAGCACATTTTTAAGGCAAATACATATTTTAGTTGCAAATTGTGTTAGGGAATTTTTTTCTCCCAGCCTAGAGGGTTTCTTTGTGGAAACTTTTTTTGTTGGCAGCTATAATCATCAGTGGCTGTGTCCCTTGCAGATTCCATTTGTGTCTTAGCACAAAGGAGAGGCCTTTGTTGGCAGTGTGACTGGCTTCAATCTTCTCGAATAGTGAGTAGGAAGAAAATAAAATTCTAGCGAAGTACTTTACTAAGAAACAATTCTTTCTTGGGAAATTCTGAATATTTTGACCCCTTTGAGCCTCTGCCTGAATTTCATTTTTTCTCATTCTCATCTATTTATTTATTTCATGTCATGTATCTTGTGCAGATAATAGACTTTATTGTTTCTAATATGTGAGTTGTTCAGACTTAGTATGTCAGAAATTTGAATTTGAAATGGCCTTTTAAATAGGCATGTCCAAGCCCTCCACTGTCATGTTGCAGTTTTTACATTTGGATTTGTTGAGACCTCTTCCAACCAAACTCTTTAAGAACTGTCAGAGTTTAGTTATGTTGGTGTTGATACCAAACTGATTATTCTTTAATGAGAACTTATTTCAGATTGAAGAAACTGACACTAACAAGTGTTTTTTTTTAATCTAGTAAGCCCTAGCAAGGAGCAGGAGAACTGTCTTATTCCCAGCTGTCCCAGCAGAGCCAGGCTATGACTAACTGTAGTATCAGTGAAACTGTTGTGCCAGGCCTTTTTACCCTAGAGCATTATCTTTTCCAAGGAAAGCCTACATCGCATCAACTCAAAGGAGATTGTAGCACGTCCTCCTTCCCTGTCTTTTTCACTCTTCGTTTTTGTTCACAACCTCTTAAAAGTCAAGTAACTATAAATGTTCTTTCTAAGGCTGTATCTAAGCAAAATGAAATCTGAACCACTTACCAGCCATTCTCTTCCATTTCTTTGACTATGAATTAGAGATAATAAGCTTTGTTATATCTCCAGCTTATACAAATGAGATGGGATAATTGTTAGTGGAAAGTCTTTGATGTCCTTCCAAAGAACTACAGGAAGAACAGTGTCCTTCTCTTAACATTATGTTTTATTTTAGCAGTGAATTCTGAAGAAAACTTGATGTATAAAATTTTATTAAGCATTTCTTTCTTGTACATTGAATTAGTCACTTTTGTTCAAAAGAATTGTATGATGTAGTGTCATTTGTTTGGTGATGATGTAATTGAGAAGACCAGCACTTGTGAGACCAAAAGAAAAAACAAACAAAAAAAACAGGACTGGATTCCCAGCACTTATGTGGCATCTCATTGTCTTGTAACTCCAGCTCCAAATAAGTATGTTTTTTTTTTTTAAGAAAAACTTTAAAAGTCAGTTTATAGATTTTTTTTTCATTTAATGCACATATTCTAATACTTTTGAACCAAAATTACCTCTATTTTCTTCCACCCTAGTACAGTAGCTATTTTTGGCTTCCTCCATATTATTTTCTACTCATGATTTTCTAAAGGATATGTCATAAACAGAAAGAACAGAGGTGACCTCAACCATCTTGTCAGTTTTACTTATTTTAATGTTTTCATGATTTACCCAGAGTAAGATTCAACCATTAAAATAGGAAGAGAATTGAGATGTCCACTTCCCATTGTACAATCTCTCACAGTTCACCAATTGTATTAGTCCTCCTAAAAATACAGTATCTACCACCACCATCAGTGGTGTGAAGCAACCCTTGCTGTAAAATCACACATAATATTTCAAGCCTAGACCACCCACATTATTTTTGCTGTCTTCTTTTTAATATGCTTTTCAAGCTGAGATCATTTTCCTTTGTATGCTTTTAGGTACACTATTAGTTTAGAACTAAGGAGATTTATAATTAATAAGTTACCCATAACAAAAGACAGGGAAAGAAAGCTAGTTCAAGTAATACCTTATTAACCATTGAAAGTAGGAAGCTATTGATAGCTGCCTTAATTAATAAATTCTTAATAGTACAGTTATTAATAGCTTATAAAGTAGCTACTTTCATCTCAAATTGCTGTTAAATAGAAATATTAGTCCAGCAGCTTCTATCCTAACTGTGCTAAAGAAATTTGATTATGAAACTAAAAGACCATTTATTTTCTTTAAATACTGATATCTATGCGTTCTTTAAGGTTCAGTACTACCTTTTAGTTTTACATCAGAAAATTAAACCCAATGTTTCTGTTTTTCTTAATCAGTATAGAAACAGTTCATTGAACTCTGCTTTTCACATCCTGTATGCAGAGAATTACACATGTATTTTTGTATAAAGACTTGCAATTTACAAAACGTTTTCACTCTTGTTTTTCTCGTAAGTTTTGTTTTGTTTTTTTATTTTTTGTTTTTTTGTTTTTTTTTTTTTTGAGACAGGATCTCTCTCTCTATATATATATATATATATATAGTCTTAGCTGTCCTGGAACTCACAATGTAGACCAGGAAGACCTCAAACACACAGAGATTCTTGCCTCTACCTCCCTAGTGCGGGACTAGAGCCATGTGCCACCATGCTCAGATCTCATAACTTTTGATATGAATAGTTCTTTCCTTTTGTAGATAACACAGTATCCTATAGGCCAGAGTTCCCAAAGTATTATGTTCAAAATGATTTCAGTGTACATAGCTATTTACTTAGCTATATAAATGATACATTTGAAAAATATAACCATTATATCGGAATATATAAGTGCATACTTATATAGAATCTATGCCTCTACTGATAATGCTTAGCGTAAGAGCTTATGTAACTATAAAAGGTTGTTTTTAAAAGAGATAAGAGATAAAACAAATGTTAGCAATAAGGTAGATATAGCAAAAAGTAACCCAAAAAAAATGAGATATAATAAACATTTCTGTAACTGTAGTAGAAGTAGAAATAGAATTCTAAGTACAAAGAGTACCGAAATTTAAAATTAAAACATGTACAAATATAAAATCATGAGTTTAGAGAGAGAATTTCTCACATTCATTCACAAGTGTGTGTGTGTGTGTGTGTGTGTGTGTGTGTGTGTGTGTGTGTGTGCTTATATAAGCTAAGCTTTCGTCCTTCCTCAAGCATAAAACCATTCTTACTGAGCAGAATTCTCCTTCAAACCTTTAACACAGCCTATATTAGTCCTATGTGTATTTATAAAGCTTCTGAAAACATCTTACCTTCTAACCTTCAGAGTCATCAAAATCTGCTTTTCTTTAGAGTTTACCCAAGTTCTAGTCTAGAATGTTACAAAGTTTCTTAAAGTATAGCTTGGAATAGAAGAGAAAATTCTATTCAATTATGAAATTTAGAGTTTTTTCTCAAAATATAAATCCATCTTCATTATAAAAAGCTAACACACACAGATTTTTTTTACTATTGCACATACACTCACTGGCCCCTCCTCTCCATCTTTACTGACCCTCATATATACACATACATACACATACATATACATTTTCTTCCTGTCTCTGGCAGCCTAGAAACTAGCACTCTTAAGTTACCAAAGAACTTTCACATGTACTGTTTTACCAATCCTCAGAATTCCCTGTGAGATGATCATTAGATAATGGGAATTGTGACAGTGGTAGCATCTTAATTCAATAGATGAGGAAAATAGAATTTAAAAGATTGGTTTTAACTACAAAGTGGCAGAGTGGCTTCTCGAGTAGAATTTTTAACATTCTGTATATATTGAGAAAGATAAGGAAGACAATTTGTCTTGCTATCTTAACTAGATAAACATCTGGAATTCATAGTTTGATCTTAAGTTCTTAACAAATCTTGTAGTACTGAAGACATAATTTAGTAGTAGAGCACTTGCCTAGAGCACATACAAAACTTTGGGTTCCATAGCTGATACAGCTAAGTAAACAGACAGACAAAAGGCCAAAAAAGTTTCTTACCTTAAACACAAACTCTTGAATGGTCCTAACACACCAGGAAGTTGGTTTCTAGAAAAGTAATAAATATCACCACTTCTCTTTCTCTGAATGGTTAATATAAAAGCTCAATGTTGGCATTCTAATATGTACATCTGTGAGCCTGCTTAACATCAGCCGGTTCTTTAGTCTGTGGTTGTCCCTGCTTCAACAGACATCCCATCATCTAAACACTCAGCTTGTTTTTTCTTTTGTACTGTCATCTTAGCTTCAGTGGGATAACTTCACAGCTGACAGCATTTATTTTGTTGAGCAAATTAGCAATGTCAAGACTTTATCAGGAAAAAAGAATGCTTCTTGGAAGTTATATATATATATATGAATTCAGATTGGTTTGTCCCGACACAGATGCATGTTCTCTTCCCCTAACTGAAAGCACTTATTAAGAGTGACCACAGTTATGTAATGGTCTTTCTGAAGCATAACTGGTAATAAAAATTCTCTGATGTAGGTTCAGTCACCTGTGGATTCTGCCACCATGTCTCCAGTAGAAAGGACAGCAGCCTGGGTTCTGAACAATGGACAGTATGAAGAAGATGTGGAAGAATCTGAACAAAATCAAGATGAAGCCAAGCATGCTGAGAAGGTAGACCTTATTTGTCTTTGTTGACTTAATGAGCCCACAACTGATAGGTGATTAAAAACAAAAATGGAAAAACAAAACTTGGCCTGAGAGTCACTGCTTGTTAACCATCACATGTGTGCATTATAGGTTAGTAGTGGCTCTGTGAGTATATGGACAGTGTCCATCACACTAAGGAGGAAAGGAGTGACATAATTTTTAATGTAGGATGCTTTACTTTGGAAAACATTCGGATACTGTTTCTAACTATTTTGGTTGAACATTTATTATTTTTATAAATTTCGGTCTTCAAGTTTACATTAGAACAATCTAAATCAGTGGGAGCAGTCAATTTATATTTTAGTTCTGTTGGGTTTTTTTGCCTTTTGTGACTAAAGGCTGCCTAGCTATACAAATAATTATTTAAAAGATATCTGCTGTTTAAGGGTTTCATATAGTATTTTGGGGGGGGTTATATGGATTTGTTTGTTTTCTGAGACAGGATCTCACACATATCCCCATACTGGCTTCAAATTCAGTCTGCTGGCCTCCACCTCTGGAGTTAAGGGTAGCGATCTGTCTGTCTGTCTGCCTGTCTGTCTGTCTGTCTTTCTATCTATTTGCTTAGTTATTCATTCATTTATTTATTTACTTATTTATTTTAAAGAAAAACAAACCTGGAAAAATTAAACAATAACCTTAATATCACATTTAATTGACCACCAGACAATCTCTTTTTGGTTAGAAAGTCATAACCGATGCCTAATGATGCAGCCTGTCCGAAGGCTCTCTGCTTCTGCTTTCTAGAGTAACCAGAGTGATTTATAGCGGTGAAGTGGGTAAGAAGCAGCTAGGTGTCTTTTCGCTGGTTAAATGAGATGTTGCTACATACATTGTACTTTACCAAACACTGCACATATTTATCATAGGTTTACTAATGACTACTACTAATGACTATTATATTAGCCTTCCTATAAGGAAGCTCATGTTTCTCACCTTGCCTGGACAGTTTCACTTTCTATTGCACTAACAAACCCCATCCATAGGAACTTCAGTACATGAAAGGGCCAAGTGACCAGCTGAATTATAGAATTTATAGAAGGCTAGTGAGAACGCAGATAAATTCCAGCAGGTGGTACCACACCAGACAGATGAAGTCACATCATGAAAATAGGGGAGGAGACAGTCCTCAAAAAGATGCAGGCCCTTGTCATCACTTAGGACCTGAATACTTGACCCTTTCATAATTAAGGGAAAAGCAGTAATCACCTGTTCTATCATGAAATTGTATTAACTGAACTTAGTTGCTTAACATAATGTCACTTGTTGTCTGAATTGTCTAAAGGGTATGTCCTAGTGAAGTAAAGATAGTCTAATGAGCCCCAGTGGCAGGGACTCTGCAGTATAGGTGATAACATGTAAGTCTCTCTGTTGTAGACAGCTTTTGGCTTGCGTCATTTGTCAGTCTTCTAACTACTTAATAATTTTATTTTTCTTTCTCCCTTCTATTTGATACTCTTACAGATTGGATGTGGCTTGCCACAATTGGTAGTTAAATGTGAAAAAAATTGTATAAAAAACTATAGAATTCATAATGCTGAGTTAAGATTCATAATGTAATTTTAGACACACAACAGTGCTTCTTTAACATTTATATCAGCCAGTGCTTTTAAATAACCTAGGCAGCAGCAAGGACATAACAGATCAGATAGCATCTGCCACATCACCTGGGTTCTCTGGCTAGAAAGTGTATCAGTACCTTCAAAGCCAATATAATTCCTGTCATCCATGCCTCTTCCCCTTTGCCAGTATGAACAAGAAATTAGCAAGTTGAAAGAGCGCCTACGAGTGTCCAGCCGGCGGCTGGAGGAGTATGAGCGCCGGCTACTGGTGCAGGAGCAGCAGATGCAGAAGCTGCTGCTGGAGTACAAGGCCCGGCTGGAGGACAGTGAAGAACGGCTGCGTAGACAGCAGGAAGAAAAGGACAGCCAGATGAAAAGCATCATCAGCAGGTTAGAAGACCACCTGCTAGCTGGTTGGCTCTAGTTCAGTACAAAGACATAGGGAGATGATCCGAGTACTTTCAGAAGAATAACTCTACCCCCAAAAAAGCCATTTCACCTGTGTGTGTATATTCTGTGGTACGTGATATAAATGTAATGACTATGACTCTCAGGTATTAAACCAAATTAGATCTGGTGTACTTACCATGAAGATAAGGTAGGCTTTTTCTTTAACCATAGAAATATTAGGGGGGGGAAGGAGGGAAACTAGGAATTTATTTTGAAGTTTTAGATGAAAATTGGGTTTTTTTAAATCTATATCTAAGATTTAACTCAATTTTCCCAGATGGGTTCAAAAACAAAGTCTCACTGAATGTCTTTTGGGCCAGAGAACCAAAAAAAGTGCCATGGATACCAACAAAGGAGAGTGAAGAAGAGACCCATTTGACTGTATTTGCAGAGCACTAACTATAAGCCAAACACTTTTCTAAGCACTGTATAAATGGTACTTTGTTTTATTTCCATCTTGGTCTAAAACAGATATTATTATCATTTATTTACAGATAGAGAAACTGTCAACAGTTACTTGCCCAAAGCAACATAGTAGAGACCTAGGGTTTGAGCCAGGTATCAGACTCCAGACTCATAACCACTAGCTTCAGTATTGCCAGATGCTGTGGACAAACTAAGAGAAGAGCAGAAAAGGGGTTGCTGATTTAGTAGCCTGGCAATAACTGACCTCATACTAAGAGCCATAGGAGTAGAACTGGGGAGTTATGCATAAGTGGGTTGAGATGTGAGGAGTAAATGAAAATCGAGATTGACTAGAACATCCTGTAGGAAACATAGCTATGCAAGGGAAGAGGGTAGGATGGTAAACAGTGTAAGAGATGCATGGTTTGCAGCCAAGCATGGTGGTGCTTGCCCATAATAATCCCAACATTCAGGAGGTAAAAGTAGGAGTACCAGGAATTCAGGGCCAGCATCAGCTACATAGCAAGTTTAAGGCTAGCTTGAGCTATGAGAGATACCTTCTCAAAAATAAATAATTTTAAAAAGTCAGTCAATAACCTTTTTGTTTTGGTGTTGTTCATTTGCTATTAAGATGTTTGCTAAGGGTTGATCTAATAGGAATTAGGTGATGATTATAAGAAGACTATTCTCAAGAAATTGTAATGTTATGGAGCCTAGCCATAGGTAAAAGACTCAGGATGTCTTCTTTCTGGGAAAGATGGGAGAGGAGGAAGAGAAAGAAAAGGTATTGCAATAAAATAGGTCTTCTGTTGGGAACCACCAGTTTTAGGTTTCTCAATCTCTGCATTAGCCCTAGCCCTAGCCCTTTGAAAATATTGATACCTCCTCCCTACCACATTCTAGGCTAATGGCTGTCGAAGAGGAACTAAAGAAGGATCATGCTGAGATGCAAGCAGTTATTGATGCAAAGCAGAAAATAATTGATGCACAGGTAAGCAGGCCCTGTGCTTACAAGAAAGCACTTCTTTTTAATACCTGTTATTTTCTGACTTCCCACCCTTGCAAATGACAAAGCAGTAGAAAATGAAACACAGAAAGTTTCTTGGCATTATTCTTTGAATATTAAATGAGTTTCCATATGACCTCGATGGTTTTTCTTTGATGACATAGCATTAATATTAGCATGCAAATTATTGTGTATTTAGTGTAGTTGTTTGACAAGTCTTAGCTTAATACATGATGAAGTTGGCTTCCTTCCTTATGGAAAGGAGGACATTCTCTAAGAGGGTAACTGTAAAAAGTACACTGCATGTATCTGGCTTGTGACCTCCACTGACCATTGCTTGGCTGTGTTCTTCACGGTTTTGTCAGTCACATCCACTGTCAACACCTCGTCCTAGTAAAGAAATCATAGAGGAAAGATAAGGTTGCAGAAGATAGCTTTCCGTGTTATTCTTTTGGTTCAAAGTTTGGCATTGCTGCTTGGAATGTGCTTGGCTGCTCTTCTTTATTAATGCTATGCTTAGAGAACCTCTTTGGATATTTAAAAAAAGGTTGATAAAACTAGAACCTATGACAGCTTACACTTAGTGGGATGATAGCATCCAAAAGCCCTTCACAAGGACACCAGTGATGAGAGCAAAATCCAGAATGCAGGAAATGTTTTCAGTTCTTTGTTGCTTTATCACTATAGAGTATGACTTATTTCCTAAAGGGAAATAAATTTCAAAAGGCAATTATAGTTTTGATAGTGGTCTATCTAACCACACTTCTCTAGGAACAAATAGCCAAGTTTGCATTTCTCATTTTGAAGCTATAAAATAAAAATGAGAGTATTCTACTTCATTATCTATGTATCAAATACTACTCAGTATATACTAGAGCCCCCAATATTCTTAAGCATGCACGTCAACATTGAATTTCCTTATGAGATCAATGTAAGATAAGATTTATTTTTCAGACTGTGATCATAGCCATAGGAAGAATGCTTCTCAAGCTTCATCCATCTTAGAGCTCACTAGACTTAAAAGCTAGTTATAAGTTGTGATGCTTTCTCACATGCATAACTGCCAAAATGTTTTAGACTCAAAATCTAGGGTTTTTTTGTTTTGTTTTGTTTTTTGGTTTGGTTTGGTTTGGTTTTTTGCCTCTTTTGAACCAGAGGAATGTTATAATTACTTTATTTGTTTTTTAATTTTTTTACTCTTTCTAGGTATCCCCAAGGTAAGTGAAGAAAGACTAGAAATAAGGTCATCTTGCTATATCCTATTTAAAAAAATAACTCCACGAACTTAAGAGAAACAATGTAGATAAAGAAAGCAATTTTATCATGAAAACTAAGGCTGAAAAGTTCCCCCTTGGATTGTCAATATCAGTATAAAGCAGGGTGAGCCTTATTAGTAATCACATAGAAATTTTAGTGCTGAGATAGAATAAATTTCAGCCAATATAATGTAGTCAATCTTAAGCAGAGGGAACTTGCCAGCAACACAGTATGGCTATGTGTATGCTGGCTGACAGGACAGCCCTGTCACTAACTTCTAGGGAGTTTCTACTCTACCTGTCCCCAGTTTTGATCTGAGTATAGAGCAAAAGTTGTGGTTACTAAAGGTGAAGTCCAGGAAGGGAATTTGATTGACCAAGGGTCAAAAACTCTCAGTTAAGCCATCAGATAGTGGCACTGTGCAGAAAAGGAAAGAATGGTACCTTGGAACTCAGTCAGTCAGATTTACAGTCTGGCCAATGGCAGTTTGGTTTTCAAAATTCTTGGTTCTCTGGACTATTTCAATGGAACCAAGGCACCTTCCAATAAACCAATGCTCCCCCTGACCACTCAACCCATGAAGACCACTCTCAACTATTGGGTCAGAACATACTGGGGTTCATTAAATGTCTGTCACTAAAGTATAGGCTTTATTATATCATAAATTCCTCTACAAAGCAGATACAGATCCCTAAAGAATACTCAGACAATTCAATGGATCACATTTGAAAAAACACTGTACTAGGCACAGCACAAATCATAAATACCAAGAGCAGTTAAAAATACAACAGTGTCTTAAAAGGGGGCATTCTCAGTCCAAACTACTGGCTTACTTGCTTTACTGGTACATAGACTCATAAAAGACCAAAAGACTGTACATACTTAGATAGTCTTTGTAACAAATGGTTTTATCAGATGCTTTTCTGTGAGAACAAATCTTAACTCTTAAGTGATTGTTGGAACAGAGTAGCTCTCTTGGCTTCATTTCTTAAATGCAGACATGTTTGGAAATAATAGTCTCCCTAGGAGGTCACCCATAATCTTATATTCACAGCATATGGCTTAGTGCCAGTAATAGTAAAAAGTATTTCTAAAATGGAAACAGTGACTTTCTTTGTGCACTTGTCAGCACACTAACACTCTAGTACACCAGGAATGGTTTTCATCTCTCTCAGCAGCCCCCTGTTCCTTGTTGGGGAATTCAGCATCTCCCTTTCTTTGAGTCCTACAAAGCACAGGTGTCCATAGTCCCTTTCTGCAGAACTGCAAAAGGATGAGTGACAGAATCACCAGTCCTGAACCTTACTATGATGGCACCAAGGAATGAATGAACAAATATAAATATAAATATATTCGTCCATCCATCCATGAAGTGTAGCACCTTCCTGCCTTCCAGGCATGAGGGCTTATAACTCCTGGATCTCTCCATGTGACAAGATGGAGAACAGAACAGAAAGG
This sequence comes from Cricetiscus sungorus, assembly GCA_030556225.1. Lineage (NCBI taxonomy): Eukaryota > Metazoa > Chordata > Mammalia > Rodentia > Cricetidae > Cricetiscus > Cricetiscus sungorus. Next base: position 33,614,268 of record JANBXA010000730.1, read on the forward strand.
GGCTTCTTCCTATGAGAAACAAAGCAGCTGCCTAGTTACTATTGCAAGTGATGTCTCCACTGTGTTAAATTACAGGTCATAAATGGAAATGAGATTATTCAAACAGGCAAGTAATCCCTGTGCGTTCTCTAGCTGAGCAGTTCCCAGCCCTGGCCAGTGCACTGGCCTCCTACACATTCCAGCTCCTGGTACTCCAATGTTGAGTTCTTCCTTTCAGGCATGTTAGAGTGCTTTGTGTTCTAAACCAGGCAGAATCAAATGTCATAACAACTTTTGCCAACAGAACTTTAATTTCAAAAGATCCCGTTTCCTATTTGAGGTTTTTTAATAGATGGGGGAGTGTTTGTTTGTTTGTTCTTCCTTTAATTTCTGTTTTATTTGAAAGATTAATAGTGGAGGAACTACAAAGGGAATTTCTCTGCTTAGAAACTTTCAGGTATCTAGGAGGATAGGTTGTTTGATATCAGTTATTATTTGCAGGCAATGTGTAATTATAGAGCTTCTCAGGCTCTTTTTTGACCCTTTAAGATTTTTGATTTTTTGAGAGGATAGAGGATTGTCTTGTTTTGTTTTGGTGAATGCTTAATTTTGTATGAACCCCAAGAATTCTGTTTTCCTTAGGATTGGGGATTGGGGCCTTGTCATTTGTCCCAATACTAAAGTATCTTTTCTTATCTATTTTGAGAAATTATCACTTATGGTACAACTTTTCACTTACTATATAATACATAAGAAATTTATCAAAATTAAACATATTTATTAAAAATTTAAATTACACTTAGGACACATTTCTCACTGTGAGGCAGGACATTATATTTGAAATCTTCCAATTTATTTTTTTTTTTCCCTGCCCTTACTTACTGTCTTTGAGAAGTGCTGTATTTGTTTTCCCACTAAAATCCACTAGCTATAATTTTTAAGTAATTACTATTTTTAAAAGCTTTGCAAATCTGAGTTTTTCCTGTTCTTAAAACAAGTTGCCTTTCTTTAAAAAAAAAAAAGTCTTATACAGTAAGTGGATAGTTAATAATACTGATTCTGTATGTCTTACCACCTGAGTTTTTTAGAGCAGAAAATGGAATTATTTTAAAGAGTAGTAATAACAAGAGTTATGTTGTCTTTGTTTTTTTTCACATGTTTGAAACCGTAGCTACCACCTCTACTGCCATAGAGACACCTTTCTATCCCAGAGAGAGAGAGAGAGAGAGAGAGAGAGAGAGAGAGAGAGAGAGAGAGAGAGAGAGAGAGGGCGAGCATTGATTGGTGCTATAGTCCGCTATGGCTTTACCTGGACTTTCCTGGGCACCATCACTAGGCTTGCCCCTGGCAGTATTTGTCCCAGGAGAGCAGTGGTAGGTGGGCAGCCTTGTGTAGCTTCTACTTTCACAGCAGGGACAGCAGCAAGCTTCAAGCTTCAGCCTGCTTGCTGCTCTTTACACCCTGCCATGACTAAAATTTGTCTCTCAACTTACTGGGTAAACTCAGAGACTCCCAGGAGAGGAAGTGTCATTTGGTGTTAGGGTTGATCCTCATGGGCTATTTTCTTTTCAGTTTATGAGCATAGGTAAAGGTTGTCCCTCTCTGTCATTATTTTCTGAAAAAAACCAGATACTTCGTGTTTGTTGGGGAAAGTTCTGGGGTGATTTAAAGATGAAAGTCTCAACTAATTTTGTGAGACTGATGTTTTATCCCACTGTACCTTTTTGTCCCTCCTTCCCCTCTCTCTGGTGAATATGTGGATATTCAATAACCTGTAGCTCCAAAATACTGTCTCTAAAGCATTGGAGTTTTTTGTTTGTTTGTTGTTTGTTTGTTTTAAAACTTGAGAGAAAATTAAAGCGTTCCCTTTACTGGGCAGCTTTCCCAGAGTATCTGAGCTGGAATGGGTCTAGGAGCCTGTGTTCTCTGTCTGTTCTCATGTGTTACGTTTATAGCATCCCTTTCAGCCACATCTCCCTCCCCATATTCAAACAACTCCTTGGTCTGAGCTTCTGGCTGCTCTTATCTCCTCTTGCTCTTGCATCCTCACCTTGTTGGAGACTCTGAACTGCCACCACGTATTGCTTTAATTTGAGCAATGTGACTTCTTCCCAGATGGGACTGTTATGCCTTCCTTGGGAGGTGAACCCATGGATCACATGCACTTCTCTTCTGTGAAATGAAACCTCTGGTGCTTCTTTCGTTGCCACCTAATTTCCATGTTTCAGTTTTGACAAAAGCACTTACTACATAAAGGCAGCTTGACCCATGGTGCCGTTTTCATAAGACAGCCTAGCAATCCCTCAGTATATCATTGGTAATAAGTCCTGTTGTGCAGAAATGAAAAAAAGAGATTAAGGGGAGGGGGAGATGAACCTAACTAATGTGCAGAAAGAGGCAGAGACGTTCCATTTGTTTGGGGAGCACCATGTGTACTGTGCTGTGAGAGAAAATATTGGACTAATCATTTAATAAAGAAAGAAAGTGGCATCTTCTGTGCAGCCTGAATAAAGTCATGATTGATATGTTACAGGAAAAGCGGATCGTGTCCCTGGATTCAGCCAACACAAGACTAATGAGTGCGCTGACTCAGGTGAAGGAACGGTACAGCATGCAGGTCCGCAATGGCATCTCTCCCACCAACCCCACCAAGCTTTCCATCACGGAGAATGGTGAATTCAAAAACAGCAGCTGCTGATGGCCTTTGTGAATACAGACTATGGGAGGAGACAGAAGGAAGTTGCCCACCTCCTATTCCCAGCCTTTTAACCCTTCAGGTTTACAGAATGTTGCTTCGAATAGCAGTATGGTGAGAAACTCGTAAATGAAGAAAGGAACCTTGTCTTTCAGGGCATAAAGCAAAGACCCCCCCCCCAGTGTCGATGCTTTCCCCAGTGTCTCTATGTATATAGGGAACTTAGTTCTGGGCCATGTACAGAAATACCACTGTAATATACCAAAAGGAAGTTAATAATGTAGATTACCTTTTTAATTATTACTATTTTATTATTGTTTTTTCTCTTATTGAAAGCACTGCAGTTTTTAGTGGAGGAAAAAATAGAAGCCGAGTGTGAGTGAGAAATGAGCCTATCGGTTCAGTAGGTAGAAACTCTATATTGGGTAGGAGCACATGGAGTGCAATAGGACCTTGTCAGAATGAGTTTTTTTCAGGGATTCATCTGCCGGTTTAAAAGCCCCACCCTAATCCCTTACCATTAGGAAAACATGCAAATACCAAGATCCATATAAAACAGTACTTTATGCTACTGATCAACCAAGATGGTTCTGATCAGACAGTAATCTGATTTGGAGAATCACTATTTCAGAGGACATGGATAGGAGTGGTTGATTGCACCAAAACTGAACTAGAAATGATTTCTTTTGAACTGTCAATATGTTTGTTTCCTCCATCTACAGCAGATGGGAATTTTGTTTTAGATATGAGACTTTGTGATTTTTACTCCTACTTTTTTTTTTTTTTTTTTTTTTTTACTACTCTTTAGAGTTGACAGAACTATAAATTTTTGTGTCTCTGTCTACCACCTTCATTATCACATGTGTACTGTCCTTGCCTCCCCATGCTGAGAGCAGTCAGCACCAACAGGGTTTACTCTCCACTGGAGAGGTTATTTAAGTATGCTATTCATAAGCCAACTGAATAAATACCCTTTCTTCCATACAGAAAAGGGCTAATTACAACAGAGCAGGAATCTCTGAATATTTCCCACTAAAATTTTTCTTTCTATTTGTCAGTTGTATCTTTGCTTAGGATAAAGATTGTATTCTCCATACTAATAAATCTGTGGTCAGGGTTATTTCATCACCACTTTTAACCTTTAAATTGCTTCTTCTTTTTATGTATCTCTTCCATTTGGCAAGGAAGTCTAAAACTGAAGCATCTCATTCTTTTAAAAATGATGATTAATCTTTCTACAGACAACCAGAATGTGAGGATGGCACATTCCAGGTGTTATTCCTCACTCTTGGTTGACTCAGCAAAAATGACCCAGCTTATCATTAATGGCTTTAATTCAGTACAGAAATCCGTGTTTTTCTCCAGGGTGTGACATGTCATCTCAAATGCAGGCTTAATTACCAGGGGTAGAAAAAGTTAGCTGCAGGTTAATCAAATATTATATATATATACATATATATACATATAAATATATACATATATTCACACATATGTACATATAATGTGCACATCAAAAAATGTTCATACCTTCTATGTTGTTGGATATATAGAGATAATGTTTAAAAAGGGTCTTGAATCTCTTTAAGCAAGATATACATCATTTTATATTGAAAAAATAGCATTTCTCAAATAAGTTAATGTTTTGTTTTTTAAGTTATAAACTTTAAGAATTTTTTAAGTAAAGGATGCGGAGTGAGACATAACAGAGCCATATGCATGGCGTATGTGTTTCTACATAGTAGGATAATTATAAGAAAACAAGAGAACATGTGTATTGCCCTCTTTGAAGTCCAGGCATAAATACCAAGCCCTCCTTTCCATCAAGTCCCAGGCATACATTCCCAGTGTCACTTGCCTCTTAGTTTGACCTTTATGTCTGACCTTGAATTTCAGCAACCTCATCATAGCCTCAACCGACAACCTTTGAAAAAGGTTTTTTTCATAATAACCTGTTTGTGTCAGACAAATGTCCAAAGCAGGAGCATATCACTGTGCTTGGAGCTGTGGACCCACACACTTACTTGAGTGTTTCCTTGACCCTTAACAGCTGTCTCACCAGGGTTTTGTCTCACCAGGGTTTGTCTCCTCTCCAGGGTTTTGACTCTGCATTAATGGCCTGTATTTAGTGAAGTGGGAATGTAATTGTAGATCTTTTCTCGTTTGTAGCTTAGCAATGTTCTTTTTTCATTCTTCCAAACCCTTCAATAATGCCACAGAAAATCTAGTCCAATTATTAGTTATAGTGGCCTGAAGTATATAATGTGGTAATATCTTGCTTTGAGGTTGAGAAGGTCTTGAGGTGCTGGTTATAGATTACAGAGAGTTGGTCAAATAAGTGTAGTGATGAATGTAGTGTAACTTAACACAGTGGAGTCTTTGAGAGCCACTTGCAATCTGCATTGCAAGATTGAATTTCAAAACATTTGGACATATGATGAGGTTCTCTGCCCATCGTGTTATCATAAATGAAGAGAAAAAAAGTAAAATAACAATAGTAAGAGGATTAGAAGTCAAAAGTTTAGTGTTGTTGCCAGATATTAAATCTCAGATTATCTTTTGAGCCTATTCATCTTTTCAGAAATATTATTCTGGGCTGAGGTATAGCTCAGTTGGCAGAGTTCCAGCCTAGCCCTCAGTTTTGTTTGGTTTTTGTTTGGTTGGTTTTGTGTTTTTTTCAAGACAGGGTTCTCTGTGTAGCTTTAGAGCCTGGCACTTGCTCTGTAGACCAGGCTGGCCTTGAATTCACAGAGATCTGCCTGACTCTGCCTCCCAAATACTAGAATTAAAGGCATGTGCCACCAATGCCCGGCGAGGCCCTTGGTTTAAACCCCAGCACCACATGAACTGGGATCGTGGCACACAGGCCAGCAATTCCAGCACTCCAGGGATGGGAACAGGAGGAGCAGGAGCTCAAGGTCATACTCTGCTGCACAAATTCCCTTGCCAACCTGAGCTACTTAAGACCCTGTCTCAAAATGCTAAAAGAATATTTTTTGAATATTTCTTTAGAGAATGTTGCAATCTTACAAATTTTATTTTGAATTTTTTTCATATAGCAGAGGACAACAGCAGGTGCTAATAATCTACATGGTGTTTCTTTAACTCAAATAGGTGCACGGTTCTGCTTTACTGAGAGGAAATGTGTGATTTTTTTTTTTTTTAAACACTGATAGGTTAAATAGCTGCACCTTGCTAACCCTGTTTCTGCCAACATGTCAGCACATTACAGGATGAGAATAGACCAGGGCTGGGTGGGGTTTGGTACTTGGGTGAAGTGCTTGTGAAGCCCTTATCTAGAGAAGGGCCAGACTTGAGCATTGACAAGGACAGCCTTACTAGAACCAGGAAAGGGGTGTCTTGTTTCCATTCCTAGGTCACCAGGACATGACAATTTCCATAAGAGTAGCATCACCTCAGTGACTGACTGTGTGCTGCTTGGGTCTAGAGCAGTCTTTTACTTGGTGTGGAAACTGAGGTGATTATAGTACCACAGCTATTCTTGCTTTTTCACTCATCATCAGGTTGATAAGAATTGGCATTCTGACTGGTCTGCTTCTTTCCTCTGTTAAGGGGTTGCACAGGAAAGAAAATGTGAGGGTTTCTAAGATTGCTGTAAACATGGAGTGTGCACACTGGGCTGGGCCTGATTCAGAAGTAGTTTTTCTGTTCTTAGTGTTAGCTGTGGCTTTTGTGTGGAATGGCAGCTCTCCAGAGCCCTGAACCCCACTGTGTCCTCGGGTACAGCAGTTGAGGAGCAGTGGTTTTGTTTGAAGTTCCAGAGGACACTTGCCATCAAATGGGTTTGCATTCGTGTTTGCTTTGCTTCCATCCAGATTTAGCTCTGATTCCTCCCTGGTTAGTTCCTGAGGCATGTTAAGGGGCTGAGCTGCAAGAAGGCAGCCTTCAGTCAACAGTCTAGGCTGAGCCCTAGACTGAACCATAGACCAGCCACATCACTGACAAACTCAGCAGCTCCAGAGCCCATCCCACAGTTTTCCTTCATTTTCAGCCACTTGTGGGGAGAGGGTCACCTTCTGCTACAGATTAAACAAGTTCAGGGGACATTCTGCTTTATACCCCTTAGCTTATTCAAATCAGTAATGAATTCCTGCTTGCCTCAGCAGTAAAAAGTCACCTTCCCAACCCATCCCTGGGATACCTTTTGAAATCATTATTAATTTAAATGACTTATACTTGTTTCTTAAAAGCAAGTAATGTTGAAGTTTCGAATTTTTAAGTACAAGTTTTTTTATGTTTGAATAATAGTTATCAGTTCTTATAGAGCACCTCTTGTCATTGACCCATCTAGAATCTTTGAAAGGACAGGGTAATGAAATTTGCATGAGCAAGAGTGAATTTCTTTCAAAATGATCCTGAGGACAATCCAATGGACTTAGTTCCTCAGAAGTTCAAAGAAACAATGGAGTTGCATCACCTGGCTCCTCCTAAGATGTATATGTGGAAAAGCAGGTCCTGAGACAACATGTGCATGCCTACAGAAATACACACCTCTTAGGGCATCCCTTTAAAAAAAAACAAAAAAAAAATATTAATTCACTTTATGAGCTAGTAATTCCCAAACTTTCTTGAGGTTTTGTTTTTGAGTTGTTGTTTTTTAGATCTTACAAAATTCTATCCTCTTTAAAATGTACTATATGTGTTATATGTATATATAAGTTAAAGTGACTTGAGCTAGGTGTCATTATCAATAGCTGAAAGAATATGGAGCAGCAGATGACTGTCACCATCCGAGAGCAGAATACAGAAAGTAGTTCTGGTTCCTCATCAGTTAGTGCTCAGGTATTTTAGCAACAGCCCAGCTGTCCTTGGTAAATGCAGCAAGATACCCAAGGAGAAGTCAGAAGTACTTTGACCCCATGTTTCAGCACACATTTTTATTTTCTACTCCGTTGCTTTTTGTCAGATGTCCTCATTGTTCCCTAGGAAGTCTTAGACTGAAAATCAGCTGAACTGTTGGTGCAGTGACATTTTCACAGCTGTGTTTTAGGGTTCCCATCTTCTGTGTGTGGTCAAGCTTTTGAATATAAATAACATGGATATGTCATTTCCAAACCCTCAAGGAAATTATCAATTTCTAGTTCACTATAAGGTTAAATGCTAATTATCTCAATGACTGCCATCTGCCAGAAAAGCTAAAATAAGTAGTAAAGGTTGAATTTTGACTGGTGCTTAGATATTTCTAGCTATATTAGAATCAACTCAAGCAAACAGCAGTGTATTTACCTGGGTCACACCTGTGAGGAATTTATTTTCCAAATTTAATTTTGTTTTTCATCTCCAGGGCCTTAATAAGAGTGTATTAATACACATTACTATTTTACAAAGATAGTTCAAAATAATTTATTTTTTATTTTAAGAAAGAGAAATCCACCTTAGAAATACAAACCCCAAGATTTTATTTTATTTTTAAAGCCATATTTTTGTGCTTTGTAGCACTTAGATTGTTCCATATGTGATCCATATCTGCATTTCATTACCTGGGTTCTAAAAAAGATTTATTTTTGTTCTGTGAATAATTTTTGACGGTTCTTGTACATGTACAGATATAGATACGTTTGAGGTCTTTTATTGATATTCCTACAAAAAATATAAATAAACTTTAACTTTAAACATTTCAGACTAAAGTTGCTACTCTATTTGCAGTACATCTATCATACATACATGTATGCCATGTGCTGTGTTCTAACGTATCTTCTGGGTACATAGGACACTTGGTACACTAGGATATTATTCTGAAGGTATATTTTAGCATTAGGAATATCATGCCTTAAAATTATACAATTTACAGATAAAGCACTTAGGTGTAGGACAAATAACTGACACTTGTATCAGCTGTGTTATGCTGACACCCTTAGAAAGCAAGCTTCCTCCAGCTGTCCAAAGACACTGTGGTCCTCTCATATTCCCCCACCCAGTTTGTTCTTAGGGTTTTTCTTTTTGGGTCAGGGAGTTGTCTTTGTTTATCATTCTCAATGTGCCCTATCTTCAGCTTATCTATCTTACTCTGTAAAAGCCAAGAATGCAGTTTTCACATATCATTTTCTTTTGTGCTACATATAGGTCTATGTGTCCAGGAATACTTCAGGTTATTTCTAATCTTGTGCTTCTAGGAATTAAAGAAAGAAAGAAAGAAAGAAAGAAAGAAAGAAAGAAAGAAAGAAAGAAAGAAAGAAAGAAAGAAAGAAAGAAAGAAAGAGAAAGAAAGAAAGGAAGAAAGGAAGGAAGGAAGGAAACTAAAACTAAAAACAACTCAAAAGACTACTTAAAAAGACAAGTGAAAATTAGCAGATATTTGCTACTTTTTGTTCACTTCGAAGCCAATCCATTTCAGTGTGAATTCCTCATGACCTAGTGCAAACTTTAAGAGTTCTTGGATCTGAAATATTAAAAAGAGAGAAGTAGGGCTGAGGTACGTTCAGTAGGATCAGTTCCTAACCTAGCACCACAAAAAGAAAAAGACTGATGCTACTCTGTGACCCTATGGCTCACTTAGCTCTAAATAACTAACATATACACTCTTTATGTACATCCATCCCTTCTTTCTCAGCCTTCCTTCACCTGAGTGCATCTTGTCAATTGCAACAGATTACTTAGTGGTTCTCAATCTTTACTGAGCATTAGCCTTTTGTGTAAATTTAAACACACACATATACATGCATATGTATGTATACACTTGTACATATATGCACACATGCACAGAGGGAGAAGAGGAGAGAGAGAGAGAGAGAGAGAGAGAGAGAGAGAGAGAGAGAGAGAGATGAGTGACTGCCTCCTAAGCTCCATTAGTCCATATTGCCTTCTGAACAATATGTGGGGTGTCTATAGCAGTGTCTTTTACCACTGTTTTGAGGCTTGGATGAATTAGCTGCAGGTCTTTCTTCACTTTATACTTGTAATTTTAAATGCTGTTAAATCCCCATGTGTACCTTGTTCTTATCAACTTCATTCCTTTTATGGATAGGAAGTCTATGGCATGCTCATCCCATGAAGTTCCTTTACCTTTGGTTTTCTTTTTCATAGCATGAGGAGCCAAACCCAAAGCCTCAGACCATCTGACTTTTGGAACAAATACATTCTGACAAAGTTAAGCAAGAGGTGGGACTTACCAGGATAAATCCAATTTTCTCACTGGCTCTAGTTTGATACATAAAATAGATTCTTCTAGTTTAGTATCAAAAGTTTCAATCACTACACCTTCAGAAATCACATAAATGTCCAGGCCAAGACCAAAGAAAATACCTCTGACCTTAAGCAATTAACAAAAAGTAGAAAACTCAGAGTTGTTTTCTTCCCAAAGCTTTTGTAGTGCTGTGGTTTTATTACTTGAAATTTTGCTGAGAATCACATTGTTTGTACATGTACTTTCAGTAACAAATGCATCAGTTTCTCCCAGTTTCCCTCCCTACCATTAGCCAGCATGTAAGTGAACTTGCAAAGCCACACAACACTAATGGTCTTCTAGAAACTTGATTTTGTGAAATTCTAAAATGGCTTACCATTGAGCCTATGAATAATTAGGAAAGAGCTACTAAATAAGTGCCAGTGTGTCTTCTTATCTGTAAAATTATGATTTTAGATAGATAGATAGATAGATAGATAGATAGAAGATAGACAGACAGACAGACAGACAGACAGACAGACAGGGATGGATGATCTAAAGGGGACTTTAGCTCCTGAGAAATGTTTTCTAGGGCTGTGTTCAGTAATCAGTTTAATTATTGTCATGATAATGCTAATAATAGCTAAAATTGAGCACCAAATGTGTGCCAGACAGTGTACTAAAGTTTTATGCAGAATGCACAAGCACTTCACCAACTGAGACCTCTCCCTAGTCCCAACTTTCTTAATGCATTGACTTTGACAGTACTGCTTTGCATTATTGTCACCCGAATGATAGGAATTCAAAAATTTAGACGTCTCACCTCACTCAGAAACTGGTGTTTCATCTCTTCTGGATCCTTCAGTGTTGAGATGGTAAAATCTGCTTTCAAGACTCCAAAGGAGTACTCTGGGGGGGAAAAAGTTTTCTGCTTTAGAAGAATGTCACCCATTGGCACTTGAACTTTCCAGTTCTCAGGAGTTAGGCGTACCCACTGGATATCGTAGATGCTATGTGGTGACAGGATTTCAAAGAGAAAAAGAGGGAAATGGCTGAGCCATGATTAACAGCACCAAATGGTGCCCCCAGAAGAAACTCCTGTTTTAGATCAGTATCAGCTCTCTTCCCACAGCCTGGACACCATCTCTTCTGTGATCTTCTGTTCCTTTTTCTTAAACTACAATACAGATATTCTTGGCCATGCTGGAATTTCACCTTCACCTTCCCTCGTTCTCCCTTCCCAGAAAACACCAAAGAAGTTCTCTGAACCAATAGATAAATTCAGTCTTTGCTACATGTCCACCATAATCTGTGGTGATATTTGTTTATGATCTAGCAGATAAAACTTGCCTCAAGATCAGAGTGCAAAGTTAGCCATACTAGTCAGCCATAGAGGCCAGGCAGTGGTGACACACACCTGTAATCTAGCAACCACAGTGGTTAGCCATAGATGCTGGGCAGTGGGGGTGCACACCTTTAATCCAGCACTAGAGAGGAATGGAAGATGGGAGGAGACAGGAGTGTAGTATTCAGTCTGCAGTCATGTTGAGGACAGAATTACCCCTTTTGGTCTGAGCCTTGGTAGAGGTAAGAACTTAACTGGCTGGCTGCTTTGCTACTCTGATCTTTCAGCTTTCCCCTCTAATAATCCGTCTCTGGGTTTTTTCTTATTCGTGCTACAATAACCATCACAAAAACTACAGCCTCATGGTAGGCCATGTATTTGCACCCTTTTGACAGCTTACAATGCTCCTTTGTCTAAGTACCTTTTTGTACCGCCACCCTATGAGATATGGTAGTATTTACTGAGCCCCTTTTGAAGATGAGAAAAACTATAGCATTGAGGACACTTGCTTCCCTTGCCACTCTTGCCATAGTCATACAGCTTAAACTAGAATCTACCTCTTCCTTCCTACCCCTGTTGCCAACATTTCATGTCATCTTTCCTAAGAAGACCCCTAAGTACCCTGGGCTAGGTGTGACTGTAGATTGTAAGGCTGTTAAATGGTAAAGTTGGCAAATAGAAGCGGTCACCTGAATTTGCTGCTGGTTTCTCTTTAGACTCTGGGTACTTAGGTGAGCTTACATGTTGGGCCTGGATAGTAGTAGATGTGTCTTCTCTATGTGTGCCATCTTTCATGCTGGCTGAATCTGCAGGGAAGGAAGAATAAAGGAGTTACTGTAAATGTAGCCAGAAATCAAGGGGTCTGATACTGGTGACTGATTGTGAGCCAGAAGACAGGCAAAGGCAACCCTGCTGTGCACAGTTGCTTGCCCCTGCCAGTCCTTTCTTTGCCCCTCAGGCTCTTAACCCCCATACCTGGAGTTACCATGCCACTATTGAGAGAGTGCTTCAGCATCAGGCTGTGTGAGGCTTGAGTGATAACAGGAAGTTCAGCCTCAGTTCCGGTTTATTTTCTTTCAGTAGCACTTAGCCCAGGAAGTCCAGCACTCTAATATTACCAGGTAAGCTGCACAACCCCTCCCCATGGTACCCAGAACAGCCTTGACATCTCCACCAAAGCAGTACCCCGAACTTCTGGGCATACACTAGGCACTCCAGCCAAAGACTGGGAGTCCTCAGTTGCTGTCCCCTTTAGCCCCCAAATCCTGTGTTTCTCCTTTTTCTACAAGTGCCCCACCTCCAAATGTGGATATAATCATAGTATTTAGAGGTCTGTTACTATAAATTAAGGAAAATGCCCCAGCCCTAAGAAACACAGCGTTAACAGTTTGCTAGAGAATAGCTTTCACGGGTTTAATTTAAAAAAAAAAAAAAAAAAAAAAAAAAAAATGCGAAATCTACCTTACTCTTTAAAAGACTTAGTAGTATTTTACCAGGTGTAGCATGACTGACTTAAGCAGTTGTCTCTTGGTAGACACTAGATCACTTCTCATTTTCAGTACAATAAACAGTGTTGGGTGTGTGTGTGTGTGTGTGTGTGTGTGTGTGTGTGTGTGTGTGTGTGTGTGTGTGTTTACCTAATACTTACTCCCTTTAGCAATTTCAAAGTGTAGGAAGTCATAGGAAAGGGCATGCCCATTTTGAAACAGACACACCTTGCCAGCACCAGTTTACAGTCCACAGTATTGGTCATGTCTGTTCTTCCCACATTCTTATTATTACTGCCTTTAAATCTTGGCCAAACTTTTGTTAGGTGTAGAAATTTCAAAATAAAACAAGTTAATTTTTAAAGTTTGATTTATTTCTGTGGTTTCGTGAACAGAGTTGAGAGTTCTTTACATGTGTTGCTGTTTCTTGACTAGTGTCACTTATGACTAATATAGAGGTAGTCTTTGTGTCCCTCCTCACTTCACACTGCCTCAGCCTACTCACCCGGGCTCTTCTCCTTTGATGGACCTTCTCGACCAGCCCACTTTTCTTCCTCCAAAGGCTTATCCATCTCTTTAATAAGTGAAGAAAATGGAAGACTCAGAAATACAGAAGTGAGGGAATGCTGGTAAGCACAGTTTTATGAATTTCCTCCTGGTCAGTTTTAATCCTTTGGTTGATGCTCCTCTCACTGTTGGGACTGTGTTACACAGATACTTAATTTTGCTGTATGTTTTCTTTTAGCATCCTAATGCAATGGCACCATGTCACTGTGACCACCTATAGTAACTACAGATCTGAACAATTCTAGTGGCCCTGTTGACTACAGGTTCAAGTCCTTCAAAATTTGGCCACAGTTTCTCTTTTCCCTCATCCCTGTTACTCCTTCCTGCAAAATGTAACCTGTACACTAACCATATCAGACCACTTGGCAATCCCAGACGAACTTAACACTGTGACATGTCTGTTTTGGCCTATATTGTCCTTTCAGCAAGGAAGAGCTTCCAGATTTGCTGCCATGATACTCATTACCCACTTTGTCCAGAAAATGAGTCACTTTCAGCTCTTGGTGCATGCTTCACACACTCTCAAACTGCCAGTTGTCTGTATTCCTAAATGATTGCCTTTGTCTAAAAGCAGGAGGCAAGTCCTGCTTACCCCGGTTGAGACACACAGAATCCACAGTTCAAGCATAAAGGGTGCTGTTGCCTCGACAGAGCTCAAAGCAAGGAGAAAAGGGAGTACAAACAGCCCCTACCTGTAAGAGTCTGCAATACTCACAATTCATAGGTGACCATCTGTGATCATGTGTAATGACATGAGAATGAGCCTTGCATGTCTACTAAGGTAAGGACACTAAATGTCATTAGTGAGTTGAGATTAAGATGGTAGTAACTACATTTACCACCTGCCAGAACCAGGAATTGAGAGGTACCATATCACACTGATGTTGTATTCTTGGTTTTAGACATGAGAAAAAGGATTCAGTGAGGTTAAAGTTAGGGAGACAGATGTAGTTCGTTCATTTCTGCAATCCCAGCAGTTTGGAGTTTGAGACAGGACGATTGCAATGAGTTGGAGGCCATCCTGAAATGTAAAGTGAAACCTGATCTCAAAAGAAAGAGAAGGGGAGATGAGCAGTAGGGGAGGGAGAGAGGGAGGGAGGGAAGGAAATGTTTGTCTAAGGTTGGGTACAGTAAATTACAGAGCCAACATCCCAATTTTGACTGACAGACTTCAGCTCTTAAAGGTGCATTCTCCTATCTTCCTGCCTTACCCCATCTCTGTCCTACTGGGTCAAGGGAGGATGAACTTATGAGCTGGTGCTGGTCAACAAAATTCCTTAGGAAGATGCTTGCAGTCCCTGCCCTAGCCATGTGACTCCTATGCTTAGGCTCTACACTTTGCACCCAAGTTTCTGGCTGCTGATGCCCCAGAGGAACTTGCAGACAAGGGCGCCCTGTGAAGCACATGAGCACCTGTAGTTGTTCCTGGCAGGCTCCCAGCTGTCTCGGTGCTGGCAAACTGGCTCCAGGATACAGAAGCATGGAGCCCATCTCCTTGGATCTCAGATCTCTATGGCTCCCAGATGCCTCCATAGCTCTTTCTTTGGTTGATGGGAGATGTTATTCTGTAAATATGTTTCTCATACTGGTTAATTAATAAAGCCTGTGGCCAAAAGGAAACAAGATAGGTGGGGCTAGGAGACCAGGAGGAGGAAAGAGGAAGTAGTTGGGAGGAGTCAAGATGTAGACCTGGGAGGAAGGAAGACGCCAGCCGCGGCTCCCAGATAAGATGACCACGTGGAAATACTTAGATAAGTAGAAATGGGTTAATAATTAAGACAGAGCTAGCCCATAAACAATAATGGTAACTGGCCAACAGGATTGTATCAAATACAGAGTCTCTGAGTGTTATTTGGGACTGGTGCGGCTGTGGGCCCAGACTGTGGGCAGTAGGCGGGATGTCGGGCCAGCGGGAAAAACCTGCCCGTAACATTTGGTCTCTGCAAGGCCCCACAGAGTCTCTGAGCTGTGAGGCCAAGCTGAATGAGAAGGACTCAGAGGTTATTGCCAACATGGGTATAGCTGAAATATTGTAAGTGGAGCTGAGCCAGACCCTTGTGGCTACCTCCCTTGTAGCTATGAACCCACTCTGAGTTACAGGGATTCCCTGGTGCATAGGTTCTGCAGTATCACCAGTAATACTAACCTGGAGGGCCCAGGCTACTTCCTGGTGAACTGACCCACTCCCTTGAGTTACAGAACCAGTATGGGCTAGTGTCAAGAGTGCAAGATCCAAAGATAAGCATTGAATAACTGCCATGGACCCTTCCAGAAGAACTGAAGTACTGTCTGGGGGATATAAGATCTAAGGATATGGATCTGGCAGTGACCAGTGATGTTGTGGACTTCTCCAGAACTAAGTTACATCCCAAAGGACAAACTCAGAGAAGTTAGCAATGGTGTGCTGGGCCCGTCTCCCAGACCAAACTGCTTCCTGGGTGCTCAGAGTTTAAAGACAGACAGCCTCTAAGCAATGACCAGTGGACTAAGAGCCCTTCTCAAACTAGAGTACCTCCTGAAGGTGCCGGTGTCACCAGAGGTCTTATTGAAACAATCCCTTGAGGTTGGAGAGCTGTGAGGCCCATGGTGGTGGGGGCGGAAGTGGCCGTATCACAGGTACCAAAACCACAGGTGCCAGAGCTGGCCTCAGTTGGTTCATGACTCACTTGCTGCTGGATCCAGGTTGCTGAAATCAGTGTTTGGGAGGCATCTTTGAGGCCAGTGCTGGTCCCTATGGCAAGAGACAAGACTTATGTGGGATGCACAGGGCACAGGACCTTTTTCACAGCCCTAGCCACAGGTCAGGAACTTCTGGTATCCTCAGTGGGGCAGATCAAAAAGAAGATCATAGCTTCAGGCACTGATTTTCTGCCATGCCTGGTGGTATTCACACACTAAAGACAGTTGACCAGAAGGGGTCTTCTGAACCTATTTGAGCCAGCCCAAGTAAGCCATGGACTTCAGACAACTGGGTGGAGGTTTTAACAGAGAAACAGAAGGAAATTCCTCAACCCAGATCTTAACCAAAAGGGTTCATGCCTCCACAAGCTCCCCAGTGATGACATCTCCACACAAGCACCCTGCAGTCCCTCCTCCCTACCATCCCCTACCCAGCTACCTGACAGCCTCATCCTTCTCAAGTCACTCTACCAAAAATCTTCTGCTATTACAGTGGTTAGATGGCTCCTGTTCGCTGTGTTCCCACCATGCCTCAGACTATACTAAATACCAGCCTTTACCTGGCTGGTTGTGAGCTCCATCAGAATGAACCCTGCCTTTGCTTGGGGGGTTTTCTTGATGTTTCTGTCCCCTTTGTTGGGTTTTGGTCAATTACCCTAACTTATAACCACATCACAAAACCCCCACAGCTCATGCCTCCCAACAGAGGAGCTGCTCTCAGAAGGGACTGAGGAATCGCCATTGTTTTGCTTCCTTTCTCTGGGTGTTGAACCTCCAAGGCCTCTCTGGTGACTGTTTCTCAAGAGCACTGCACAGCCATTTGTCCCTTTCTGTCCCAAGCTGTTAGTTCTTCAATTGAGAGACTGCACAGCCTCTCTTGGACCTCCTGGTCCTAGAGCTTCAAGTTCAGAAGCCCACAAAAAAAGGATGCTTGTGGTAAATCGGTTCCTCATTTTCCTACCGCTGGCATATGAGAAGGAGGAGCAGAGAGCCTCATTGGTGTAAGTAGTAATCAGTTGCCACACATTGACATACCTCATCTTTCTTCACTCACTAGCACTTCAGGGCTCCACACTGGGTTACTGAATATAGATCAACCACTTTCTGTAGTTTCTGAGGTCCAGACAGATACAGCCAAGAACAGACTCAGAATACCTGTGTTTAGCGTAGAGGTTGCCCTTGTAGTAACTTCTGAGGGGTGAGTCGCTTTGGGGGAAGAAGTATCAGTGAGTGGAGGCATCTCTTCCAACTCCCGGTGGCCAATAGAGGGGTCTATGAGAAAACAATGAGTGTAAGAGTGGGCTCTGTCACACCAACCCTGTGAGAAGTCACAACAGATCCTGCCACTCAGCCTCTATCATAGAGAACAGGGCCCAGTTACTGCACACTGTGTGCAACTCACTGAAATAGGTTCTCTCACCTTTAATCTTCACAACAGCTCATCAAGGAATACTTACTGTTTTGCAGATAGGGGCCAAGATTGTCTTCAAATCCAAAACAAAAGAAACGGCCACAAATAGGCAAATCCACGAGACATAAAGTCTATTTTGGTTGCCAGGGGAAAAGTAGGATATGATTAAGTAAGGGCTTTTGAGGGTGATAAAAATATCATTAAATTAGAAAATGGTGGTGGCTGAACAAGCATGCAAATGTTATAAACTACTGAATTGTGTACTTTAAAAGGTTATCTTAAGGTATGTAGCTTTTTTCTTGATAAAAGTACAACTTAAGAGGGAGACTGAAAGCAAAAGACAAGATGGGAGGCTTTTCACTAAGGAGGCACATTATATGCACAAGTCCCCTTGAATTCATAGTGACCATAGCAGCTATTAGAGGGATACTTGCTCTATGTCAAGATCTTCAGCCTCCCTATGGGATGTACTCAATCCCAATTTGTAAAGTATGTTTTCCAGATGAGGAAAGGAGAACAGTTCTGCCCATCTTCTAGAAAGTGGGAAAGTCTGTCTGATTTTAAAGCACGGGCTCCTAGTTATTTGTCTGATTACTAATTGTGGTTGCTGGTTGCTAATGTAGTAAGGCTGGATGGGGTTCATTTTATCATCTGAATCCTCAGGATTTAAGTACTACAGCTCTCTCATAAGGGTTTGTTTGTTTGTTTGTTTGTTTGTTTGTTTGTTTTTTAAATTCCAAATAAAAAGCTTGTTACAGAATTGTTACACCCAAAGCCTCCAAGTGTATGCTTAGGACTAGCCTGAGTATCCCCACTATCTAAAACACTCAGTTTATTTAACCTTGATGAGCCATGTGGGCTCTCACGTACCCCAGAAACAGATGAAAGGCTTCAGCTCATGGCAAAATAGTGCATAAATCTGAGGTGGGGAATTTGAAAAGACACGGAGTCCTGCACACAGTCCTTGACCAAACACAGGTATTCTCCGAAGCCATTCGGGGATGCTGGAGCCCAAGTTGCTGGACCAGGTCATATTGTTGACCTTCACATTGAAGTAGAGGCCAATCCAGGCATCGACATCATTTGTGATGGACTGGAGGGTTTCTTTGCCCTCTTCATCAGTCACTTTCTGCAGATCAGCCAGGTCTGTATAGTGGTTGCGACAGTAGGTCAGAGCTGAGAGCCATGACATGGTTTGTTTAATCCGAATGAAGGTCTGTTCACCAATCTTGACCTCAGCTGGAAGCAAAGAATACAGATACCAATGCCTGAGATCCAGGGTGCCTGCTATCCCAGCCTTCATTGCCTAAAGAACTGGTTTACCTGGATCCTCAGGTTTTAGCTTTGGTCTAAACCATCAAGTTGTAGAATGAGTGAGATATCATAGCAACAACTGGTATGGAGGGATCATAGGAAAAGGCTGGCCTTAAAGGTAAATGATTTTACAATTTAAATTTAAGTTTTGATTGCTTCATCTATCCAATAGGAATAGTAATAGCTAAAGTCAGGATAATATATAACCACTCATTAGCACTTAATAAAATGGTAGGCACTATGTGGGAAATAGTAGTAGGTTATTCCTATGGTGGAAGAAAGACAATCTTGATTTAGAGTTAGCCCCATTTGTGATTCAACACACAGGCACACACACACACAAGACAGACAGA
The DNA here is from genome assembly GCA_030556225.1 of Cricetiscus sungorus. Classification (NCBI taxonomy): domain Eukaryota; kingdom Metazoa; phylum Chordata; class Mammalia; order Rodentia; family Cricetidae; genus Cricetiscus; species Cricetiscus sungorus. The sequence goes on from JANBXA010000730.1 coordinate 33,633,218, forward strand.
CAGACAGACAGACAGACAGACAGACAGACAGACAGACAGAGACAGATTGAGAGAGAGAGAAATCCTAAGAGCCAACCACATCAGCCCGGATCTGGTGGGCAGGAAGCAGAGCAGGCTGTGCCCAGCAGGTCTGCCCCTCATAAGCTCAGACAGATAAAATGACTACCTCTCTGCTCCAGACTGGATTGCTTCAGGTCTCAAAGGCAGCCCCACCACCACCCCTTCAAGCCTATGCCTCTCTGACTCCTAACGAGGGAGTTTGGGGAACTATGTGAGGCTCTGTGGCTCATCCTGCAGTGGTTCTGAAGGTTGGATAAAGAAAAGACTGTTTGCAGAATCTGGAGCCATATCCTCCCATTCAAACAAGAGCCCCTCCTTACTCTCTCTCTCCGGCATGCACCTGTTCATCTCAACCCTTTAAAATGTGCCTGTTTCCCTAGCTAAACAGATTTTTTTCATATTTAATTATTGTGTGTATGTGCATGACACAGCACACATGAAGATCAAAAGATGACTTGTAGAAATCAGTCCTCTCTTTTCACTATGTATCCCAGGGATTTAACTCGGGTCATCAGGCTTGACAGCCAGCATCTTTACCCACCCCAAAACTAATCTTTTAAATTTTCTATATTATTCCTCTAGTATATGTCAGCCTTGGCCTATATCACTTTTTGCTATTCAGTATCATCCTGAAAAGGAACTATTATTAATCTCATTTCATAGCTTAGGTAAAAGAGGTTAATTGTCCAGCCCATGATTGATAGTCTCAGTATCTTTGCCATTTCACTCTACATTCTGTAACACAGAGAGAATGAGCCCTAAACATAGGTGGATTGACTATTCCTTTACTCATAGAATTTTTCTATACCAAATGAGAAGAAATTTTCCTTTTAAACACCAGCACAGTGTTGTCCAAGTGGCAGGAATCTTGAGAGAAATACCCCTCTAGACAGAAGGCAAGGGCCTGAGTTGTGAAGAGCTTAGACCCACTCATCCCATAAACCCTGACTCCCAAAAGAAGACTCAGGTGGCAGGTTTTAACTGGTTACACACTACTGTGAGACTGGGAGCTAGTCACCTTCCCCTCTGTACTCTTCAGACATTGTCCCATCAATCCCTGGGTTTCAGTCTGAGTATCCCAAGTCCAAACATCAAGTCAGGTAGGAGGGGAGTAGCAGGGGGACCCATACTGATCCATATCCTGTATGCTGGCCCATCTAGGGAGATGACTCTAAGGCAAAGTAAGTCAAGATCCCAGAAAAGGGAAAACAGAGCCACCATATCTTACCTTCCTTTGGAAGAGTGGTAAGTTCTTCAAGAGGGGACACCAAGAAGATGCGGTGTCCTACAGCAGGATCTGTAAAACAGAAGCAGACTTCAAATTACGGGCTAGAGAGTGAGAACTTCCCAGGAGCCACCAGGTTGGAGCCAAAAGAAGCTGAGTTCGAGGTGAGCTGGCCCATTGTGTATTTATTCAGTAAATTTAGATTAAGCACCTAGTGTTTGGCTGGTGCTACTCCCTAGGAGAGTGGTAGAAATGACACAGGCAGAGTCTTTGCTTTTGTGGAGAAGATGAGAAGGAACCACCTAGTCCCAACAGAGTGAGGACAGTGGTCCATCATCCAACTGAAGAAAAGAGCTGTGTGGATTGGGGACAGAAATAAGTCAATACACCACAGCTAGAGAAAGCTGAGCAATGAGGTCAAAGAGACCAGGCAGAGCATGATTGTCTATGGAAGTGAGTGGGAATTTGGCCCATGCACTCACAGTGGACCTACAGAACTAGAGAGAACTGAGTGATGTCAGAGTGTGTTGTTGTTGAGTTCTAAGAAAACAGGAAGAAATCCATCACACACCACTCTGATTTTTGCAGACATTCCTACTGGACCCACTGTCCAGCCCTGGAAATCTTTACATTCCTCCGGAACCTAGAGTTAAAACCAAAACCATTTCAGGGATTCATGGCAAACATGGTGTGTCTGTGGCTTAGAAAAAAAATGACAGAATGACCTCCATGCCAGTATCTGGGCAATCAGGGTGGCAGAGAATTGTGCTGAGCCTTGACTGGCAAAGAAAGGCAGATGTTGGCACTTTACCAGGAAACCACAGTCCTGTTCACAGCCACACCTCTATGTGACCTCTCAGCACTGATAAGACAAAGAGATAAGACAAAGATAAGGACAATGATAGTGATGGTGTGGGGTCCAAGGGGAAGATAGCACAGGTGGAACACAAAAATGGGGTGTTCCCCAGCAGCCAGCACCATGATGGCAGATCCCCAGCAACAATGCATGGAGTTGGTTTTGTCCACCACCAGCAAAATGTTTCATAGGAGTGAATGTTCTATTCTCTGTTGCCACCAGTAAGACAATAGGCTCTACCCTCCACCTCATGAGTCAAGACCTTGAATTCTCTCATTTTTGTATAGGTAATGGGCCCTCCAACCTGTTTTTCCCATTTCCTTCCTTTCTTAAAGCTTTAATTGGAAGATGGAAGAGATGTCATAGAACATTCCAGATGTTATTTCCTCTATCCTTATTTACACCCAGTTTCTTGGTGTGGTCTTGGGAATAGAGTACAGAAAGACCACTAACTCAGGTCACAGAGGAAAGAATGCTATAACGAGGGTGTGGGAGCACCATTATGCTCATAGATGCCCCCTCAAATACACACACACATTCCTCTCTCCCTCTCCCCCTCCCCAAAACAATCTTAGAAAAAAAGAAGACAGGCCCAGAATATTAATCTGAACACACCATAATAGCAAATGGAGGGCTTCTTGGCTGTGCAGGAAGCAGCCCCCAGGACAGGGACCGTGGTCAATGAATACAGAGTAGCACAGATGCCATCCTGAAAGGCAGGCAGCACACTCCACGTTGGAGTGGTAAAGATGGAACCACTGGACCAACTCAGGCCAGAGATGTGCACATCGTAGAAGAGGCCGATCCATGCCTGGGTACTGCTGATGTAGGAGTAGACCACCATGATGCTCACTGGGCTGTTCATGCTCTGCAGGTCGGCAAGGTCTGTGTAATGCTCCTGGCAGTACCACATGGCCTCTCTCCAGGTCCTCGGTTCATCCACCCGATAGAAGGTCTTGCTGCTGCTTACCAGCTGGAGGGCTGGGGCAGGAGAAGCTATCACTACATGACTACCCCTACTCCCCCCTTGTCCCCAAGAGATTTCAGCCATGCCATAGTAGACTTCTTTCCCTCACCTCAGACCTCCACTCATAGCCAGTTCTGCCTCTGGACCTTTCCATGAGCTACTACCGTCTTGGTTCAGAAGGACTGGCCATGCTAGTTCCCTATTCTTTCATTTTTTTAACCTTCCTTCCTTTGTCTGGTGGTTAACAGCAATCATCAATGTTTTCCACCATTTAGCTCACTGAATTTTTTCTGAAGGCTACTTAAAATTTCATTATTTATCTTTTACAGATAAGGACTCCAAATCACAGAGAGTTTAATAGATTACTAAGGCCACTAAGGGGGAAGTAGAGAAAGCTAAGACTCCAGAACAAGGTGTGTGGTTCCTAGGTCCAAGCCTTTAATCACAGCATAGCACTGGGTCTACATCAGGAACTCTAACTAGGTTATACAATAGGTTCACCCAGAGAGTAATTTGGGTATGTTCCAGCATTGAGCAGAAACATGCTTGCTGGGGACCAACATCAGAACTCTTTAGATGCTTCTAGAGAAAAGGCTTACTCCACTTGTGTGTCTCCAGCAGGTCTAGGCAACTTGGGAGGCAAGGCTTGCCTTATTTGCCCCAGTCTGTGTCTAGATGCACCAAAAACATTTGGTGTGTTGAAGGAAAGTAGGGAGATAGGGACAGGGGAGAGGCAGGAAGCTTCCACCAGGAACCCACCAGAACACTAATATCCCAGTGTACCCCTCTGTTCCCTCCCTGACTCCAGCCGCTTTCCAGGTTCTAGCAAAGGAGGGCTATCCAAGGCTCTTCACCCTGGTGCCAGGGCAGAATAGAGGGGAATGAAAAGCTTGCTGTTGAGGGTCCTAAAACATAGAAACCTAGCCTCGAGCCTGGATACCGAGGGCCAAGCATGCAAAACAGGGCAGGGAATGGGGGAGGACAGGCATTTGCCAGAAAGAACAAAGTTCTAGCACCCACCAGAATTGATGAAGCTGGCTTGCGCTGAGAATGGCTGGAGAATCCCTGTGCCCAACAAAGAATGAAGAAAACCACATTTTTTTTTTCTATTTACTTTGACAGGATATATGACTCACTTAGATTCTTTTAAATGTTACACTATTTAATTTTTAAAGCTCTCTTGCTGTGGCCCACTAAATTGTTTTTAGGAGTTAATGGATTACACCTGTCAGTTAAAAAAAAACAAACAAAGTGTCAGCCCTGTAGACTCAGGAATCTGTGGTACTCTCCTTTCATCCCTGAGCTGAGACCCTGGAGTCGAAGTTGGGTCACCCCATCTACTCCCTGGAATCCAATCTCATAGCAAATCTTGCCAACTACAGCAAGCCTTCTGGAACTCACCACCTGTAGCTGTGCCCTCTGCCACTTGGGCCCAGATTGTCATCCTCTTCAGGTGCAGTGTGTCACCCAGCTTTCACCTGGGATGCTCCATATCTTGTGCTCAGTAATGGGGGGCTTTACGTTGGGGCCACCCTGCCACTCATGGTTCCAGTCCCATGCTCAATAAGGGGGCCTTCTAAGAAGGGCATGCACCATCCCATGCTTGGCACTGGCCTCAACTCAGGAAGCAAACCCTGCCTGTGTAATGCATCAGCACTTGGCCTAGAGACCACCCAGCTGCTAGGGACCTAGTCAGCTTCCTCTTGTACTGTTCTCTCCTATTTAACCTACACCTCCCCTCCTCAGAGCGATCCCACTATACCCTGAAGCCCCTCAAGGTACCTCTCCCTAGGACCTGCCCTCTGGACATGCTGTTTGGGCCATAGTTTTATGCACAATGGGAGCTTCTGGAGGCAGGGAAGAGTACCTCCCTCCCTAACCTTAAAATGGGAGTTGAAATCATTTATCTATTTTCACTTTGTCTCCCAACCAACCTAGAAATCTGAGGGCCTCTGGGGGTGCATGGAGCAGTACCCCTTCCTCTGGGCCCATGTGGGGTCTTACCTGTCATGCAGAAGGACAGCAGAAGCCATGCAAGCAGCATGATGGTGGTCTAATAAAAACTCCTGGAGCTGGTGGCCTCTCTAAAGGCTTAGCCTAGTATGCCCACTTCTTTCTTGCTCTCTTCTCTTTCCTACCCAAATGGATGGATTTTCCTAAGCAAATACAGAGTGCCTGCTGTTTGCCAGGATATAGCCTGAATAAAGATGGAAACATTGTTGTCTTAAACTTTAGCAAAAGCACCATGGACTCTGCAACTAATAAGCAGAGGGAAAGAAGGAGCCCATCCTGGGGCCTGGCTGCCAGAAGAGTTACACAGTAGGGCAGTGGAAAGCCAGGTTAGTGAACCCTTACATTCTTTGGGTCCAGGGGAGCTAGTGACGTAATGAAGGAGGGAAAGAGAGGACCATAGGGAGAAGAGCTAGATACCCATTCCACTGCCCACTCAGCAATCACCTGGGATTGTCATCATCTCTTTGTAAAGAAAGACCACTGTGCCTCTGAAATACCTTGATTAAAACAACATTATAGGCAGGAACAGGACAGAAGTTCAGGCTTAGATCACTGAAAACCATGCAATGGGAAGATGTGGCCCACCAGTCCCACATAGGTAACAGAGCACCTCTCCATCCCAAATCTAGCATCCGGATCCCAATACAACACAACCTGGAGACAGAGGCACTTGCTCTGGAAAACCAAAGCAACTTGCTTGTGTTCTGTCTGTCCCACACCACCCATTATCCCCAGACTTTTCTCTGTCCTTCCAAGGGCCAGGATTGTAATAATAATAATAATAATAATGCCCAGAAGAGACCCCTTCCTGCCCCCTCCCCTTTTGTAAAAGAAGCATACACAGATGACTGAACGGACAAAAAGAAAGTGTGATGCAGAGCGTCAAAGCTTAAGCAATGATGTCTTTCCTCACTGGTCTCTAGAGATTTCATCCCAGCAGTAAAACCAGCTAGTGTCAGAGTGTCCTTGGACCATTCTCTAATGAGAGGACACCTTGACCATATTAGTCTGGAAAACACTTGCCCTATCACTCTGCACACCTTTTAATTGTGCCATTTGCAAAGGCCTTTGCTCTATGTGTCGTCAATGAAGAGCACCAAGCACCCGAAGAGTCCTGTCACTCTCCTTAGAGATCAGTGAAAGTCACTCCTTAACAACCCAGCGTGTCTGTCTATGTCTGAGTCACCTCTCTCTTCCAAAAGGAAACCATGCCCCACTGCCTAGCCTCAAATCTACATTAGAAGTAACTGGACCTGGTATGGACTTTGGAAACCACCAAGCCCACCACCGGTGATATACTTCCTCCAACAAGGCCACACCTCCTAATCCTCCCCAAACAGTTCTACTGACTGAGGACTAAGCATCCAAACATATGAGACTATGGGGGGCTATTCTCGGTCAAACCACACTTTGGGTTGGAGTATTTTTTATCACAGAAATCAAAATGAAACTAAAACAGTCACCAAATAGAAGTTGACAGCATTTCCAAAGGAAGTGTCATTGTGGGTCCTGCACTTACAGGACTTACCTAAGAGATACAGTTAGCAGGTGCATGCAGGTACCCACTCACCCTCGGCTGGTTTGACTGTTGGGAGTGCAGCAGCCGAGGCTGGGCTCCCAACAATGATCAGAGATGCTGGAGAGAGATGCTGTCTCAGACGCAGCTAATGCTGAGAGCTGCACCTGCTCTCCACTCACTCCAGCATCAAGGAATTTCTTCATGGTGGGACTGGGAGCCTAACAGATGCCAAATTCATTTCCCGCTCATCAAAGTGGGTTTGGATGCATGATTTTTTTGCTTCATTAAGTCTGAACTACATCAGAGCAGCAACATATTTTGGCATTAAGTACAAATAAAATTTGGAATCTATTAATTCAAGCTCCAGAAAACCAGACAGCCTCTTTTGTGAGTATTCTACCAATGTTTCCTGCCTAGAGAGAAAAAAACCCACAGCCTGCACAGAGTTAACTATGTAACAAGGACCAAGCTTGGTCGGAACCTCCTAATTATTTGCACTCAAACTCTCCCAGTCACAGCTTGGGGACCTGAAGAGCCTCCTGGCTGACAGTACCCATGCTGGGACCTGATCTAGCTCCCTCTTCTCATTCCTCCTTCAGCCCTCTCTACAGTGGCACTCAGAAATTGCCATTAGCTCCAGTGTCTGGAGTGACATGCAAACGTAAGCCCATCTCTCGTGGCTCTGTTCTCTAAACTCCTTACCATTCATTACCAGCGCGGCTTTAAGAGAGATGTTCTCCATCCCAGCCCAGGTCCCAGACCCCTGCCAAGGGAATAAGACTCTCACCTTCTGGACTGGGCTTCACATCCTCAGCCTTAAAATGCTAAGGAATTTAATGGTAGAATGTTCTAGAGGACAGGATAATTCAGATGTGAAAGTCAGTGGCCAAACTGACCAGACCGGAAACCTAGGAAGGACTCTGTAGCACAGAAAAATGTGTGTTCCTTTCCCTTGTACCTCATCTCTAGCTCAAACTCTCCTTTTCTTCCCACTTCTCGGTCAAATCAGAGACTAATGTGATGGATAACATCTGCACACCTTTCTCTGGTTGTGCTTTCCCCCCTTACATTCCACTTTCTTTCTGGGAAGACTAAGGGTCTTGCTTGAACATATCTCCCATAGCAAAGACCATAAAACTGCCACGGCCTGCTTACCATCTCATGCTATATGTGCTACTTTTATGTGTTCTATTATATTCTTCAACCCAGACACTTTAGGGGAGTCCCTGTACAGCAGACCCATTCACTACAGAGGCAGTCCACCTCACGTAGAGGAAGAATGGCCAGCCTGTGATTCTCCCCAAGAACACTCTACTCTTAGATGGCAAGCCTTGGTTATGTGTTTTATCACCCCATATCAGGGGACTTGCAACTGTCACTACAGCAAAGAGGCACACCATACCATACCATACCATACCATACCATACCATACCATATGGGGAAGATAGCCTCTGTGAACACTGCCCCTCAGAGGGATCAGTTCCCATTGTACACCTTGTCACCCAATAGTGAGGCCATGCAATCACTCCTGCTAGATTTCTATTTGGTTCTGTTTAGGCATCAATCATGTTACATTGTTTATCCAGAAAGGAACAAGCATTTTTTTTTCCACCTCAGATGGGGCACTGACGGCAAATCAAAAATGCTGTCCCACCTTCATTCTCGAGAAGCTATAAAATCTTAATATATCCAGGTGTAGTGGCTCATGCCTGTGATCCCAGAGATTGAGAGGCTGAGACATGAGAACTGCCACAAGTTCAAGGCCAACCTGGGCCTTGTGGTTTGAATGAGAAATGGCCCCAGTAGTCTAGGGAAATTGAATACTTGGTCCCCAGTTGTTGGTGCTGTTTTGGGAGCTTGTGTGTGCAGCCAGCTGTGAGATTAAAAAGCCCCCACCACTTCCACTTCACCCATATGTCTGACTCATGCTTGCATTTGAAGATGTGAGTTCTCAGCTTCTGCTCTAGCTGTCATGCATTCCCTCCATGGCGGACTCACTCCCTGGAACTGTGAGCCCAAATAAATTCTTCCGTAAGTTGCTTTTGGTAGCAGTGTTTTGTCACAGCAACAGAAAAAGCAACAACAACAACAATAATAATAATAATAACTCTAAAATAATAATAACTCTATAATAATGAGGAGGAGGAGAAGGAGGAAAAGAAAGAGAAAGGGGGAGAAAACTGGTTCCCCCAGCTCTTCAAGGACATACTAGTAACAACAATGAGGTGTTTGTGTGCATCATGAGAAAGTAAAATCACAGCATTGTGTTTGAGAGAGAGAGAAAAAGGAGAGGGAGAGGTGCCTTGTTTCTTGTTTATTTGTTTTATTATAAATCAAGTTCCCACTGAGCGTGATTATTTTCTATTCACTTGCTTGCTAAATAGTCCTGTATGCCCACATGTATGCTTGGCTAGGAGGCAGCTCATGTATTGTCTGCCCTGCTGGGCAAAGGGATTGCTACTTGATACTCTCTGAGGCTTTCAAGCCAATGGAAGAGGAGAGATGTCCACTGTTATAGGCTTTGAAACTGACCAGCTGGAACCGGGGTTCCTTCATTTACATGTGGGGAAGTGAGGCCTGGCAGCTCAACCCCACACTCCCTCGCCTTGCCTGGATCAGCATGAAGCATAATGTTCTTCAGTTGGAGGGGAGTGAAATCCAAGGCGTTTGGTGGGTTACAAACTTGATTGGAAATCTAAATGGCTGTAGGTGGCTCTTGAAGAAGCACCCAAGAAGGACCCAGCAATTGCATAAAAACAGGTGAGTGAGATGCATAGTACCTGGTGTGGAGCTTAGTTCACACAGATCCTGGTTACTTCCTGTACTACTGGGCTACCTGCCCTCAGAATGCTAAAGCCGGCCTTTTCTGTGCCAACTAGAAACTCTGAGAAAAGACAGAAGAGGAAAATGGAATCCCCAGTGAGAAGGAGAGAGATCAGGTTTTCAACATTGATTCTGAGTCACGTTAGGCCCCAGGAGATGCCATGTCCTCTGAGTATCCATGTTAAACACAAATCACAGTTACCCTCAGAATTACCTTCTGCATCACACACACACACACACACACACACACACACACAATCTTATTGTGTCTTAAGCACTATTCAGTATTCCTTCAGGCTTCAACCCTCCTTCTGATGAGAAAAAAAAAGAATCAAGGGAAGAGATGGGGTATAGGCAGATATGTGGGTTATATTAGTAAAGATATAGGTGCCAAGGAGAAGCCAGCTATCTTGGACAGCTTTCTCTGGCCAGCATCAGGAGCCAAGACCTGGCTTCTCCCAAGGTGTGTCTGTGTTTCTGAATGACAGACAGAGGTCCCCAGCAGTCCCAGGCTTAAGGCCTTATGGCTTTGGAACCTTTGGTCTCAGGGGAAACAGCAGGCAGACCCAAAGCTGGTGACACTCAAAGCCAGCATATGAGTGCTGGCATTGTGACCTCAGCTGTTCCGCACACAAAGAGGTGGTCACCCTGCCATTGCCTAAGCCTGTAAGTTGCATAGGACAGTAGCTCAGTCCCAGGGGGCTGTTGTGGGGAGGTTGGGAAGGTGAAGAACGCCCTGGCTCTTCCATCATGTCGGCCAAGAGGGCAGAACTGAAGAAAACCAACCCGGTAAAGGAAGAATATTGCCCAGCACTGTGGGGCTTCTGTGTGCTCCTGCCAAATGGATGCAGGGCAGAGGGGATATTGGAAATGACCCTGCTGACCTTCTGATTTTCTTTCTATGTTCAGGGCATAAAGCAGCCCTCAGCCTGGAATGGGTGGAAATTGGTGCCTGGCCTTGGGTGGGAAGGAAAGGGGTCTGCAACAACTCCATGTAAGACTCAATGGTCTTTATGATGGCTCACAGTCCAGGACCCGGCCAAGGCCTGTATCCAACTGGCCCATCTAAGGTTCAAAATAACCTCAATAGACTACTGAGCCTACTTTGTAGATGAGGAGGCAGAGGACTTGGCACTAAGTAACATGTCCACACTGGTGTGGCTAAAAGAAAGGACAGCTGAGCTTAGAGATTGGGTCATTCTTGAAACAACCTCTGGGGCTTCCTAAAAGTTGTCGGAAGGGGCTTTCTCTGTCTGCTGGACAGACACATGTCTGCTCATTAGAAACAGATAACATGACCAAGTTGGTTCAGTGGCCAGAAACAGACACCCATGCTGGGACCATGTGAGCCTGTACTCAACTGCTGTTCACAGAGTGGTTGCTGGGGTCCTCTTGCAAGGATTGACTAGTATTTCCCCCCAGTCCTGATATGCAGCCAACTACACCGTGACCTCTCTCTGCAGAAAAAGAACTACAGGGCAGTTTGCTTGGAACCAAAGCCAGAGATAACACAAGTAAGAAGTTTTGAAGCTATGCCAGCAGCCAGGCCTGAGATCCATAGGGAGGTAATTGGAGATAAGGGTCATTTCCTGTCCTTGGTGACTAGAACCTATCCTAGGTGCTAGGGGACATAAAAAAGACGAGTTCTTTGTCTTTATAGACCTTCACACCAGTGAAAACATAGACTGTCCCCTGTGTCGCCTGTTACATGGAGAAGGAAGATTAGGAAAGGAGTGAGTGGCTGTTTCAGGGTTGGAAAAGGCCTCTCCCAGAGCATGAGCACAAGGCCTAGATGCTGGCAGAACAGAGTGTGAGGAGGAACCTTCTAGATGGAGGGAAGAAGCAGCCTGAGGTGGGAATAAGCCTGGCTGTGCAGGGGGCCCACTAAGCCAGGAGAAGTGTGGGGTACTGAACCCAGAGAGGAAAGAAAAGGACAGAGGGGACTTCTGCACAGGCAGAGCCACTAACTTGTCTTTGTGCCGTCTCCAGGAAGGGACAGAACCCAGGGTAGGCTCTCTAGCCCCTGCAATCCCACTCACACCTACTATTTCCAGTGCTTCTGTGTTCTGTTTCAATCCACAGATATATGACTACAAAGAATTTAAACCAGAAGGGCTATTCATCAAAAAAGGGATGACACAAGAGCTGAAGGTCAGTGCTTGGGCCCAGGAGGCCTGGGCCCAGATCACTTGTGAAGGGGTAGACTGTCAGCTACTTCGCAGTGTGGGTACCTGCTGGTACCTAAGCCTGGAGGCTTCACTAAGTCCTGGTCTTATATTTTTAACCTGTTACTTTGAAGCAATTTGATTTATCTAGAAGTTGCAAAGAATTAGGTATAATGAATTTAGTACATACATATTTCACCCAGGTTCCCTAAATGCTGGCAATTTATCACCTTCCTTTACACACACCCACACACTGGTGAACACACTCAGAGAGAGAGAGAGAGAGAGAGAGAGAGAGAGAGAGAGAGAGAGAGAGAGAGAGAGAGAGAGAGAGAGACTTTCATATCTATAGGCCCCATGCCTTTAATTCAACCAATCTGAGATTAAAAATATTTGATAAAGCATTACAGATATTTTTTCATCACTTCTGAAACAAGACAGCACAGCCATCATTTGCATTACATTTGCATTTGAATTGTAAGTGATCCAGGGATGGATGGCTTTATGCATATGGGAGGGTGTGCACAGAATGCAGGGGATGTCCGCACTGGGAAATTTGCATATCTGCTGGGTTCCTGAAACCATTTCTTCTCAGATACTGAGGAGCTGCTGTGGGTACTTCCCAGTCCACCCTTTCTGGATAATGGGTGGGCATCCTGCTTGTATCTCCCTTGACCTTCATCACAGAGGGTCCTGAAACCAATCCTTCATGGATACTGAAGTCTCAGAATGACTGAGACTGACTCAGTCATTTGAGACTGACTCTCTGAACCATTTGAGAGTTAAGTTTACCCAAATCTTTAACATGTACCTCCTAAAAACAAGCACCTTCTCTTGTTTACGGTTTTGGGGGTGTGTGTGTGTGTGTGTGTGTAATTATCAAATCAAGTCATTAACAAAACCCTTATTTTGATGTCACCATTTGTCTCATTTTATTACTAACCACAAAATTATCTGGTCTGGGATCTAATCCCTGACATGTGTTACCTCTAGTCTTGTCCCCCATCCCCAGCGTGTGTGTGTGTGTGTGTGTGTGTGTGTGTGTGTGTGTGTGTGTGTGTGTGTGTGTGTGTGTCTTCAAATGCATATGAGCCTGCAGAAGCCAGGAGAGGGCATCAAATCCCCACACAGTTTGAATTAGAAGCAGTTATGAGTCTCCAGATGTTGATGCTGGGACATCTCCAACCCTGTCTTAGTGTGGGTTACTTTTTCAACATCTATCTTACTGGACACTGGAAGTTTTGAGGATTTATTTTACTGATGGACCCTTACCTAGATTTAATTTAGGCTGGGGTCCTTAGACAAGCCTTCCACAGCTGTGCTCCTTTCAGGGCGTCTCCTCCTCAAGCCTCCCAGCCCCACTGTCTTAATGATACCCTTTCCTTCCCTCTGTTTGGGAGAGCCCCAAGGACCTGTCCTTGATGGCTATTAAGAGATGCCTCCATTGTGTTTCTCTCACATTTATTTCCTCAGAATGAACTCAGAGAGGTGAGAGAAGAACTCAAGGAAAAAATGGAAGAGATAAAACAGGTAATACGATAAGGTGTCAGCAAGAGGGGAAAAGCAAAGCTTTGAGGAAAATGCAATTGCTAACTCTGACTAGTAAAAGAAATAAGGAATTGCAGGGGAAAAGCAACATCCTAACTCACACCTGGTCTCCTACAGTGTTTGAGTCCTGGGCAGCATAGAACGTTAATTTCTTACTTCTTCCATGCCTAAACCCATTTTTCAAGCAAATTAAGAATTCCCTAATGGATTTAGGTTAGGGGTGATGCTAACCTTGGCAATCAAAGTGAAAAGAGACTGATGAGGACTTTGATGGCAGTCACAGATCAACTGTATCTCCCTTGTGCATCTCCCCAGAAGAAGCTGCACAGAAAGAACTCTAGGATACAATCACCTGTAGCTCACTTAGGGAGTGGGGCACTGAGCAAGAAGGAGAATTGAAGTGTGGTATGAGTGCCACATGTCAAAGTTGACAGAGACAGCTTGGTGGTGGCACCTGTACCCTAGACCTTCCATAGTCTTCTCGGGAAGAAAGTGACTTATGCAGAGTATTATTCATCTGTTCCCAAAATCCAGCTGTGCCCTTCTCTCAAAATGCCCAGAAGATGCTGTGATTGGTTCCAGTAACACACTCCATGCCTTGTTAAACCACATTTTTCTTCCTCATTAGATAAAGGATATAATGGACAAAGATTTTGATAAGCTTCATGAATTTGTGGAAATTATGAAGGTAAGCTTCCCCAGTATGCCTTCTGTAGGTAACCTGGGAAATGATTGAAGAGATGCCAGGCCCCTGCCCTGAAGTACCTGTAACCACCCCCTAGACAGCCTTGCAGGTTAGGGTGCAGGCAGGCTGTTAATTAGGGGTTTAGAAGTGGAAGTGGGAGCTAGGAGAAACCAAGCCTTAGGTTTGACTGTGTTGGAGCTTGATATGAATGTAGCTGCAGGCAGGCCCAGCATGGTTCCCTTTTGACTCATAAAACAAGGATAATTCGGACCACAGAGCAATGGCTTGCAAACATTAGTCTGTTTCAGAATGACTTGTGACAAGAGCCCCAGGTTCACATTCAATAGGGCCTGAGTTCGCCCCCCCCCCAGTAGAAGCTTGAAAATCACTGACATACATGCATAAGCAGGCAAAAGGCAATGGCTGGGGTATTTTCAAGAGTTCTAAGGGACATTGGGTTGCCAGGTAATTAAAATTCATGATAAACTCAACAGTCATCAAATCAGGGTGGTTAATGATAAGCAGAGAAATGAAGGAATGTGAGTAAGTAACCCTGGAATGGCTTCTTTGCCAGGGATGGATGTCCTGAGAATTCCCTAAAAGCATACTAAACATTCACACATGCAGACTCCATACAGATCAAAGACTGAATAAAAACTTCTTCAAGGTGGAAATGCTTAAGTGCCACAAATGATTTTAAAATGTATGTGTTTATATATGTATATGTATGTGTTGAGATAGTCTTTGTAGCGCATGATGGCCTCCAACTTTCGCTAACTCCTGCCTCATGAACACTCCCCACCCCCACCCCTATCCCCAAGTGCTAGGATTGTAAGCACATGTCTCACACTTGGGCTCTTCTCAAGTGATGTGGATGTGTGAACTTCGAAGCAAACCAGGCCTTAAACACTGGAATATACCCATCAACCCCGGCTGCACGTTGGAACAAGATCAGAGAAGTCTATCAGTCATACTGTCTCTTTAAAACTAGGCTCTCCCCAGAACAGCTAAACCAGAATCTTTGAGGGTGAAGGCCCAGCACCAGCAACTTTTAAATTTTCCTGTGGGATTCTAATGGAAGATTAAGGCTGAGAATCATATTTCCATAAAGTTTTAAATATGATAAAGGTGATTTTTTTTGTGTGGCACTAGGGATTGGATCCTGGGTCTCACATTGCTAGGCACTGAGTGGGATCTATTCCCACTCAGGAGAAAAGGGTTACATAACGTTACAAGATCATTGCTCGACTCTTTGAGGAAAAAACAGTCCATTAGCTCTGTAAGCTGAAGCAGTCTATAATGTGAATTTGAAAATAAAAACCAGTAAGGAAAAGTTATAAATATAAATATAATAGACAAAATGGCAGAATATTGATGTTTGCCTATATAAACATTTAAGACTTATGGTGGGAAAAATACCATACACAGAATTTAAAAGCAATTTGAGGAAATAGTTGTTTTAAATGTGGTAAGGGACAAAGGGCTTATAATCCATAAAATATAGCTCTCACACAACACAACAGGAAATAAATGAGAAAATGGGCAAGGCTGTGATGAGACAAGCCGGAGAGAACAAAGACACAGAGAGCACAAATACCTTTACTTCCACAGTGTAACTATGCAACCAAGTAACACAGAGTTAGGGCCGGAGAGATGCAAGGTCAGAGTGTGTACTGCTCCTGCAGTGTACCCCAGTTTGGTTCCCAGTACCCACACTGGGTGGCTCACAACTGCCCTTAACTCCAGCTCCAGGGGATCTGACACCTTTGTCCTTGGAAGGCACCTGGACTCATGTGCACAAACCCAGGAACACTCATATATAGGGCATCTACAAAAGATCACTACACAATGTAACTGTCACACTCAAATAAACATTTGGATTTATTACAATAAACTACTGATAAGTACTAATTCATAAAAAACTGGAATGTTAGAAAATAGCCATCCTCGATATTTACCCCATGAGAATATTAAAAACTCAGCATGAGTATGTATAAACTATTTAATTTCAGAATTATTTATAATAGCGAATATTTGGGAAAAACCACAATCTGCAATAATAGAGAAGTAACTTAATTATGGTTTATCCATACATTAACATTAGGATTTATTATAGGCAATGTTTATAAAGAATGCTTAATGTAAATATATAGGAAAAAATTGAGAAAGAAATATACCAAACAGGCAAATAGCAATCTTGTGAGAGAGGTAAGATTAACTTTTTAAATATTCTCCGGTTTTATCCAGATTTTTTGCTAAGGGCATATGCTATTTCTATATTAACGTGCAAATACCATAAGCATTTTATTAGTGGCCACTCCTGGGTATGGAAGGGCACAAAGAAAGCTATTTCAGGCAGGGAACAGCTTGGGCCCAGCAGGAGGATGGGGAGACCAGCCATGGAGCGGGGTCATCTGGGGGAAACTGAGAAATAAAACTGCATGGGCACACACTGGACACTGATGGGATTTTAGAAACAGCTGACAAGCTGGGACTTGACTCTGTAAGCAGCAAGAAGTCTCTGGAGGTTCTAAAAGAACAGGCAAGGAGCAGCTGCTGGCCAGGAGGCCTAGGAGGTGGGGAAGGCCTGGAATTGCCTCCAGCTGTGATAGAGGAGGGCTGCAGGAGGGTGCAGGGAAGAGGGGAATTTGCAGGGAAGTTGAAGGAGATGCAATGGTTCCTGGTGACAGATTCGGGATAATGGAGTCCTAAGTGAGTGTCCATGGTAACACTAGAGTGGACAAGGCAGCGGGGAAGTGGAAGGAGAGGTTGGGCGAGACGTGAGAGTAAGGACACTTGAGATTTTAATGCTATTCCCATGTATACTAACATTGACAAACACACAGCTATCTTTGGAAACCACCCCCTCCCCGCCATTGGTATGATTCCTTTGTCAGCTGTCTGCGTCATATTAAACTGGTTCAGAATCTTTTTGTGTTAGAAACACTGGAGTAAATTATTTTTCTATTTTATGACAAGTGGTCCACACTCAGATCTGTTCACAATGAAAACTGTCAGTTACAGCTTCTGCACCCCTGGGTTTCTTCATTTCACTGTTTCTATTTAGCTTTCTCTACATCAAATTCTATAGATTGTTTTCTCTCTTTTAGTTCTCAGTGGATAATGAGCTGTGTTGTTTTAGCTACTGTCCTCTATTTCACCTTTATGGTTTGTGTCCATTGTTTTAAATTAGTGTTTGTGTGCATGTAAATCCATGTGTGTATTGGGGGCGGGGTGTGAATGGACAAGGTGGCCAGAAGCATTGGATGCCCTGGAGCTGGAGTTATAGGCCGTGTGTGAGCTGCCTGGTATGGGTGCTGAGGACCAAACTCAGGTCTGATGCAGGATCAGTGTGTTCTCTTTACCACTGAGCCATGTATCCAGCCCTCATTTTACTTTATTTCACTTCCTTTGTCTTTCTACTAGAACTGTGTTGTACACACACACACACACACACACACACACACACACACACGGGTTTCATGTTTTCTTAGCTGCACTGTCTCATAGGCATCAACTCAAAGCCTCATATCTGAGGTCATGCAGAAGAGCTCACCTAGAGGCCATGGTAAGTCTTAAGCCTCTGCCTGTGCTCTAGTCTCATCGAGGAATGGGGGCGGAAGGTGACTGTCAGGGTCAAACCCCCTCCACTTCAGGCTAGTGAAGATTCTGCAGGGGTGGGGGAAGGAGCCCCAAGCTCTTCAGAAGGGGTCCTAGTCTTGAGTTCTCTCTTGAAGGAAATGCAGAAGGATATGGATGAAAAGATGGATGTTTTAATAAACATACAGAAGAACAACAAGCTGTAAGTGTCACCCTCCTCCCTAAGGACTACTCCCTCCACTTCGCTCAGTACACTGGGGTTCAGAGAATGTCCTCCTCAAGGAATTGTCTTGGCTCTACCCATACAATGGCTGGAAGTCAGGGCCTTCCATGCACCTGTACACTGATAGAAACAGTCTCCCCAAATCTCTGTCCCCTCTATACCCACCAGTCCCCTTCCAGAACAACCAAAGGAGCAGCAGGAACTCGGGCAGACGGACAAAGATCCTCAGCTCAGACCTGAGAAAATGGAAGAGCCCGATGGAGCACCATTAACTGGTGACAAGATGATGTCACAAAAAACAAAGAATAACCCACTGGATTCCCTTCAGTCATGTCAGAAATGCTGCGTAAGTGAATTTCTGCCCACCCTCAGCACTGGTTCTAGAGCCCTGGACTGGTCCTGCCGAGTTCTGCAGAACTCAATTTAAAGAGCTAGCCTCATCCTATTGCCGGCCCCTGGATGAATCCCTTAGTCTAAAACCTTCCTTAGCTGCCCTGCCTTCTAGGCTGTGGAGAATCTTAAGCCACAGTTGTATAATCAACCTGTGAATGTCCTTCTCCCGAGTTCTGCTCGGGCATTCTGTCCTTTCCTCTAGCAAAGCCTGATGAGGTACCCAGCAGGCTGGCCAACCTGGACCAGGGGGAAAAATGATCTTTCTTGTGCCGTTTCTGTCCTCTACAGGAGAAATGTTTGTTGTGTGCCCTAAAGACCAACTGCCATCAGGGGTAGGTAGATCCATACGAGAAGGGTCTTCTCAGTTGGATGTCTTGTTATCCCAAAGGGAGTGTGCATCAACTTCCTTTTGCAGCAAGCCCCATCTGTGGTTGTACAGGGAATAGGGACTGTGAGTGGATTCTGCCCGCCCCCACCCCGCCCCAGCATAACCACCCAGGCATAGAGGATGTGGCACCAGGAAAGAGGATTTGGGTGGCCAAGCCTTAGGTTGCTGTCCACAGGCTCCCTTAGAGGGGAGGGTATACCTTCAGCTGCAACCTCAGCCTGGCCCCAGGTCCCCCCCTTTCTCCCACCTAGCAGGAGACCTTCACACCATGCCTGGGTGCCCTTCTCACCTTTGTCATCTGGAGCTGCTTTCTGATTTATCTGTACTTCAACCCCGACGAGATGGAGTATGTGCTTCCAACCTAGCACATGGAGCCCACCAGCAGCTCTGGCCCCTCCTCTCTGTGGGCTGCACAGCAGGGTCTTCTGCCCACCCCCACCCCTGCCCAGGCTCCCAGTGAGATTAAAGACTTTCATTTACAGTTCAGAGGTTGTCACCATTTTGAGTGCCAGCCCAACATTTGGGTGCCTGGAGCATTACTTTTTTTGCTCTAAATCAGTGTGTTTCAGATCCCAATTCCTCTTGTTTTCCTTGTTGGCTAGTAGGACATTCTATCTGATCTCAGTTCCCCCAAATAAAAACAAAACAAAACAAACAAAAATAAAAACAGGTTAGAGCCCCAAGATGGCCTGAAGTTATGGAGCATTGGCCTGTGTAGACTCAAGACAAACACCCACTGCCCTGTCTACTGATGCCCCACATTCTTTGCCCCTGCAATGTGCCCTGGATGTCATGGGTGACCGTGGCAACCCCTGAGCCTCAAGTCTGACAGGACTGCACTGTCCCCCTCTAAGGTCTTATCACCAAGTAGAGTGGTGCCTGCCTCTGCCCCTCGGGTGCTGGAATCAAAGGCAAGCACCACCGTTCCTGGCTCATCTCCAATTTGTAAAAGGTCTTTGAAGAGACATTGCCCCTTTGGAGTAGAGGGAGGAAGGGATGGAGGGAGGGAGGGGGGAAACCTCAAAGTCAAAAAGGTGAACAAGCACACTACAGAGTGAGACCCTGTCTAAAATAAATAAATTAAAAACCACAAACAACAAAAGCAAATTAGAGATTAGCTAGATACCACCAGCCTCTTCTGTGCCCACCTCAAGTCCCTAAGTGAGGCAAGGTGAAACTGGTCACTTGAAAGGAGAGGGAAGGAACGCAGAGAAAACAGTGTTGTAGAGAGCCACCCCACCCCGCTGCTGCTCTGGCTTGGTCTGACAGGTCTCTGTAGTCACTGCACACCAATGCTTCATCGTTTTTTTGACTGCCTCCATTTTTAAACAGTTTAATCAGTCAAGTTCATAATGGTGGTAATGCGAATGCATTTAGTGCTTTGGGTACACAACTTGAAACAAAAGCCAAAACACAACTTGGCCCTTGTTATTCCAAGGAGTTTGTAGTTTTAAAGGAGAGATGGCAGACATCCTCTGTAAGCACTGGAGCTGGGATGAAAAGGGATCCTGGCAGTCAGGAGCCAAGGAATACCACAAAGTCACCACAAGCATAGCAGCTTACAGCTGTGTTCCGGTGCCCCCCCCACTCTGCTCAGATGTGTGTTGTCCTCGTGTCCATCCCATCTCCCCATCCACCACCACCATCATCACCCCTGCCCCTGAGTGTAACAACTGTAATGCTCTGGTAGCAGAAGGTTTCTCTCTTGGCTCTGGCAAAGAGTTGTTACTTCTTTGCTCTCCACTTGAGGGAAAGAAGGTCTCACCCAAACCTCATTCAAGAGATTGGAAGAATCTAAAAGGATGGCCTCCTCTGCCCTGATGGAAAAAGGCAACTCCTAGCTGAATAGGTACAGCTATTCAGCTTATATAGGGCTTCTTAGGGGCAGAGTTTTTCCAGGATGGAGATTTCACTGTGGGAGTTGCTTGGATTACAACCCTAAACTTGGACAAGCTCAGAGATTGGCTGGATTTTGTGTTCAGGGACTTGTTGGTTTCATGTTCAGTTATTGGTTGGTTTTCCTGCTCAGGGATTGGCTGGTTTTTGTATTGATTTGGTCAGGGGCAGAGTGAGTTTCTATGCCTCTGGTTTCAGGGTCAGGGTGTGTTTCTTTGGCTGACCCTTTTACTGTACGTATGCTGCACACTATATATTATAGAGCATCTATAATTAAGTAACCAAACATGAGGCAGACAGAAGATAGATGGGACTAGCCCAGTCCTTGTTTCTATCTGCACCATTAACAGACTACTACAAATAGAACAAGTTGTTCTACAAATAGAACAACTTGGAGCAACAAGAATTGTATCTTACTTTGCTAATGACAAGGTGTCAGAGGACATACTTTACTGCTGGAGGCTTTGTGGGACAATCTGCCCTTGCCTTTCCCAGCCTCAATGGCTGCCTCCATTCTGAGCCTGTGCCTGCCTCCCTTCCCTTCAAAGGCAGCTTCAGCCGGTGTGTTCTATCTCAAGTTGTATCTTGCTAACATATCTCACCTTCCCCCAGCCCACCTAGATAACCTCGAATGTTCTCATTATAGTCAGTGATTAGCCACATAATGTAACAGGAGACTAAAACTTGGGTGTTTTCAGAGGGGCATACTCTACCTACCATTGTGTCATCTCAGACTCTAACTCCTGCCAAATGACCAAACCCACAAACACTTTGGAATGGTGTGCTGTTCTTGAGGGTGATGCTTTTCAATCAGGCCCACAAACTCCATCACTACTAAAGGAATCAATCATTCTCCCCTTGTAGAACAGATGTAGTAACTAATGAGCAGAACAAGGTAGAAATAATGCAGGTTACTTTGGAGATGTAGTGGCTTTCTTCCACCTTGCTGCCATTGGAAGCCAGCTGCCATGCTTTGAGGCCACTGTAACTGTCCTATGGCAAGGGACTGAAGCCACCTGCCAAGAGCCACCTAATGTACCATATGAGAAGTAGGCATCAGACTGGCAATGTAGCTCAGTTGATTATGTAACATGCAGAAAGGGCACAGATCCTCAATGCTGCATAAAACTGGTCCAGTCTACCACTTGTGAATCTCTCCAGTCTCTTTTAGAAGGGCACTAACTCCATTCACAAGGGCTCTGCCTTTTAGACAGGTTGTTATTGCCTACTAGACACTGGCACATAGTTACTGAAGGCATCACCTGCACATCTTAGAGGCAGATGACCACCTAAATGATTGCGTCTCCCTCCTTGTACACCATGGATAACCTTTAGGCTTGTCCCCACGTCCCTTTACTGTTTACTAAGGACCTACTTCCTTCTTGGGATATTGAGGGTTGAAATAAGTCTGTTTTTCTCAAGCCAGAGGCCCCAGAATTAACACACTGCTCATGAATGAATATGTAGTCCTTGGTCAGCAATCAGCCTTCAAGGTTCAGAAGATGAAATGGTTCTGGTCTAAAGTCTACATTAATTAATGACATAAAAGGAAACTTGCCTGGAACATAAGAGAAAAGCCCTTTGACTCTAAAACATACCCCCCCAGTTCTGTTCTTTTTTTAAAAAAAATAAAAATAAAACCTTTCCCCTCTGAATCAACTGTCTATAATCATAATTTGATTAATTAAAAAGGTTTCCCCAGCCCTCTTCTTCTTAGCATTCATCTACTAGCTCATTATTCCTAGCATGACTGAGATGAGAATATAAATTTGTTTCAGAGGAGCCAATGTTAACTTTACTAGAAAGAAGATAAACTTGAACCGTGATCTCAAATCACAGTCTCTGGCAGGTGACCCAAAGCCTCAGGATCCAAGCCCTTGGGGTCTGTCCCCAAGGCTCTATCTACCTGTCTCTCTGGGGCCTCCCTGTCCTGTCACACTCCAATAAATTCCCCTCACCTGTGCCCCCAAATATCTTCTTGGCCCAAAGTCACAACAGAGGTCCTTGTCCTCGCTCAGTTTTCTGACAGCCAGAGCACAGGTGAATCCCTAGCCCAATGCTGGACCTTGGTCCCCAGCAGGATTCCCTTCAGCCCATCTGTCTCCCTGTCAACTTGGTGCCTTGGGTGAGCCATCCAGGAGACCTAGAGTGTTAGAGAGTGCCTACTGCCCTGAGCAGCTGGACCTGACATTCCTGTCAGAGCTCTTTGAGTTCATTTGAGGATCCCTGAGAAGATGAACAAAGTGCAAAGTCCAAAGCCAGCTAGAGAGGGAGCTGTCTCTCCTCTGTATCATCCCATTTGTCTGTTTGTCGTCTCCATAACTGACCGATTGTGCACACACACCTTTGCTGAGGATCAAAACCAGGCAATCACATATGATAAGAAAGTGTTATTCTGGGGCTGGAGAAATGGCTCAGTGGTTAAGAGCACTGTTCTTCCAGAGGACCTGAGTTCAATTCCCAGCATCCACATAGCAGCTCACAACTGTCTATAACACCAGTTCCAGGGAATCTGACATCTTCACACCAATGCACATTAAAAAATACTATAATTTAAAAAAAAATGCCAAGCCCCATGCTTGGGTTCTAGCCCTTACAGCTGTGAACCCTTTCCTATAAGAGCTGAAAGTGGAGGAAGACAGGAACTACACAGAATTCATCAATTCCCCTCCACTTCTGATGTTTGATGGGTTTTAGATGAATGTATGCATTTACAAAGCATATCGAAATCATTTAGTCATTTAGGCTTGACATTTTCTCTCCTCATAGCAAACAAGCAACTAAGTTCCACCCTCTACCCCTGTTTTGGTTTTGAGATAGGGCCTCATATAGCCCAAGATACCCAGGAAGTTGTTATGCATCTGAGGCTGGCTTTGAACCCCTGATCCTCCTGAATCCACCTCCTGGATGCTGGGATCACAGGCATGTACTACCATACCTGACTCCACAGAAGCTTTTAATATTTCATATGTCTATTGCCAAAGGCCCCCTCCCATAATCCATGTATACCTTAGTCCAAGGTTTAGGCACCAAGACACTGATTTACAACAATTTTTCGTCCATTCCTCTCAACTCAATAGCTTATACCCCAAAGCCTGCAATTCCTGTGTGTAGCATAGTACTCCCCAAAATATCACCCCAACTGTTGCTTTCTTTCAGGTCATCCATTGCTCCTATACCACCAGAGCCCACTGCATATGGGGTAGAGACATTCCTCATATCCTACCCCTCAATTCCTCCCATTTCTGCACTGTCTCCAATATTCCCGTCTGTAAACACTGTGCTCTAGAGTCCTCACTGGGTCCTTCCCACACTCTTGCTTTGCTAGCACCATCCTCTCAGCTGTGTGAAATCCTTCTTGGCTGCCCTCTGTCTCCACCCAGCTAAGCCAGTGTCTCAGCCAGACACATTTCGCACCTCCCTACTCTGCTGGCCCTAAGCTTCCCCCTTCTGGGCATCTCTTGAAGGGCTCATGTTGTCGTCCTCTGTCCTCAGACTGGAGGTCACACATGGTGCTGAGGGAGGTTGTCCGAACTTCTGCTGCCTAGCCTGTGAAGTTCACCTGGAACCTGTAGCCTGAGCATTATGGGCATTCCCAAAGGAGGTCAGTATGCCAGCAGGAACTTCCCACCACAGAGATCCCCGTAGGGGTCCTTGACAGGCTTGAGGAAGCCCCACAAAAACTCTCAGCTACCCAGGTTTCCATCCCATCATATGCAACTGTGTCCTGTGCTGAGAAGAGCCAGTGAGATGTGCAAGTTTTCTACCCGAAGCCAGTTTTAAGAATTAGAGGAGAGCCATCAAGATGGTTCAGCCGGCAAAGGGTCTTGCTCAAGCCGATCTGACAACCTGAGTTCAATCTCCAAGTGGGAGGAGAGAACCGGCTCCTGCAAGTTGTAGCCCGTGGACACCTGCGCATGCACACAAAAATAAATACAATAAAAATGTTCCGGGGCGGGGGTGGGGGGGTGGGGGAGTGGAGAACTGGAGGTTATTATGGAAGAGCTGCCGGGAGCAGCCGGGGCTGTGTCTCCTTTTTGCAGCTCTTTTCCAGAGGGTGGGGAGGGGCTCTCCTGGTCCCTTGGCCTTTCCCAAGCTTTCCCAGCCCAGCCCCACTACACCCTTCTCAAGTGAAACAAGACAGATGTATGTTGAGAGGCTACAACTACTTGGCGGTCCAATAGCTGCCATGTGCTGCAGGGTCACAGTGACTCTTCCTGATGAGATCATGCCTGGGCTAAGTTTGCGGATGTGTGCTTTTCTGTAGGTCTCTTGTCACCTTATGTGGGATGTAGTGACACAACTTCTCTCTTCTCCTCCAGCACTACTACTACTCTGTGCAGCCAGATTATTGGGGGGTCCACTTTCCAACCCATGTCCTGCTTCCCTGTGCTCCAAACCCTGGCTCTCCTGGACATGTCTAGGACCCAGATGATGGGCAGGAGGATACTGAAGTCAGGTGTCCAGCTGGGTTTCTTTCCCTGGGAATTTGGAGTAGGGTCAGTTGGCCTGCAGAGATGAGAACTGGGAACTCAATGAGAACAAAACAAAAGGAACAAGCAAAAACTGCTGTAATAATGAGTGGCCAGAACTGCCTTTCCTTCACTCAAAGGCATTCAATTTACAGTCTCACCTTCCAAACACCTTGGCTAACCACAGCTATGTCAGGGCTGCAACAGAATGAACTGTGGTCTGCTTTAATTTAGAAGAATAAACAAATGGTCTGTGGCTGTTTGGGGAAAACAAGAAGGCTATGTGTGTTAAATAACATGAAAACAAAAGCATGCTATGGGGGATGACGACTGGCGATTGCAGAAGATAGGGAGTGGTCCCTTGTGACCTCAGTGACAATGACAACAGTAAGGAGCAACTGGCTCACCTAGCCCACCCACAGACAACAGGTGCTGGAGGCAGAGGCCCTGAGTCAGACATCATGTAGGGTGAGTCATTTGGGAGCAGTTAGGGAGAGGCAGGCTGGGCATCCAGGGGGAAGAGGCCAAATGTGTCTGCCATTCTCCAACACTGCTACAGACCTGGCACAAGACCTTCCGGGAACCCCTCTTCTGTTGCAAGGTGGGAAAGGACGGGCTTAGGCACTTACCACCACATTCTCAGCCTAGGTCTGATTGCACTCCATTTCAGTGACTATGGGACCCCAACTATCAGTCTAGTTGTTTCCCCAACTGGCCTCGGGATCCTTCCCTAAAGCTTCCAGCAACCCACCCCAATATTTCAAAGGCATATTTCATATGCCTTTCTATATCTGTGCTCAGGGTAACTTTGGGATGTTTCTGTATTAAAACAAAATACAACAAACCCAAATTTAATCACCAGAATTGACATTAAAGACTCTGTGTAAGAACCTGCCTCCTCACCTATAGAGGAAACAGAGGGTGCAGGTCTCAGTGGAAGGAGGTTCTGCCCAGCTGATGTTTTATTTATTTACTTTTAATATTATTTATTTATTTATTTATTTATTTATTTATTTATTTATTTATTTATTGAGACAGACTCCCATGATATAATTCTGGCTGTCCTGGAACTCACTGTGAGACCAGGTTAGCCTTGACTTCTCGCCTCTGCCTCCCATTCTGGGATTACTGCACCCAGCCCATTTGGCATTTTAGTATTGATAGCCTCACAGCAGAGTTCTAGCAAACATTCAAAGAACTTCTACTAACACTTCTCAAACTCTTCCAAAAATACTGAAGAAAGAACAATCCCAAACTTATTTCACAAGGCCAGCCTTGTGAAAAACAAAAATGAAATCGCATGTCACTATTTCTAATGAACACAGAGGCAAAATTTCTCACCAAAATGCTAGCAGAGCAAATTTACTAAAGCATTCACCATAATCAGTTGTGACTTATTCTAGGACAGTCAGAGATATACAGAGAAATCCTGTCTTGAAAAACCAAATATATGTATATATTTGTTAAAATATATTTAATGAGGCAGGAGGTGGAAAGGAGAGGCAGGCAGATCTTTGTGTGACTTTAGGGTCAGCCTGGTGAATTCCTGCCATCCAGGGCTACATAGTAAGATCCTATTTCATATATATAAGAGACGTATGAATGCTTAATGATATAGTATTAAGCTATTAACATATGGCCCCCAGGAGCAGTTAAGAGCATTTGTTCTTGTAGAGGAACCCAATTCAGTTCCTAAAACCCACATCAAGGCTGGCAATCACCTGTAACTCCAATTTCAGGGGATCTGATGCCCTCTTCTGACCTCCTCAGGCACCAGGCACTCGTGGTACACATATGTACACAGAGGCAAAACACTCACATACATAAAAATCTTTTTTAAAAAAACATGGCCCTATGGGGTTAAATCCCATAGTTGTATGATGCTATTCACAGTAGCATCTTCCCACGGCTGCAGCCGTGGGGTCAGAGACATCTTACATCTAGTCACAACCGGTGGAGTTGTCCTTTCCCATCTTGTTAGCTCAGGTCACCCTTCAGCTCAGAAGTGCCAGGGTTTTCTTCTCTTAGAAACCCCTGTGCTCCTGTCTCCATCTTCACTACTCCTGCCGAATGCTATCGTTCCCTTTCCAGCTCTGGCCACACTGGTCTCCTAGCATCTCTTCAAATGTCCCATGTCCACTCTTGCTTCAGGGCCCCTCCCTCTCCTCCAATGCCCACAGAGCTCCCTCATGGGAAATGACCTTGTTCTTGTATGTAAATCCTAGTTCTCACTCCCAGAATTCCTTGCCTTCCTTGCCCTGCCTTATCCCCTGCCCCAGCATACTTGTCACCAACCCTGCAGACAGCATAGCCCCTGTGTTTGTGTCTGTCTTCTCTTGAGGGCAAGCTCCTTAGAGCAAAGTTGCTCCTGTCACCCCTATACTTGGGTGACAGTGGCAGGTACAGGGATGGGGGAATAGACAAAATGCATAGACAGTGTGGCAAGCAGGCAAGCCGGGTGCACCGGTAACAACTGACATCGCTTCATTTTATTAAAAACATGCATGTCTGCCGTGTGGATGGGACCTTGGGCTTAGTAAGCACCTGCCCAGCGAGTGTGCTGGATACCCTGCATCCAGGAGCAATCTGATGCCCAATGCTGGCAAGGTCTAACACAGAGAATCCTTTGGCTTTTTGTCCAGCTGGTCCACGGGCCTCTGGAGAGAACTGGGGCATTGTGTTAGTCACGAAAGGTCATTCCAGCTTCCGTGTAGGAGCCATCTCTGGCGAGTAGCATGTTTCTCCTTGGGGAAAAAAACCCTCGGTTCCCTTACAGGACAACAGAGCAGGCCTCTCAAAGGCGTTTAAAAGACCAGATGATATCACAGAAGCAGCTCCGAGCCTGGCGTCAAAGCCATTTCTGTTTATCGCTGTTTTTGACCTCCTCTCATTTGGGTTATTGGTCCCTAGAAGCCCCATCTGATGCTCACTTTTATTAGAAACCACTTTCAGGCTTGACACTCACAAAGGAAGGGGCTTAGAGTGAGACCAGAAATCCTGAGTCCTAACTTTTTGCTAAGCCCAGGAAAAACAAAGGTGTATGTATTCCCAGGCAGGAGGGAAGGGGGTGGAAAAAAATAAACCAGGAAATCACACCAGCAGAGGGCGCCAGGGCCACATCAGTCTCTGCCCACTGAGCTCTCCAGAAGTCAGACATGCCAGGATTAACAGGGACTGAACAAATTCAGAGTTTAACCCTGGGTCCCATCTTGGTCTCACCTTTGGAATTTTATGAGTCTCAATACGCCTTTATGACACAGACTCATGCCTATAGGAAGCTAGTGTTTGCTCACAGAGAGATTAATCCCACACAAACCCAGTATGTGGAACTAACTATAAAGTGATCTTCACCCAACCCTTTGTATACTTAACCAGCATTTTCATGTGCCAGGCACAGGACTAAACAGCATGTCCTCCAAAAAATGCTACAGCAGTTAGGGGCTAAGGCTTTTTAAATATTTAATGGGGAGAAAAGAATTTTTTTTTTTTTTTTTTTTTTAGTTCTAGAATTAAAAGTCATTGGGAAACACGGAAAAGAGGAAGCATGGAGAGAAAAGGAAGAGGGGGGATGGACCACAGAAAATGGCTTTGGCAACCTCCCATTTCCCCTTACAGACCCTAACTTGGGACTCACCTCTGCTGAGCTACCCCAAAACCCAGCATGTGTAGCCTGCCTACTTGGCATAGAAGCCACACTCTCAGTGTTCCTTCCAGCATCCCTGCACACTCAGCCTCTTCTCGTCTCATTGCAGGAGGCCAGCCCAGGCACTGTCCCAGCTGAAAGCAGCATATGCCAGCCACCCCAGGAACATGTGCACTTTTAAAAGCTCGGTTAAATCTCAAGTTGCTAAATCCCCAGACAATGGGCTAAAGAGAAGTGACAACATCAGGCTGTGTGTGCTGAGGATGAGTTTGGGGAGCAAGACAGGAACACCTGCTGGTGGGCTCTTCTATGCAAGGGCCTTGGCAGGCAGCTTAGCGGAAGCGGCAGCAGGGGTTGGGGGATCGCTGGTCAGTCTGGGTGTGACAGGTTCTGTGTAATTCTGTATGTGCACTTGCATGAGACCAGAAAGAGATCACCCCAAGGATAATGATGAGTCATGAAACCTGACCCAGAGAACTGCTGAGCTACAAGGAATGGCCTTGCTGTCACAGCTGCAGGCCTGGCTCTCTGGGGACCACCACCCGACCCCAGTCCAGCATTGTGTGTGCTAACAGGTAGCAGTGCAACCTGATTGCCCAGACAGCACTTGGAATGTCCTACCTCAGAGCAGAAGGGGTACAGAGGTGGGGCTGGGACTTTCCCAGAGATCCTGCTGGTGGGAGGTACTTGGAGACTACCAGGCCAGGGAGGGCTATTTAGACACAACAAAGACAAGGTCTTTCCTTTCAGCATACCCCACCCACAGCAGAACTCATCTGTGCCACTGTGGCTGAGTTCTCAATAGAAGCTTGCTGCCAGGCATATAGCTCCCTGACCTCTACCTGCCATAGGGTTCCAACAGCAAACCCACCTGCTTGTCACATTTTTGTGAAGCTCTGCTGGACACACAGAGGGTAGGAAATCTGTTCCCTCACAAGGTCTTGGTAGGACAACAAGGACAACAGGACCAAGGAGGCTCTCACCAAAAAAAAAAAAAAAAAAAAGATGGAAACAACAGTGAGAATGCCTGGCAGCTGATAAGAGGATAGCAACATGGAATGAAACAGTATTCCACCGTAAAAAGAAAGTGCTAGAAGATACCACAATGCCTATGAACTTTGAAGATACTCCCTTGACCAAAGACTACATGGCACACACCTTTAATCCCAGCCCTCGGAGGGCAGAGGCAACAGATCTCTGGTGTAGGCTAGCCTGGTCTACAGGGTGAGTTCCAAGACAGCCAGGGCTACACAGAGAAACCCTGTCTCAGAGAGAGAGAGCTGGGGGAAGGGGGTCATGGAGGGAGGGAGGAGAGAGAAATTCTATAATCCTCAAAAAATCTACAGAGATAGAAAGTGACCTCTGCAGGATAGCAGAGGGGAGCTGGGATAACTGGTAACTGATATGGAATTTCTTTGGGGTGTATGTGAAGAAATGTTTTGGAATTTGCTGGTGATGATGGTTGCCTAATTGTGAATATGCCAATTACCATATTGTATCATATAACTTAATGTATGGATTATGTTTCAAAACAATCATCAAATAGTATACTTACAACTTGTGCCTTTTGTTCTGTGTTTATTAATTTTAATCTGTTTTAAGTGAAGTCTCCACAACTTCATAGCTATGAATTCTTTCTACAAAATAACATCATCAAAAAACAAAGCATGCCCCAGCAAAGGCACCACCGCCATGCTGAACGTTAGTAAGTCTATGTCAATGCACAGTTCGTCCTGTCTGACCTTTCAGAGCTCGGGGAGAACCCTCACTGCAGCATGCCCTGCAGCTCCCAGACCTACAAGCCAGGTGCCGCCTCCTAACAGGATTCCCAGGTGACCCAGATACACCTTAAAGTTGTAAAGCAGTGAACTTGAGCCTGCCCACCTGCTGATTCAGAAGACACGTGAAGCCCCAGGGCTATCCATGTCTACCTAGTGTGTGTTCAAACCTTTGCTGATTCCGTGTTCACATATGCTAGGGCAATGAGATCACTTGGTGTTCTCAAGACTCAAGCCATCACCTACTCTGACTTTCACACCAGGGGAGAGACCCAACAGCCTAGCGAGATCTCCACAGGCAACCAGAGAGCAACACGTGACTCCAGCCCTGTGAGAAATGTACACAATGAAGCCTGTGCAAAGTATATGATTGGGCCCCATCCCCACCCACTTTGAGACAGAGTCTATGTAGCCTAGGGGACTCTATCCTCCTGCCTCAGGCTTCTGAATGCTGGGGTTATAAGACTATACTGCCACATTCAGCTTAAAAAAAATTTTTTTTCATATCTAAAGGAATTGAGTCACCTGCAAGAGACCCCCCTCCTTTAGTCAAAATGGGGCCAACAGAACATAAATAAAGCTCTGAATTGAAACAACCTGGGGCCCTGTCTCTCTTGAGAAACCTACCCCACCCTTCTTGACCATGTACAACTATTATCTTTTTCCTAAAAGTCAATCTTAACCTTTCCCCCTTTCTCCCCCCACCTCCTCTTCTGTGCTTAAATTCACAGCAAAACTTTTTTATTATAAAAGTATTTTTATTAGTTTTAAATTGTGTGTGTGAATGTGTGTATGTGTTGTGTGTATGTGGTGTGTGTGAGTGTGTGTGTATGTGTTGTGTGTATGTGGTGTGTGTGAGTGTGTGTGTGTGTGTATGTGTGTGTGTGTGGGTGAGCGTGTGTGTGTATGTGTGTGGGTGGGTGGGTGAGCGTGTGTGTGTATGTATGTGTGTGGGTGAGTGAATGTATGTGTGAGTGTGTGTGTGTGTGTGTGTGTAAGTGCGTACGCATGGGTGCGCCCACGCACACACAGTGTTTGCAAAGGCCAGAAGAGGGCATCAAATCCCTTGGAGATGGAGTTAAGGTGCTGGGAATCAAACTTGGTTTCTTTGGAAGAGTAGTACAAGATTTTAACTGCTGAGCTATCTCTCCAGCCCTTTAAAACTGTCTCTTAATAAAGTCCTATTTTGTTTAAAAAACAAAACCCCCAAACTATCAAGTATGCTAAAAGAAAAACAAAATCCATTCGTTACTAATGATCTTAAAAATATAAAAAAACTCTAATTCTTCACAGTTTGAGAGTATTAGAAAATAAATTCATTCTTCTGGGAACAATAAATAAAGAAGGGTAAATTGAACAATTATGCCAGATGTTAAAGAGTAAAGAGTGACATTTGAGTCTTGCTCCTTCTTCATGTGAAATGGTACAATACACCAAAAGGTATTTTTAATGCTTAATATGCTGGATAGTTTCATGTCAACTTCACACTAACTAGAGTTATCTGGAAGGAGGGAACTTCAATAGAGAAAATGCCCCTATTACATCTGGCTGTGGGATAGTTTCTTAGCGATCTACCGAGGAGGGCATTGTGGGATGAATTGTGATATGGAGTGTAAGATGAATAAACCCTTTCCTCTCCAACTTGCTGTTTGGTCATGGTTTTTCACTGCAGCAATAAATAGAAACCCGAATACAGTGAACATTTTGAAACATTTAATGAACTAGGTATTCAGGCTGCCACATCTAACTTCACAGAAAGAGGCAGTCAGCCATCATGGACCTCCTGCCTGACGAATATCCCACGTGAAGGATATCCCATGAATATCCCAGACCAAGTGTCAATTTATAGAAAAGTGGGGGCAGCAGGCACGTAAACTATACTATGGTGAGGTCATCCACAAAACATGCAGTGCTTCTGCAAGTGGATTGGAAAGAAAAGGCAAGCCATAAGGATAACGTGTGGATTAATACAAGCTGTGTAGGGAGCCGTTACAAGTACCGTTGGTAGACAGGAGAGATGCGCATGCTCTGGGTAATTTTCAATCCCTGGGTCCCTGCCTCTCCCGTGGCGTCATATGGGCCCATGAGCAGCAGCCAGTCAGGGGGTGACACGTCCAAGGCAGAGGCTGCTAGCCTATATAAGGGATGGGTTTTGTGTGTTTGGGGTCTCTCTGTCCTGTAAGCTTATGCTCTCCCTCTCAAGAGCATTAAAGCTTTACTGCAGAAGGATCCTGAGTGTGCCGCGTCATTCTTGCTGGCGAGACGGTAGCGCAGGACATCCATTCTGGTGCCGAAACCCGGGAATCTAGGACACCAAGCGAGGGGTCGAAGAGGATTCAGAACTTGACACGCGGAGTGGTGACGTCGATAAGTCTTCCGGGAATGCTGATTACTGGGGTTTCTCAGCTCGCATTCTGCCTTGCCTTAGTAATTCTTGTTTTTGTTGTTCTCTTTTGTTGTTTCTGGTGTGGAAAATGCAGAAAGGGAATACTTAAGGAAGGACACAAGGCGCTTATAAAACATCAGGATAGCCTTTCAGAGTCAGATTCAAAAGGGGAAGACATAACTAGGCCTAAGAAAAGAAAAATAAATATAAAGATATCAAGGAAAAACATAGAAAGGAAAAACAAAAAAAAAGGAAGAAAAAAAGGATAAAGAAGATAAAGGGGACTCCCTTTATCCGGTCCTTGAGGAATTTTCAGATTTAAGATTATAAGGTGAAGGATCCTCGAATGATGGATCCTCAGGTGAGGAGCTATCAGAACTAAGTTCCCAAGAGGAGGAGGAATTAAAACAAGCTGCAGCTGAATATCAAGGAGAAAGGTACGGACGGCGACGGCCTCCTGCCTATAATGTTTCCATGGGAAAAGCCGATGTCCCCATTGCACCCCTGGGAATCTTGGCCTCCCTCTGCACCTCCTTCCTATGCTCAAATGGGAGGAGGTTGCCATTTTATAAAAAGGGATACATGGAGGCACCTGGCCTCTGCATTCCCTGTTTTTGTTTTGAGAGCTCTCGAGATTTTCAACAGCTGTTAGGAGATATTAATTGGATCAGAGGATATTTAAACGTTCCTCAGTCAGAGCTAATGCCCTTATTTTCAATTCTGGAAGGCAATCCGGACATTACTTCTTGTAGGACTTTGACTCCTGCCGAACTAGGTTCCTTGAAGAAGATAGAGGAAGCTATCATGATAGCTCAATTAAATTGGTTTGATCCTACCTTGCCATTGTTTTTATGCATTTTGAAATCAAAGAATTTTCCCACAGGTGTATTATGGCAAAATAAAATGGTCCTTTATGGTGGCTGCATGGTAATTCAATAGGAATGAGAACTATCCAATATTACCCCGAACTTGTGGCAGCACAAGCCATGTTGGGCCTGAAATTTAGCCTGACTCATTTCGCTAAGCTGCCTGATAAATTGATTATCCCTTACACGAGGCAACAAATTGAAGTCTTAGCAACCACAATTGATGAATGGTCTATCTTAGTTTGTGCTTTTTCAAATGTTATAGATAATCATTATCCAAAACATCCATTGCTTAATTTTGTTGAGAAAAATTTGGTTTATTTTTCCAAGGCAACCTCTCGGGAGCCCTTGCCTGGGGCCCTGACTATTTTTACTGATGGATCTAAAACTGGAAGGGGTGCAATAATAATAGAGGGCCAAAACCCCATAATGTTGGAATTTCGGCCAGATACACCTCAAATTACAAAATGCTTAACGGTCCTGGAAGCATTCAAAAGATATCCTGAGCCATTTAATTTGTTTTCTGATTCACAATATGTTGTCAATGCTGTTGCTTCCCTTGAAGTTGCCGCTTCTATTCCGCAGGCCAGTACGGTTTCTAACATTCTGGCACAAATCCAGAGCCAGATATTAAACTGAGAGAATCCCTTTTATGTTGGTCATATCCATGCACATTCTTTGCTCCCAGGCCCAATGTCTGCAGCTAATGAACAGGCGGACCAGGCCACTCGAGCCATAGCCTTGTTGGCTGCAGACACGATTGAGTTAGCTAAAGGATTCCATAAGCTATATCACGTGCCTGCCAATACCTTGAGAAAGAAATTTGCAATATACAGCCAGGAATATCGTAAAGGCTTGCCCATCTTGTGTAACTTTTATTCATCCCCCTCATATTGGTGTTAACCCCAGAGGGCTCAAACTTAATTCTCTTTGGCAAATGGATGTGATTCATATGAATGAATTTGGCAGATTAAAATACCTACATGTCTCAATGGACACCTGTTCCGGAGTCATTCATGCTACTCCTCTCTCAGGAGAACGGGTATCCCATGTGAAGACTCACTGCCTGGAGGCCTGGGTGGCATGGGGAAAGCCCCAACGCCTAAAAACTGATAATGGCCCAGCTTATACATCTCATGGTTTTCGCGCATTTTGCGCCCAACTACAAGTGCAACACACCTTGGGATTGCCATATAATCCCCAAGGCCAGGGTATTGTGGAGCGAGCTAACAGAAGTCTCAAAGAAATGCTCCAAAAACAAAAAGGGGGAATAGCGGAGGTTGCCTCCCCCAGAGAGAGAGTCTCTCTTGCACTCTTCACACTCAATTTTTTAATTTCTAATGATGATGGAAGGACGGTAGCAGAGAAGCATGCCATGGACACCCCTATGTCAGAAGGATGGTTATGTGGAAGGATGTAATAGATAACAAATGGCATGGACCGGATCCGGTTATCATGAGATCCAGGGGAGCTATTTGTGGTTTTCCACAGAACCAAGAGACGCCCCATTGGGTCCCCACTCGATTGACAAAAGAGATGTAGAGGATGCCGCTGAACCGAGGGATGAGGAATCCACCCCCTCACTGGATCGTCCTGCTGCTACTTCTGACCTGGTGGACTCCAGGGAAGGCGGAACTGAGATGGGGGATCCTGTCAGCCTTCCCAAAACCCATGCCTGTGCGCCATGAATCTTACTGAGGCTTATGTTAAGAAAAATCAGACTGTTATTAATAGTACCTCTTATTCCCCTACCCCAGTATGTGTTTATCCTCCCTTGTTTATATTATCTAATTTTTCCTTTACTAATTGTTCTATCCTGGATCTCCTCATCTGTCTCCTTCTTTAAAGAATGGGTGGGGATGGGAATGTTTTTGGCATGCTGCTTAGGGGGATGCATGATCTGCCTTTGGTTAATATGCCGACTGCGAGCCCAGACCAGAAGGGACAAGGTTGTTATCTCTCAAGCACTGGCTGCCTTGGAGTCTGGCTCCTCCCCACAAATCTGGCTTTCTGCCAATAGGGCTTCTCCACGTGGCCTTTGCACCCCCTGGGGAATAATATTGACCCATTGCACTGGGGAAGGCGCGTATGGGATTCTGATGGCACAGCCTTTGTACCTCCCAGGAATAGAATAAAGGTTCCATTGCACGGGAGAAAGTGTGCCATCTATGACCGCGGCGTCCCTTGATCGGTCTTCACATCATGAGGAGAGGACCTGAAC
Organism: Cricetiscus sungorus; assembly: GCA_030556225.1. Classification (NCBI taxonomy): domain Eukaryota; kingdom Metazoa; phylum Chordata; class Mammalia; order Rodentia; family Cricetidae; genus Cricetiscus; species Cricetiscus sungorus. The sequence goes on from JANBXA010000730.1 coordinate 33,668,945, forward strand.
GGGAATAAGACCATCTACCATTGCTCTGCTCATATTAAAATAAAAAGGGGGAACTGTGGGGAGCCGCGAGAATGCGGCACGCACCTCGACCAGCGAGGAAGAACGACCACACCTTGAGGATTCTTCTCAAATCACGCTTTATTGGAACCTCTTGGTTGAAGGGAGAGCAGGAAGCGAGGGCCCCCCCCCCCCCCCCGAAAACCCAAGTGCAGCTGCTTATATAGGGAAAAAGGACACGGGTCGTACCCTGATTGGTCACAGCTGAACTGCAGATACCCGAGGCCTCGGGATTGGCCAAAGACACCGTTCCTACTGCGCATGCGGGAAGCACGGGACAAGCAGTCCAAGGAGGCATTGCCTAATATGGAGTTGTTTACTGCATCCTGTAAGGGAGTGGTCGCCATCCTGCAATGGCAGCCGGCTCTCGGCTCCCCACAAAGCTGAAACACACAACCAGTGTCAACATGTAAATAGCACTCACATGCTCTCACTCAAATTCTAAAAATATCCATGTACCATAATTTTGGAGCAATTGAGGAATGTGAACTCTAGGAATTATTTATTTATTTATTTATTTATTTATTTATTTATTTATTTATTTATTTTGCTGTGTGGGGAATTGTGGTTACAATACAGAGTATGTTCTTTAAATGACACACAGTTACAGATGGAATAATAAGGTGTGCTTCAAAATAAGAGAAGTTGGCCAAACTGAGAGCGGCGGGGACGGCGGGGATGGGGCTGGCTTGGCCATGTGAGGCTGTGGGTGGGTTAGACGGTATGCACTGGCTTAGGATATGTTCTGTTTACATGTTCAAAAATCCAAAGCAAATGAAACTAAAACATAGATCATATGTATAAAACAGGTAAGAATATATAATATATAATCAACTATGGACTTGAGAGAGGGAAACATAAACAAAAACAAAGAAGAATTTCAGGATCCCATAATTGTGAAAGAACAATAAAATGAAGATTAACCCGTTTACATAAAATGGCTCGGTGGTTAAGAGCTTGAATTGCTCTTACAGAGGACCCGAGTTCAGTTCCCAATATCCACATCAAGTGGTTCACAACTGCCTGTAACTTCAGCCCTCTTCTGGCCGCTGAGGGCAATGCATCAACATGCATTTCCCGTTCCACACACACAAAGGGGGCAGGGGGGCTTAATCTTTTAAAAGAACAATAATTTTTTTTTGTTTGTTGTCAATCTACTTTTCCACACCCATATTTTCAAAATGTAATAATTTGCTTTCATAGATGCTTCATAAACAGACTCAACTCACGGTCTGGAGACCTAAAGCGTAAACGCTACTAAAATTTAAGAAGAATTAGAGTTAAAAACTGTAGGGGTTGTGAACATAGCTGAGGTCACCAACGGAAGGCATGAGCCCGCTGCAGGTGCACTGGTGACTGGGTCGAACGAGAATGTGGAGCGAACTGCCTGTTTAACGTCCCCCGCTCCCACCCCAGCCCCATCCCCAACACTCAGGGGTCAGGGACGTGGTCCGCTGCCTTGGCTGCTCACTGGAATCCTCCGGGCATTCTGGAAGCTGTGAACACAAAGGACCATGCTATCCCAATAAAATCGAACTCTCTGCTGGAGACCTGAGGCCACAGCGGTTCTAATTACTGTCAGGCTGACTCGGGGTCATCGCCAAAGTGAAGTCTCCTGGTGGAAGTGGAGGGAGGAGGGGTTTAAATACAGCGGGATGAATGAGCAAGCAGGGAAACGGTGGCACGTTAGGCTGTAACTTCTGAGAAGAGGAGAATGGAGCTGCCAGTGAGCGTGTCACCTTTTTTTCTGTTTGCTGTGAGTCACTTGCGAGTTTTTGGAGACACTTGTGTCCAGTCTGAGTCATTTCTCTCTGGGGTGTGGCCGAGTCCCAGCAGGGCCAAACTTTGTCTTCTTTGTGCTGAGCTGTGGGCTTCTTGGGTTGCAGATTTTAGCGAGTACGGATCAAGTGCGCACGCGGGGGTGGGGGTGGGGCGGTAAACAGCGGGTATGAATCAATCTGGGAGGTCTGTGGGTCTGTGAGCATTGACCTCCTGCTGCGTGCCGGGCAGTGATTCAATACCAAGTGACACGGGCACTGACCACGCAGCGCCAAGCCCAGATTCCAGTCCCATGCAACAAATTCCCTCTGCAGGGTCAGTGTCTGGCACTGAAGTGTGACTCTCAGAGGGGCCACAGTAGACATTCAGCCGGTGAGTGATGTGACAGTGAGATTCCAGCTTGACTGTGGTTGGGCTGAAAGGCAATATATTATCGGTGGCATGTTATGGAGAAATGGTTCACTGTGTTATTTGCTCTGGTACTAGGCAAGGTCTCTCCTGCCAGCATCTCCTTGTCTGACCAGCAGAAGCCTGTCATTTGCAGGCGCAGGAGGAACTTCAGGTATCCACCGAACGTTTAGGCTCTGTTCCTGAGCAGGCTTTGCAGCATACCCCCCTCCTGCTTCAGTGTGATCTCTTGCCTCAACCCCATAGTTACCTGCTGCCCACCTACCAGTTCCGTAACGCTGATGGCTCCCTAGCATTGGGGTCCCCCTGGGTCTGCCTTTTTAAAGAGCTCCCCATAAAGTTTGGCCTGACCCCTTCGTCTGGGTGGCTCTAGCTACCCCTTTAGGGGTCCTAGCAGCAAGGCAGGGCTCTGAAACCAAGGCCACTAATCAAGGAAAGGCTAAAAGCATGTCCAACCGCCAGCCTCCTTCTGCCAAGGATGGTTGTGGAGGAAACCTGACACAAATTTGTAAACTTACTTAAAACCTTGAGACTATTTTGATGATTTTTAAAAATAACTTTTCAGGGCATTTCTTGAGCATAGATGACAATGTTGTACTATAATGGAAAAGGGTTGAACAAACCTGGAATGAGCAAGTGGAGACCATATGATACAGAGTAAGGAGGCCGAGATCTGTGGGCTCAGGACTGGGACTATTTCCTGGAGGAGGAGGGACCAGGTAAGACAGACAGACACACAGAATAAAGGTTTGGTGTAGGGCTGCACAGCTCTTCAGGGTAGGGTTACCGAGAACTCTGGAGGTAGAGAGTACCCTAAATATTTAACCATGCACCCTGCCCCAGCAGAACTTGAAAAGGCTAGCTGTGCCAAGTGTGATCATTAATTGATGGACTGTAGAAATGTGGAGGTTCTGGGAAAGGCCCAGGAAAACGATAGGCATAATTGGTTGGGGATGGGGCTCAGGGCAGTAGCCATTTCTCAAGCAGTATGAATGTGGCTCGATACTTAACTGTAGGATGGTAAGCGGTGTGTGTGCACCAATGGGATATCTGTACCTGTGACTCAGCACTGACCAGGCTCACATCCCAGGCTTGATCTGTGAGTGCAGTAATCGCATGAACAAGATGTACCTTTGTCTGCAGCAAGCTTGTGAGCTGCTGTTTGTCTCTGTCCTGGAAGAATGGTGTGTCCCAGGGTAGTACAGAGGCTGCTGGTGCCCCAACTTAAGAAATGCTGGGATGTCACTCTATTCTGACCCAACCAGTCTCCTCCACCAGCATTCCAGGCCCCACACAGGAGCAGCTCAGAGCCTCCACAGTGGCCTCTGGGTCTGAGGCTGTCCCCTCTGTGAATCCGACTCTGCAGGTTTTGTGAAGTTGGAAGGAATTTCAGTGATGGCATGAGTAGGAATGTAGACTTGTAAAGCCACATTTGGAGCCAGAGAAATCACAGGGGTGTCTCTGAGACATGGTGGCTGTTGTAATTAGATTTGCCCTTTGCACAACCCACTGCCAAGAGGCTTTAAGGTTTTGTGAGAGAAGCTTCCCTCCACAGAGGGCACAGCGGTTCATGGGGAGCCACATTGACAGGCAGGAGTCCTTCCTGCAGGAACAGAGGAGAAACCCAAACACCTTTCTAACATAGCATCATCAGTTAGGCTGTGCGGAGAGTCCAGCTCCACTGCTGCAGTGAGAGCCAAGGCTAGAGGGCTGACTCAGCAGGAAAGGACCACTCTAATACAGAGACTCACCCAGAACATCATCTGGGGAGGCTGGAGACCTCACCTGGGAGCACACAGGCCCCAGGCCAGGCTGGCAACAGAGGCAGGCAAGACTAAGCCACAGAGATGCAATAATTACGATGGGACACAGGATGCTGCCAGAGGCTGCGCCAAGACCTGAAAACAAGGCCTTGCACTGATACCATCATGGGTCACATCCCCACCAGGCTTCTACAGGTCAGAAAGTCTGAAATTGTGCAAGGAAGGAGGAAGGGAGTGGGCCGACCTTCAGGAGCCTCTTGCAAAGTTTCTCTCAAACAGAAGGGCTAAAGAGATGGCTCAGCAGTTAAGAATGAGCACTGCTCTTTGAGGATCTGAGTTCAGTTTCCAGATCTCCCAAACAGGAAGATGGCTGGAAGCCACACAGCCACATCAAAAGTGCTTCAATGTGCTAGAGACGCAACGTGGTTGATGGAAACAGGTGTGCTGGTCTTGTCTTCACACCTGGAGGCTATCCAGTGACATCCTGATCTCATGGGGAGAAAGGAAGCACAAGGCTTTGAATTCATCTTCTTCTTCCTCCTGGGGCAAAACCAACTGTAAAGCTTCAGATGTGACACTTTTTGGGGTGGGTGGCTGAGAGGCTGTGCTCTGTACACATATAGCAAACGTCTCAATTCTTAACCTTCCAGAGAGGCACAGTTCCTGCCTTGTGGGGTCCTGCATCAATGGTCTAGAAATGTGGTGTCATGTGGCAGGTGAAGGTGGCTTCCTGGCAACACTGGTGATTGGTGCAATCTCTGGATCGGGGCACAGGGGTATGTGGGGTATGAGAGTTGGGGGGCCTGTGAATACTTTGAAGTCATATGCAAAGTGTCACAAGTACCCACAGGACATTTCTGGAACAAGGGCCGCTCCTTCCTGGAGTCCTCTGAGGAAAACATTCCCTGAGCATCCCCAACCCCATTTCCCAGAGATTCCATAGAATGCCTAGCAACCTACATCTGCATCATCGTTACTCTAGGCCTGGTGCCCCACCCTGCAGCCCTCATTCCTGTCATATGTCCCCAATGAAGGGACACATGGGATGTTTAAAAGGCATCTCAGAACACACTCAAACTGGAAGCACTCATTTCTCTCCTCTGGCAGTGAAACCTCCATGCATCCCTGTCTCGGGTAATAACATTTCTCTTATCAAGAGGGATATTGGGGTGGGTGAGGTAGTCTGGTTGATGAAAGTACTTGCTGCCAAAGCTAAAAACTTGGATTTGAATTTCAGGACCCACATGGAAGAAGGAGAGAATTAATCCTGAAAAGTTGTCCTCTGACCTACACAGCCATGCCATGGCACACAAGCCCTCAAACATAAACAAATAATTAAATAATTATAGTTTTAAATTTTTTTTAGGAGGGAACCTGATATAGCAGCTAATCTCTGGTCCCAGTCTCTCCATTTGCTAGCTGTGTGACTTCATGTGAACTCTCTGGGCCTCAACGTCCTCTTCTGTAGAATGGGGCCAATAATACTTGGGTCCCTGGGGATGTGTACTTGAGGGGAGCCCTAGGGCGCCAGCCTACCTCCTTTTTCTCTCTTTGCATTACACTGTCATGGAGAGAGGAGCTTTTGCTATGTATGAGACATCGGGCTGCTACCCCCGAGGGTTCAAACCTCTAAATCAGTTAGTAGAACGAGTCTTCTCTGCATAGACACTGTCTCAGAGGTTTAAGTACTCCCAGTAGTGGGAAGGTGAGTTTCTGTCGCACACCCCAGATTCCTACCCACTGTAGGCAGGGTGCGCAGTCTCAGGGTATCAGGTGGGGTGGAGCTATAGGACTAGTTCTCCTCGCCGAGTACCACTGTGGCAGCCAGGTGGCGCTGCAGCACATAGGGGGGATTGCAGGGATGTGCCTGTAACTGCAGACAGAATTTTGGGACAGCTGGCACAGGATTCCCTTCCTGTCTCTGCTCCCATAAGCAGGCGAAGTTAGCAAAGTAGAATAACCTTTCTCTTCTTGGAGGCGGAAAAAGAAAGGTCCAAAGCTCTGGTGTTGCCACCCTGTCAACAGGCAGCCGTGGGTGGGTCACTTCCGCTCAATGGGCATCCAGGACTAGAGTAAAGAGCAAGGACCTCTTGGTGACTAACTGCTACCTCTATGTAATGTTTAACCCAGGGCTGCAAGCTTCCATGGGCCGCCGATACATTGGCCTAGGGCGTGGGAAGTAGGGGGAATTTGGAGTCAATTGACATGGTAGGTGTCTCTATCTACATCAGCACTGTTGGGATTACTGCCACTGCCATCTATTTTCCCTTGAGGTAAGGGAAAGGCTTTTTAGGGATAAAATTGGTTTATTCCTGGCATAAGAGCCAGAGGAATGGTAGCAAACCTAGAGGGAGTCTAGGTCACTGTTCTTTAAGGTGGTGTGTGCATTGGGAGGGTGCTGCGATCACGGTATACATGCCATACCAGTTTCTCCCACTAGGTGGCGCAGGCCCCACTCTCAGTCTGGGGACGGCAGAGCGAACCAAGTTGGGCCAAGATGAAGACTAGGATGGACATTTAGAGTCTCATGCAGGCAAAGGCTCACCCTTCAGCAACTTTTCCCCTTAGATTCAAATCTCACAGACCAGGCACAGAGGCCATGGGCTCACCTAGGTGGACTAGAAGTGGGCTCAGGAGGGTGGTGGGGTGAGAAGCCACGGTAGATCTGTGGTCAAAGCAAGGCTTTTGCTTTGATGTTTGAAGCTAGTAGCACTGCTCATCTTGCAAATCCTGGGAGGGGAACAGTAAGGAGGCGGGAGGTTCTCTGAGGAGGATTCCCTCTAGCTCTCTCTCTCTAGTACTTTTTCTAGCTCTCTCTAGTACTTTGGCTAAACCTTTCCCACATGACAAGGAACCATTCTCTAGGTTTTCTTTTGTGCTCGCGAGAAGAGGGACAGTTGAAGATAGACCCGATGGCCTGCTGCCGCCTTGGAGTCTGTCGCAGAGCACAAATCTTTACAAGGCTATCAGAACACCATCTCTGGGTTCCAAGACCTCGGGATCTGCTTAACAGCGTTTCTGTCTCCAGCCTGAGCCCTGGCAATTTCCCCACGGCCCTTAATTCCTGTTTCCCTTGGCCTTTCTGGAAAGAGTGAGTGATCCTGTCAGAAAGCAGTGTCTTTATTAGCAGAGAAACTTCTAACAGCTACAATAACTCCCCCTGGGAGGAACTTCCCCTTCCTAGCCATTCTCAGAGAACCTGTGTCCTGGGACTTGGAATCCTTTTCTTCAAAGTCTGAGCCTCCCCCAGTCCCCTGCACCTCAGAAATCCCAGAACTCAGGGCTGTCAATCACTATTTCCTTAATCCTCACACCCTGTGTGGAATCGGAAGAATGAACAGATGAACAGATCCCCTAGCCTCTTGGGTGCAGGTGATGGAAGCTAGGGCCTTCCACATGCTAGGAAAGCTACACTAATCTACAGCCCCAGGCCTTGATTTTTTTTTTTTATTACAAAATGCCTGAATATCTTTATCTACTGACAAAAATTAACACGCACTTGTTTGGAGTTCCCTTTCCTTTGCAGCTCGACCTTCGACCTTCATTATGGAAATGGGAGGTTGTCTGGGGAATGAGACTGGCAGTCACTTTATTTTTACATGTTGAAAACAGTGTTGTATCATGGCACTGATAGCACAAGGACTGATCTTTGGGGATATGAGTCACCAGTGCCTCCCCTGCTGATGACTGCCCTCCCACACCCCTGGAGACTGGATGCTCAGTGCAGGAGGGAATCATTGCAAGGCGCTAACAACATGGAGGGTGAACACTTCAGAGGCAGAATGTGGTAACTAGGCCAGACAGGCCTGCTGTTTTCACACTTTGAGGGAGGAGTGAGAAATGCAAACCAGCCTCTTTACCTTCCCAGCAAACACTAGGCCTTGCTCCTCTGATTTCACCTCCATGGACACAGGCTGCCCAGAGTCAAATCCAAACAGAAACTTTCATTCATGGCATCCAGGAGGTGAGCGTCCCTGCAGCCCCATGAGGACTGGTTTCTCTGAGGTGTTCATGGGACGGCCATAACTGAGCTCTCACTGCATCAAGAGCCCTCTGGTTGCAGGGATGGGGTACAGTTCAACCGTACTCCAAAATAGTGTTTTAAAGTTAAACTTGATGTTGTTTCTCTAGTTTTTAATGGAGCTTCAGGAGAGAGAGATTGCATGGTTGTCTTGGGTTTAGTGGTGTTCCACTTGCTCAAATGGTCTCTGCTAAGGCTGCAGAAACTCACAGAGTGTGCTCTGTGGCTCCCTCCTCCTCTGAACTCCTCAAACCCCAATATAGGACCACATCTCCCTTCACTGACTTAAGTACTGCCAAGTTCCAGCCTCATAAATGGTCATGTTTGCAGAGGAAGGTTAGGCCAAAAATCCACTTTGTCACCTGCACACAAGCTAGAGTCATCCGGGAAGAGGGACTCAACCGAGAAAAGCCTCTATCAGACCGGTCTGTAGGCAAGCCTGTGGGCACATTTTCTTGCTTAGTGATTGATGTGGGAGGGCCCAGCCCCAATGAGGGTGGTGCCACACTTGAGCAGGTGGTCCTGGATTGTATAAGAAAGCAAGCTGAGGAGGCCATGGGGAGGAGATCAAGGCAATGGGCAGCATTCTTCCGTTCCTGCTTCTGGGATCTGCCCTGCTTTCTCTTCATCGTGGACTGTGACAGGGGCATGTCAGCCACAGAAACACTTTGCTCCACAAGTTGGTTTAGGTCAGTGTTTTATCATAGCAACAGAGAACCAAACAGAGCCAAAAGCTAATAGACAGGCTCCAAGTCACAGTTTCCTGCTAACTGTGGTGTCATTCACCTGGGTGTCCTGGATATGTAGAACATCAAACATGATGGTGAATAAATGTGTGTAAACTTTGAAGAGGGGGTGGGGGAGGAGGGGTGGCTGTGTAACTGTGGTGACTCACAAGCCACACCCTCCCAGTCCATCATAGCCTTCAAAGCTGAACAGTCGGGCAGGGCTGGGGTGTAGCTCGGTGACAGAGCCTATGTTTGACGTGTGTCAAGCCCTCAGTTTAATCCCAGTACAGAGAGAAAAGAAAAGGCCAGAACACCCAAGAACTGCTGTCCCCACCCTGTCTGCTTTCACTCTGGAGCTGTTTAAGTTTCTTATCATTCATACCTTTCACCAAAGTATAAACCCTGCAGCTCTGAGCATAAACAGTGCAGGACTTTCTGTGGCCTAGACAGCTACATGGGGCCTACTTAGGGATTTATTTCCTAAATCACGGCTAGAGAATCTCAGGTTGGTATTTTAGAGACAAACAGGAAACGCAAACATGCCCACTCTGGTGTGTTATAACATTAGTACATGAACAAGGGGACACTTCTGGGCCAAGACTGGAAGACAAAGTGGAGAACGACAGCCTGCATTGCTGAAGATCTGGATTTGGTCCTTAGCACCCGCATGCTGGTTTGAAACTGGAATTCCAGTTCCAGGGAATCTGACTCTGTCTTCTGACCTCCACAGGCACCATCATTTAAGTGTGCACTTACATGCGTGCAAACACTCAAATGCATAAAGTAAAAACTAAAGATTTACTTAAAAAAAAGAATTTTAGAAGTCATTAAAAATAAACTTGAGAGATTGGGATATATCTCAGTTGGTAGCATGCCTGCCCAGCATGGAGGAAACCCTAGCTTCATTCCTCAGGGCTGCACGAGCTAGGTAGGCATGGTGGCTTGTAATCTCGGGGTTTGGAGGTAGAAGGAGCATGAGGAGTTCAGGGTCATCCTGGACTTCACAGTGAGTTTGAGGCTAGCCTGGGACCCAGGAAAATCTTGAGGTTTTTGTAAACACCCTGCTCCTTCCTGTAAGTTACCCTAGCCAAGCCTTACTGGATCACTAAGTTGGACTTTGGTGTAACCACCCTTTCTGGGGTGAGCAGATGAGAGTGAACATTGAGTTGTGTTTCAGAGTCTCATCTGCAAAAGTGTCTCCCACAGCACGTGATGGAGGTAAGAGCAGGAGTGGCTGTCTCTAGGAGCTTGTCTTCAGTTTGAGGGTCACAGAAATGAAATACAGAGAAAACTTACCTCTGCCTAGAGCCTCACTCCCTTAATCCTTTATAAGGACTCTTGTCCCAGTTGTGAGAAAAGGGCACCTACGGTCTAACCTCCTACGACTCTATCGTCCCATCCTCTCTGCTATGTGAGGACACCACATTTGTCCCCTCCAGAGAACACAGCAACAAGCCACCATCTTGGGAATGAACAGCCTCACCCAATACCAAACCTGCTTGTCCCTCAAGCCTGGATTTTCAGGCTCCAGAAATATAAAGATAACTTTCTGATGTTTAAAAAGTACCTGCCTTTGGTATTCTGCAGCTCAAACCCACTCAGGCCATTGTTCCTTGGAGCTATGGATGGGCACCCTGGCAATGTAGTCCTCCAAGGGAGCACAGACCTCACAGGAGCCTATGAAGAGCAAACTCCTGGAGGATGTGCTACAAGGGAAGGCTGTGGACTTGGCTTTGAAAGTGTTGCCCCAAGACAGGTCGAGAACCAAGGGCCATCCCTCTATGCCACCACATTCTAGGATGGTGTCCTCCAGAAGCCGTAGACTCTATGTTGGAACTGGAGCCTCCATGTTCTCATTTGTCTGAGACACTTAAAAGGCAATGCTATCAGAGAACAGAGGTACAAGGAACAGGTCATAGGCTCAACTTGCTGGCTCGGAGTAGGAGAGGTAAAGAGAGGCCTCCCAGAAGAGTAAGAAATGAGACCTTCCATTGGGTTTCTGGTTGCAGGCCCCAGGAATGTTCAAGGCTGCCTGATTATGTCTTAGCCAGTTCATCATCCATCAAAGGTCTGTTTAATTTTGATCTTGCTATTGCTGTCACTTCTCTGGAGCCAAGAAACCAGTCATCCAAATCATGAAATGCCTACTTAAGCTTAAAAACAAAATCGTGGAGACCAGAAATAAATAAGGTATGGAAACACAGTGGGGACTGTAGGTCCTCGTGATGAATTCAGATTCTGCTTGAAGATTAAATCAATTTGAGCAAGAGAGTGTAAAGCAAAGGGGCTGGCTGGGAGACACCTAACACTGAGCTGGATGTGCCTCCGCTCACATGCATTCTGTGTGGTGGCCCTGCTGTCCCTTCTCTTGTTTTTAAACTGCCCTAACTCCATTCTCTGAGGCCCCACCCTATAAGACGTGGGTAAATGTGTCTGATCAGTCTGAACGGAAGTGTGGTCTGTGCCACCAAAGAAGAGATTTACCCAGAAAATGCAGAAGACAAGCCTGGGAGAGGAGGAAACTAGTTTTAATCAAGGAATCATGCTTTAAAGGACATTACTAGAATAATTGCTGGTATGTAAATTCGACATCGAGTTATACATGACTCACAGGTTCTTTGAAGGAGGCTGAGCGGAATTTCTTCCTGGAAATCCGTGGGTAGCAGCTCACATTCCATCACAAACCCAGTAGTGATTGCGTGTCCTCTGAGGCAACGTCCGTCAGGTGTTGCCCCGCACACCGCTCATCCCGACAGGGGTGAAGCGTTGCTGTGAGCATCATAGCTTCTTCCACAGCTGAGCAAAGTGAGGACCCCAAACGTTTTGCCCAAATCACACAATGGAATGCCCACTCAACAAAGTGTATGTTTTAAAATAAATCTTGTATATGTCCATACATATATTGTATGCATGAATGAGGGAGAGTACATGCCATGCCACGTATGTGGAGATCGAAGGACAACCTGGGGTGCCAGTCTTTACCTTCCATAATGTTTGGGGCAGGGACTTTTGTTGTTTGCTGTTTGTGCAGATCAGTCTGGTTGGCCCATGAGCTTCTGGGAGCCTCATGTCTCCATCTCCCATTTCCCCTTAAGAGCACTAGGACTGCAGATGCATGTTTAAATGAGACAGGGAATATGAATTTAGGTCCTCGGGTCTGTACAGCAAGTGCTCTACCCACTGAGCCGCCTCCCAAATCCACGTGTGTGTGTGTGTGTGTGTGTGTGTGTGTGTGTGTGTGTGTGTGTGACTGTCTGTCTCTATGTGTCTCTCTCTGTGTGCATGCATGTGTGTCTGTGTGTGCATTAGACTTCCTAATTTTAACAAGCTCACTTTAACTGCTTTCTGTTATAGATGATCTTGCATTTGGAGAATTGCTCTTAAATAAAACTATGAAACACTTTTCTATCCAACTAACTATTGTCCTATATGATACAAGAAATTGAGGAGAAGAGCGGTGTGGTAGACTATTCAGTCCTATGCTTGGGAATCAAGTGTCCATAGAACATTCTTATTTCCAGCTTGTATTATGGTGTTTATTATGCCTGAAAATGGCAAAGCCAGTGGTGGATTGGTAGGCCCCTATGGAGGTATTAACAAGTTGGCATTCTTAATGCATGTGGGAGAGGGTTCTCAGTTATGAACACAATGCTATGGGAGGGCAAGTCCACGGCGTTAGTAATATTGCAAACCAAGGAACAGTGATTGAGTGTCTAAGTACCGGCCTGTTTTCCCCTTGAATAATCATTGGTACAATGTTCAAGGGATTATGTAAATATGTTGTATTCTTTTTACAAGATTTTTTAAAATGGTAACTTGCCTTAACTAGTAACTCTAATAAGGTCCAGGAATAGTTGGAAAGTGCTTCCAACTTTTTTTTTTTTTTTGCAGTGTCAAGGGTGAAACACAGGACCTTGCCCTTACAGAGCTTGTGCTGTCCCTATGAGCTGCACCCTCAGCACCCAGACTCGTGACAGTAACTGAGGAGACCCAGCTCCATGTCTTAGAAGGCAAGTCAGGATCTAGTAGCCTTTTTAAAGTTTTTAAAATTATTTTTAACTATGTCTCTATGTGTCTGTGTTTGGTATCAGATCCCCTGGATCTGGAGTTACAGATGGTTGCAAACGGTGCTATGTAGAATTCTGGGAACCAAACTGGATCCTCCACAAGTCCAGTACCTGCTCTTAACTACTGAGCCATCTCTCCAGCCCCCAGGATGCAGGAGCTTTTTAAACCACAAGTAAAGCATTCTCTCCTTCTAATCTGTGCAAAAGCCTCATAAAAGCAAAACAAAGGAAGCAGGCTACATGAGAACTGAGACAGATACAGACTAGAAGGACAGGGACTGGGCAGGCACTCATTCTAAGTGACCTTCACCAGGAATCATGGGCCCACTGTCTACAGGGTCTGATTATCAAAAGTGCACTATGGGACCAGGGTTTATCCCTAGTGCTTGCACTGGCATTTTGGAGCCCATTCTCTTTGGAGGGACACCTTGCTTGGTCCTGCCTCAAAGTGATGTGCCAGACTTTGTTGACTCCCCATGGGAAGCCTTACCTTCTCTGAGGAGTGAATGGGGGGTGAGGTGGGGGAGCAGGAGGAGGGGGAGGAGTGAGAACTGGGATTGTATGTAAAATGAGAAAATATTGTTTTAAAAACAAAAGATTTAAAAAAAAAAAAGTGCAGTATGGAGAGACGCGGGGAAGAAGCCAGACTGAACCAAGCTCCCCGCGGAAAGGAAGATCATGCCACGGATGTCAGCAGAGATCAGGGGCCGCTCTAGGCTGTAGGGGGAGGGGAGAAAGCAGGTCCCGTTTGGTTATTTTCCTCCAGCTGGCTCTAGTTGGCCATGGCAACTCTCATTTCGGGCACAAGCCAGGGCCACTCACTGGGAATGCTCAGGCTTCAGTTTGACCCTGACTTCAGAGGCAGCCTCTCGTGGCCTCCCTGATAAAGTTACCAAATGTGAACAATGACAGATTCCTGGAGGAGGAGGGCGGGAACGATGGCTGATCCTGAAGGGTGTCTTTTGAGCCTGGGACCTACCTCTGGTAACAGCTCCCCTGAGCAGTTGAAAGACAACTTACTCCACAGAGCCCTGCACTCGGGGAGTTCTCTACTGTTGATGGCGATTTGCAAAGCCGATGGAAACAGCCTTCTAACAGCTGCTCACTTTTTTATCCTCTGCGCTTCTGTCTTATGACAACCTTGCTTCATAGCACAGGCAGGTCTTGAACTTGAGATTTTTTTTTACCTCAACCCCCCAAGAGATTACAGGTGTGTACTACTCTGCTTGGCTCATCTCTTCGATTCTTAAGGATGAAGAACATAAGATTCTTTCATTGTCCCTTTGTGTTAAAGAGACCTGTATCATTGTGGGTGGGACTCTTGAGCCTTAGAAAATCACTTTACTGAGAACTTTAGCTGTTGTGTGTGTCTTGTGCTGTGTTCAGCTAGAGCCCCACACTTAGCGGTGATCTGATGGGTGCAATCTTGCATTGTACGCTAGATTGGTTTCACCAAGAAAGGAGACTTGGTACTCTAGACCAAAGACCTCACAGAGACAATTGGATATTTGCACAGATGGGGATGTCCCAACCACTGTCTTGAAGAGGAGATGTCTGAGTTGTTGGTATGCCCAGGCTTGGGGTGGTCACAGGACAGTGCAGGGAAGAGAGGAGGAGGGCAGAGCAGAGAGATGGGCAGCAGAGGGAAACATGAGCTCAGGCACACAGGACACCTTCTAGATAGCTAGGCAGAGCCAGCATACCTCAGAGTAGGGGAAGAAAGCAGCAGAGTTTACCTGCTGGCCTTTCCTGGCCTTGGCTCTTGCTGTAGACATCCATTCCCACACAGCTCTACTTGTTATGGCCTGGCCTCTCAAGGAGTTGCTAGTGAGGTGAGACCCAGGCCCACATTTCACTCATTCAGTCTTCAGGGTTGGGGGGTGGGTCACATGAAAACACAAAGGTCCCAACTGTCTTACTTTGTTTTTGCTGTTAGATTGTCTGAGACTAGGTGATTTATCATTTTTGGACACTGAGAAGTCTAAGGGCCTGGTGAGGATCCTCACATACATCACTCCATGATAGAAGGCAGGAGAAACAGGACAGAACAAGATTGAGAGAAGAGAGGAGAAGGGCCTTCACTCTATGGTGTTCATTCATTCATTCACTCACTCACTCACTCACTCACTCACTCACTCACCACTCACTCACTCACTCATTCATCCATCCATCCATTCATTAAGGAAGGCACAGCCCTTGCAACTTAATCACCACTTGCTAGGCACCTTTCTGTGCCATTGAATTGGAGATAAAACTGCCAACAATTGGACTCTGGGGAGACAGCCAAGCCATAGGGACAGTGGTCATCCAGAAGTGATGGTTGCAGTGGCCAATGCTGAAGACTTGGTTCCGTGATAAACCAGGAGTTGGGAGTGAAAAGCGCAATCGGTTCCTTGCTATTCCATCACAGCCCCAACCCCACTAGACCTCCAGACGCCATTTACGACACACTCATTCTCTACATTGGTGTTACTTTGGGCAGCATGTTACTATAACATGGGGAATCCCAGAGAAATTGACTGGGTGGAGGTTCAACTGTCCTCCCTTTGCAAGAGACGTCCACCCACCTCTCTTCATAGTTGAAATACTTATTCTGTGAAAGTCACTTAACCCTCTGAGCAATTGTAGCAATTTCATGAGACCTGATGTATTATATATAGCGTAGGATTCAGTGAAATCGCTATAGCAACGGCACTTTTGCGCTCTAAAGTACTGAACAAGGTAAGGGCTGTTCCTTCTCCCCGTGCCTCCTGCAGCACTGCTCACAGGTCCTCTCCAGAGAGATGCTCAGCTCCAACTGTGTTTCCAGGAGCCATCCCACTAGTTCTGGCCCCTAGATTCAAGCCTAATTCTGCCCTGCCCTGCTCTTTGGAGTCCCCTAGCCCTTGAGCAACCTGCTCTTGGCACCATATTAAGGGGAGTAATCTTAACTACAGTGACTTGCCAGGACAGTAATTCTACATAGGATATTTCCCCTCCCCACATGGAGCAATGTCTCCACAAGTACCAACGTGCCTGAAAGGAGAAAAAGGGCTTGCCTGGGAAGAGCTGAGATTCTGCTACATTGAAACGAAATGAAAACAGGTGGGCTTTTCCATGGCTTCTGTGGATGTCCTCTCCCACACAGGCTCACTTTACCCCATACTGACCTTCCTACCTCATGATGAGGTAGGAAGGAATCGCATCTCCACTTTTACAGTATAAGCAGAGGTTCAAAAAGCCTAGCAAGTTGATCCAGGCTAATTTTATAGCCAGTGTGAGGTCCGCCAAAACTAGGAATTGTGTCTTCTGGTTCCAAGTTATTTTCTGTCACAATTCTGCCCTTTGTGTTGGCATGTTCCCATTCCCTTTGTTCTTGCTTTTCACGGGAATTTACATGCCTGTGCTCTTGGCTATACTGTTTACTGAACCAAGAAAGTCACATAATCCTGAAGCCTTGAGTGACCTATCCAGTCTCCAAGGGCCATTTTCTACCTTGAGGTAAGTGGAGGCCAAACTGACCTTCCTTGCTGGCCAGAGGGGCCTTTGTGAGCCATGGCCTGCCCCAGGGTTGGAGGAGGGAGGCACAACTTCAACTGACCTCATGCCATAGACTCTCTTTGTCTAGGGACATCTCCCTTCCCTGAGGCACAATGGCCTTAGTGATTATAGGTTGTTCCCTTGAGGATGCTGTATGACCAGTTTTGAACTGGGGGGATGGACATGGAGTAAGCAGAGGCTAGGGAGGCAATAAAGGGGCTGTTAAGTAGAATTCCAGAAGGGAATCAGAGACAAACGGAGATAGAAGGTGACTGTGTGACAAGAAACCAACCCTCTTGTTCCTGTGCCTAATGGAAGCTCATATGCTACTTGCTGGTGGATGGTAGATTTGGAGTTAATGGAGAGAGTCTGGTCATACGTGATAGGGCTGGAACCACCCACTTAGAGGCTACTGTGAAGATCTCACTTGACAAGGGACTGACGGGGGGTGGGGGGTCTCAGTCAGCAAGACATGGTGTCTTTTGAGCTGTAGAGACATGTCTGTCAAGAAGCCCTACATCCTAGTTAGGGTTTTTATTGCTGTGATGAAACACCATGCCCAGAGCAAGTTAGGGAGGAAAGCGTTTATTTGGCTTACACCTCCACATCACTGCTCATCATGGAAGGAAGTCAGGACAGGAACTCAAGCGGGGCTGGAGCCTGGAGGCAGGTACTAATGCAGAGACCATAGAGGGGAGCTGCTTACTGGCTTGTTCCCAGTTGTTCAGCCTGCTTTCTTATAGAACCCGGGACCACCAGCCCAGGGATGGTACCACCCACAGTGGGCTGGGTTCTCCCCAGTCACTAAGAAAATGCCTGCCAGGCCTTCCTACAACCCTATCTTGTGAAGGCACTTTCTCAACTGAGGCCCCCTCCTCTCGGGTGACTTCAGCTTGTATCAAGTTGACATAAAACTAGCCAGCACACCCTGCTCGGTGCCCATTCTTCTTTTCATTCAAAATCAAGTCTATTTCCTTCACTGTTGTTCAAGTTGAGTACATTTGCCAACATCCTGAAATTTAACTTATAAAGTCTAGAACTACAGAAAAGGAGCCGTGGCAAGAGGGCGGTGTGTGTGTGTGTGTGTGTGTGTGTGTGTGTGTGTGTGTGTGTGTGTAGAGACTATGACCAGAGTGCAGGGAAACTGTGGACCAAGCAGTCTGGGGAAATGAATTCCATGGTTACAGATACTGGGACTGCAGCCAGAGGAAGGAGCTATTGCTTTGCAGAAGAGGCAATGAACAATTCCCCCTTGGCAAAACAGAAGACCATGTCAGTAAAGTAAAAAAATACCCAGCCTCCCTAGGGCTGTGAATTTTGAGGATGACCAGTACCCATCTGAAGCCACCAATCCTGAGTAAGTGGTCCAAAGCTGTCCAGCACAATTCCTCAGCCCCTCACATCTCACATGGAAACCCATCTTCTGTCTCTGTGCCTGGACAATCCCACCTAGTCAGTGCCTGTCTTCTCCGGAAAGGTCTTTTCATCTACGCTATTCACATCTTGTGGCCTAGCTAGAAACACTCCCAGCATGACCCATAAACATTGATGAGAAACTTCCGTTTTTATCAGCTGCCACTTTGATTTCAGAGTGCATTTTACGTCTCATTTCACTCAACATCTGAGAATACTGTTGCATGCCAGCTGAGCTATAAGATGAACTTGCCTGTGATAATGGGACATAGCTTAACAAAGATAACAAGGCCAGCTGCCTGGTACTCTGTGTTCTGAGTGCTGTATCCACCAGGCTGGTTCAAGATCACCTCTTTGTTTCCCTAAAGACTATCAGATCATTACCAGGGGTCAGATCCATGTTTTGTGACAGTTAATCAACAAGGAAAACCAACAGATGTATATGGAATGGATTCAAAGAAGGTGATATTTGTGATGAATCCCAGACAGACAACTTTGTGTTGAACCATTAGCCTAAGTTCAGACTTTCATCCCTTCCCAGATGGGCCTCGAATTTTGTGTGTGTGTGGGGGGGGGGAGTGAGGAAGGTTTTATATAGAAACTGTTTAAGATCTCCAGCCTTGTGCCAATAAGAATGAGTTAGATATACTACAGTAACAAATGTCCCCAAATCTTAGGACAGATATAAGAAGTTTACTTTATTTTCGTATACATCAGATCTTCTGTGGGTTCAGACAGCTCTTCAGGGCAACTTCCCTTGTGCATTGACTCAGTATCATAATAGTTCCTAACTATCAGGACATCTCCATAAATGCAGAGGAAGAGCAATTAAGTGCTTCCCTCTGAAGTGACATGTGACATATTTAATTTGCCCAAAGTCAGTCCCGTGACCACACTGAACTCTAAGCGGGCATGCCAGTTATTGATACCTATAAAACAAACCAAACTTACACTTCTGACAACACGATTTCTGGTTTTGTGTGATTCTGTGAGTTGGCTGAAGCTCTGTTGCTCTTTTGTCTGGGCCTCACATAGACAGCTGCCTTTGGCTGAAGGATTGGCAGTTTGGTTGGGCCTGGAAAGGCCACAATGCCCTTGTTCCCATGTGTAGCCGTTGCCTCTGACTGTTGCCTGAGTACCCTGGCACCTTCTAATCCTCCAGGCTCAGTTCACCTCTTTACCCAAGGATCCCAGGACAGTGTTCCAAAAGGACAAAAGCTATAGAACTTCTTAGGCCTGGGCTCCAGAATCTACACAACACTGCCATGTGTAATTGGCCAAGGCTAGTAGCAAATCCAGCCCAAGTTCAAGGCTTGGGGAAATTGTTTTCTGGTATAATTCCACATATCATAGCCATGTTTTCACTTGTTACATCAGACATGTACACAACTAACTCCTGATATTTATGCTCTACAAAGTCACCATGAACTCTGAATTAAATAATACTGAGTCATTGCTTCTGGAGAAATAGTGTGTTCCTACAAGCCTCTGGCACAAAATAACCACAAACTAACCAGCTCTCCAGCCTTGTTTTACATCTATTTAAGGCTATCTTATCTAGTACATATCATCGATTCCTAAACATTGAACTCACATCCAACTCACAGGCCACAATGGATTCAGCCCACTCACCCCATCAGAGCTTGACTCACGCATTTCCTCAAAAGGAACATTTATGAGGCAAGGAGCAGCAACAACAAACATTATGTCACTATACTTGTTAACAATGTAAGAGCTGAGACAAGATGGCAAATGTCGCTTTGTTATATACACAGTTGTGTCTTCAGCTCAAACTGTTTACCATTCTACATTCCCCCAAATGATTACAAAAGCAACTTGAATCCTAAGTATTGATTTTGAGATTGCACATTAATTTTCACAAATAAAATTCCCCCAAATGCAGAGCCTATAAATTACAAGAATCAATTATACAGGGAAAACAGATAATAGTGAAAATTATGACATATTTTCTTTATTTTATTACCCAGTCATCTTTGGTAGAAAGTAAACATTTTAAACATTTTATATGAGACATTCTGAAAATCCTGTAATCTAATTCTCCACCCACCTTGGTTTTGCTCTGATGTTTGCTATTATTTAGTCACTCACTGTTCTAAGCCAGGATATATTCTCTCTCTCCCTCTCCTTTCCCTTCCCTTCTCCCTCTCCTTTCTTGCTGTCTCCTTCTCTGTCTCTATCCCTCTCTCAGACCCCTTAGAATTGAACCCAGAACCTCAAACATGTTAGACAAGTGTCCTGTTTCCCCAGACTAAACCCTGTTTCTCTCTCGTGTGTGTCCACCGAAGTCTCTGCACAGTTAGCTTGGTGGCATGCTGATAACTGGATAAAGTTTTCCTTAAACACTTGGAACCTGAACATCTCCTGGTCTTGGTTGAGGGCTGTGTGTAAGAACTGGGGCATACTATCGATAGAAGCTGGGCATTGGCTGATTTGCCTTAGCTTTCACTTCCTCTCTTTTTTTTGGGGGGGGTTCTGTATGAAAAGTAGCTTTTGCTTAGGAAGGCCTGAGGTGAGCTAAAAATAAATAAGTAAACAAACAAACAAGGCTTTATTACATGTCACATCCATTGTACAGGTATAGGAACTGAGGTCTATAAAAGTTTAATAACTGACCTGAGGACACCCATATAGCACACAGTGACCCCAGATGGTATGACCCCAAAGCACATACAGAAAAATACTTTGCTCTATTGCTGAGGAAATAGGTTTAGAAAGAAGGACCAAGGGTGGGCTTCAAGGCTCAGGTTGAAAATGCCTGGAGAAGGTCCACCAATTGACTAACTCTTCTGGAGAGGTCACATGAAGGTCACCAAATGAGCAAAATGATAGCAATTTGGAAAATGAGTTTTAGAAAGATGCAGGGCTTGCTTGTGTCTGGGATGGGGTTAGGATCCTGTTATGTGCATGCTGTATACTGCTATTACAAAAACAGTCTTAAAAGTTGCATTTCTGCTGAGCATGGTGGTGCACGCCTTTAACCCCAGCACTTGGGAGGCAGAGGTGAGTAGATTCCTGTGAGTCGGAGGCCAGCCTGGTTTACATAATAAGTCCCAGGCCAGCCAAGACCAGAGAGTGAGAGCCTGTCTCAGTAACTAACAACAGAAATTACATCTGGTGAAACCCAGTCCCTTTTGTTCACTTTCTCACTCAGCTACTGGACCCGAGGCCCCTCCCACCAGTCAGCAGGTCATTAGCAGACCCTCCCACCCACATGAGGCTCGAGATGGATGAGGCCCAAGTGAAGCCCACCCACCCACTTCACCCATTTCCCTTGTCTTTGTCTGTTCTTTCCCTCCTCCCTGAATGATCCTGGTGCTGATATCATTGAAAACTTAGCATGCAGGTGCCTACTGTACGTAAAAATCCCAGATGAGTTTTCAGTTCAGCAGGGGCTCCCTATTGTGGTGCTCAGAGGCCACACTCAAGAGAGGGCGCCCATGGAATTGCAGTTGGCTAATCAAACAGAAGCATAATTGAAGCCTGGTGACTAATACGACACATTCACAGCCACCCAGAGAGAACCCACTGTTCTGTGTGCAGTTTGAGTTCATTACCAAAAAACAAGACTTGATTCCAGCAGCTGGGGTAATTTAAGCTCTATCTAATGGTGGCTGTGTAAGGCACTAAACTCAGGGTTGGACCCCATGGCTCCTATAGGGGCACACCATCTGCTCCTTCATAGTTGTTGGCTCCTCACTGCAGTGTTAAGGGCTCACTCTTCACCTCTGGTCCCCCTGAATGAGGACTTCTGATACCCACATACTGGCATGCTCGTGTACATGCATGAACACTGTGCGCGCACACACACACACATACACACACACACACACACACACACACACACACACACACACACGAGAGAGAGAGAGAGAGACAGAGAGACAGAGAGACAGAGACAGAGAGAGACAGAGAGAGACAGAGAGACAGAGAGACAGAGAGAGAGAAGCAGCTCTCCATGCCTCTTCCCTTTCCATGGAACTTTCTCCAACTCCTCCACAGAGCCTTCTTTAATGTCACACCTGGAAATTTTCTCTTTCCAACAAAATTAACAGATTCTTTGAGAAAACAATCAGGTTCAATTTTTTTAATTCAACATTTTAAGATTTTATTAAAATTAGCATTCTGTAAGATGATTCACATCAAATTAGGAGATGTTCCCAGGAATACAAACTGCCATCTGGGTTAATGTGGAACCTCTTTCCCCCAAATGTAAACATGTCTTGAGAGTGACACAACTTTCCATTTGTGTTGGGCAGGAATCTCATTTTGAAGAATTCATGTTCAAAGAACCTTTGGGTCCTTGTGTATTACCACAGCATTCCCATATTAATCCATCTTCCTCAGCTCCCCAGAGTGGGCTGCCATTTTGATTTCTCAGTGGTAGGGCCCTCTTGAGACTTCCTGTGACTGTGTGAGTATTTCCACCAACGCCTGTGTTGTGGTGGCCCTTTGCTCCTTCTTGCCATTCACAAAGGCTTTCCTTCACTCTCAGAGATAAGGGCTATGCTTACTCAGAACCCCCAGGAACCACAGTAGTTTCAAGCTCATAAATTACCAGAGCAGGAAGGGGCTCTCCTGGTGCAGAGCTATCTGTAGTAGGAACCCAGATGTCTCTTTGTTTTTCAAGAGAGGGTTTCCCTGTGTAGTCCTGGCCATCCTGGAACTTGCTCTGTAGACCAGGCTGGTCTAGAACTCACAAAGATCTGCCTGCCTCTGCCTCCTGAGGGCTGGGATTAAAGTAGTGCATCACCACCTCCGGGCTCAGATGTATTTCAAACTGGCCATAAACTCAGCTTTAAGAGGTGATATGGAAGGTGCCATTGTTCTTCACCCAGTTTCTTCCCAATGATGGCATCTTGAAAATCTATAGAACATATATATCACAAGTCAAGGTGATGGCAGACACAATACATGGCTCTCAGTCAGGTGTCATGGCACATATAGGTGCATGTACTTAGTCCTAATTATTTTATCCATGTCAAATTTTGTGTATCGGCATGTCTTGTTACTTTCTTATATTATTTTAGTAACCCACTGACTTTCCTCTTGTTGACGCCTCCAACTCCTACCAATCACCAATCTGTTCTCACTCACTATAATGCTATCATTTCAGGGATGTCACATAAGCCAGCCATGGTGGCAAGTGTATAATCTCAGCTTCTTGAAAGACTTGAGCCCAGGATTTTGAGGTTAGCCTGGGCAACACTGTGAAACCCTGTCTCAAAAACTAAAAATGTCATTCATGCATATGAAAAGGTAAAATACGGAACTATATGGTGTTACTTGGTCTTAGCTGAAGTCCATCCAACTTTTTGCATTTATCCAACTTTTTCCTTTTTTTTTTTTTAATGAGTAGTATTCCAAGGCTGTACCTTCTAAGGTGTCTTGCTGGATTTTTTTGTTCCACTTGTCTATGTATCTATTTTTGTGCCAGGATCTCTGTTTTTGTTACTATAACTCTGTAGTTTTGTTTGAAGTTACACTGCTTTGGCTCTTTGGGTCTTTTATGTTTCTGGACAAATTTTAGGATTTTTTTTTCTACGTCTGTGAAGAATGTCATTGGAATTTTGAGAAGTCGTAAGATTTTTTTTCTTATTTCCTTTGTGGGTGTGTGTGTGTGTGTGTGTGTGTGTGTGTGTGTGTGTGTGTGCGTGCATGCGTGCATGTGTGTGTGTGTGTGTGTGGGTGCGTGCGTGTCTGTGTGTGTGTGCATGCGTGTGTGTGGGGGGGTGTGGATGTGGGGGGTGTGGGTGTGGGGGTGTGTATGATGATGCATGTGTATGGGTGTGCATGGACCACATGTGTTCAGATGGAGGCCTGAGGCTGATATCTGTAATCATCCTCCATTGTTCCTCCTTCTCCTTCACAGAGGCAGAGCCCACTGATGTTGCTAGTCATGACAGCTAACTAGCTCTGAGGATGCCTTGTTCTGCCATACAGGTGGGGCCACCACACCTACCTGGTATTTATGTGGCTTCTGGGGATTTAACTCTGGTCCTCATGCTTCCTTGGCAAGTAGTTTAACAACTAAGCCATCTCTGGGCTCATCATAAGATTTTTTTTTTTTTATCAAAAAATTGAGTTATTGGTCTAGAGGGATGGTTCAGCCTTTGTTAAGAGCATGTAGAATTCTTGCAAAGGATCCAGAGTTCAGTCCCAGCACTCAGGTGGCTCATGCTGCCTGGAACCCTCCTAGCTTTTGCGCCATGGTTCTCAACCTTTGTAGGTCCAATGACCCTTCCACATCTGATGGTCATCTAAGACCATCAGAAAACATAGACATTTACATTACAGTTCATAACAGTGGTAAAATTACAGTTATGAAGTAGCAATGACAATAACTTTATGGCTGGGGTCACCACAACACGAGGAATCATACTAAAAGGTCGCAGCACTAGGGAGGTTGAGAACCACTGATCTAGGGAAGTCACTTCCAGCCTTCATAGACACCTTTACTCACATGCACATAGCAACACACAGACAAAGCATTCAAAATTAAAAGAAAGTTTTTAAAAGTTAAGCTATGAGAGGATTGGTAGGACATTTTAGGGGGCCAGGGCCTTACTTGCCCAACATGTATAAGGCCCAGTATTCAGTCCCCAGCACCGTCATAAATAAATAATTAATCACTGAAGGAAAGGATGTAGGCATTTCTTCTCCAGCTTTACCAGAATGAGAAATCATGGAAGCCAGTTGCCCAGCTGTGATCTGCAGGAGGCCTTGACTTGGGGAAACTCAGGCCCCATGTGTTCAGGAAAGATAATTAGGAGGCCCAGTGTCCCAGGATGCTATTTGTCTGTGACAGACATCTGACATGCTTCACTGAAAATGAAGACATCTTTTTTAAAAAGTAGGGACCCAGTTGCCTGGATACAGTAAGGAACATGTACCACAGGACCTGCCAGGACCTGTAATCTGTCTGTCCTTGCTTCAGTTTCCAGAATGTAAGAGGAAAATGAGAAAGAGATAACAAACAACTATGTGTGCTTGGGCTTTTTTTGTTGGTATTCTGCTTCTGTGTGGTATGTGTGCCCAGGCAGCTGCATACACACACACACACACACACACACACACACACACACACACACACACAGGCATGCATGCACACAGCAAACATCTTGGTGTGAAAAGCCTGCATCCATTCTCACAGCTTACCAGGGAGTTCTAGTAGGGTTTGTTGAAAGCAGCTTCCATGGAGACTATAAATAGCAGGCATGTGCCTCTGTAAGCATTACAGATATTTATTTTTTAATAGGTGTTCTCATGTTACAAGGACATCACAGATGAGTGAATAATTTATGTAATGGAGATTGTATGGGATTTGCTCCTAGCCAGTGAACTCATCCACAAATGTCTAAAGCAGATAAGGGAAGCACAAGCTGCAGCCTGGGGTTCTGTGAGCTGTCAGTTTCTTTTTTATTAGGTGCAGAAGTTCACTATTGGAACCATATGTATATTCTTTATTTAATGTTATCGCAGCCACAGAGGTCTTATACACGGCAGGCAGTGCCTTAGTCACATGGAGCCAGCTCATAACCATGCATTAAACACAGCATGAGAAAACATCCAGCAGAATAATAAATCTCCTTCTCTACGCTTGGTGATCTTAACAAAAGATGGCCCTGTGTAGGCGTATATTTGTTCTCTAAGAAAATATAGGGAAATAAGAGAGTTGGAAAATAGAGATAAGAAAAAAAATTGCCCTGGAAGGGTATGTTTCTGGGAGCTTCCAATGTTATCTTTTCAGACACTTGGAGTATAAAAATAATCCACCAATCCACCCGGTGCCTTACAGCTTTACCGTCAGCCACACACAGTGATCGGGTAAGCAGGTACCACCTGGAAGTCAGGCACAATTTCTTGTTCAATGTAATTTTAGTGAAGATGAAATTTCATCAAAAGAAAATGTTTTAATTTTGCGACAGGAAAAACAGCCAAAAATATTCAACAGACCTGTGACACGGGAGGAAATTCAGGTCACCAATAGCTGGTAGAAACTGCCTGATTTTATTCAGGAAGCAGAGAAGTGCAAATTATACCCACCATGAGATGGTGCTGTACCTGAGCCCTGAAAATGTCCAAGTTTGGTAATGACAGGAGTTAAAGGGGCAGGGATGATGGGAACTGTGGTGGGTGGGAGTTTAAGTTGAGGCAAGAAATTGGGAAACACTTGCTCATATATCTCCTCAGGCAGAGTTTTCAACCTGAGGGTCATGACCCCTTGGGGGGGTCACTTAAAACCATTGGAAAATATAAATATTTACATTAAGATTAATGATA